>JAHHUM010000954.1:0-273289 GCA_036173005.1 Crenichthys baileyi
AAAAGTCAATAATTGAACTAACATGTTTCTTCTAACTGAAAGTAGTCTAAAGATTTTGGAGCTGCCCAGCCAGAGTCCAGACCAGATTCTTGTTAGAGAACAAGAATAATCTTTATTGTCCACATATATGGAAATTTGGCTTCACATGGTGGTTAAAAACATAAACACTGAGAGTAAGTGACACAAAGCACAAGGTCATGTAAAAACACAAGTCTGACTAATGTTCAGCAGTTAAGCAACATTATTGTGTTTGGTAGGAAAGACGCTTGATGCTCTGAATCGCCTTCCAGAGGGAAGGTTCCCCAAACAGGACAACCTGGACCACCCACTATCTGAGGGGCTTTTTGTCCAAATCATTCAGCATTCTTTGCTCTGGGCCAATGATCTTATTAGCCGGGCTAATGATTCTGTACAGTCCGTACCAAGTGCGCGTTAAAGGTTACCTAGAAAATCTTTTTGCTTGCACTGTACGTATTCAGTGGTCTAATTAAATACAGACGCTGCATAGCTTTTTGAAAATCATAATCTACATTTGCTGAAAAACACAAAGTTGTCAATAAAGGTTCTATGATATTTAAATTCATGAACAACTTCAAAGGATGATGAAAACAGATGAAAGACTGTCAGATAATGTGTTGACCCACCACTAGTTCTTTAGTCTTGCTCTTCCACCATTCAATTAGTTCATCAATAAGACAAAAACAAGCAGAATATTTCACAGTAATTTGACTGTATAAGCACCATGTCATCTGCATACTTATACAGATGGCAATTAGAATTCATAATTGCATCTCATTTGCATAAAATGGTAGTGGTAAATGGCCTGAACTTGTATAGCGCTTTATCAAGTCCTGAGGACCCTAAAGTACCTTACAATCAGTCATTCACCCATTCATACACACATTCACACACTGACAGTGGTAGCCAGCCACAGCAGCCCTGGGGCAGACGGACAGAAGTGAGACTGCTATACAATCGGCGCCACCGGGCCCTCTGACCACCACCATCAGCAGGCAAGATAGGTCTAGCCCAAGGACGACTGAGACGGATGGAGTGGGGGTTCGGACCAGAAACCCACTGATTACAAGACGAAGCCACCGTTGCTCAAAATATGAGACATCACCCTTCCCTGGGATGCTCCTGTATTTAAAACCAACATATCAGAGGTGATGTCACCGCATCGTACTCTCTTTGGTTGCACTCCCTTTATCTATGAATGACGTTGCTCTTAATATTAATTTCACAGAAGCTTTTAACCAATGTGTGCATCTGCATACAATTAAAAGCTTTGTTCACTATGTATTAAGGTCAGTGTAACATCTGCTGTACCTCTACCCCTTTTTATATGCAAATTGATTTGGGTTGAAACCTCCACTCATAGAAAGGTGATTGACAGTGACCCTCACCATGCACCTGCTAAGCATTCTGGTTAGCATAACAGGTTGAAATCGTTCAGCCCTGCTGCTTTGGGCCTTTTAGGGACAGGAATTATCGTTAAAATGTTTTACATTTTGGTACATAATGTTTATTTAAAAGACACTGGAGTAAATTTGTAAAAAACTGCTGTTAGTTGAAATCAACATGATTTATTCGCCCTTTTAAACCATCAGGTCCAGGTGATTTGTTGGGCTTAATTTGTGCCAGAGGGGCTGCTGAATCAGAAGGCTGATTCTGTGATTGACTTTAAGTGGCTGTAAAAAATCATTTCCAAGTCCATAACTGCACGTCGGTTTCTAACGTTTTGAGTAGCAGTTGGTGTAGTTGAGTGCTGACGGCTAAGCTTGCGTTTCTGAGATAAAGAACCATTCATTCAGTCTCTTCTGCATTAAATCAGATGAACTTCAGGTCATCCACCCAGTATCATTATGGAGAGACAGGTTTGGCAGGAAATGTTGTAATACTCTATATAAAGGAGCTAGGGGGAGCGTGTAGATTTAAAATGAAAGAGACAAGAACCACAAATGGACAGAAGTTCCAGCGATTTTGTTGTTGTTATTTTGCTTTGACACATTTGTGTATCTAAACAGAGTATGCTAAAGAAATATTCGGGGTAATATATTTTTTTTAAAGATGTATGCTAATACCATGGAAACGAAGTATTCATCCTGTTTTTGTGCAGTTTCTTCTGAATCTTCATTTTTGTCAGACAGCAATAATGAGAATGTGGAAGGAAAACATCACTTGCAGCTGTAGTTTATCTTGCATAGGAATCTAGATTTTAAATCAAGCAGGTGGACTCTGTATTAACAGTAAATAGTTGTTCATTGTACCCTTTTTGTTAACTTCTTAACGTTATCTAATCAGAGAGAAAAAGCATTGCATCTTAATTTCTGTCCAATTCAACAGGAGCCTGTGGCGGAAAGTGTTCAGGAGGCTGGTGTGAGAGAAGAGCAGCCATCCAAGGAGCAGCCAGCAGTCGGTCAGGACGAGGCCTTGCAAGCAGGAGCAGAAGAAGAGGAAGCCTCTGCTGCTCCAAGTGTTACAGAACAGGAGCAGACGGAGGCTGACCAAGGAGACGTAAAGGAAGCGGAATGGACACAGCCTGACGGAGGAGGAGGAGAAAAAGAAGAAGAGGGAGGAAAAGAACAAGAGGAGAGTAACATTGAGGAGGAGAAAGGGGTGAAGCGGAAGAGAGAGGAAGAGAACGTAGAGGAAGAAACCAGGCAAAGTCCTGAAAAGAAAAAGGTAAGGAAAAACAATAGAGGAAGTATGACATTACCTGTAGCAGTATTTTGTCATTTGTGAATGAAAAGGTTCAGATTTTTTTAGAAATAGAATTTAAAAGATTTATAGCTATTAGACTTTTGTCTTACAGCTTATCTAAAATTCCAAATTACATGTTTCCAAACTAAGATGTGAAAACTATTTTTATCAGCATGTGATGTAGCTATGTGGTGGATGATAAAACAGCAGCTTGAACTAAGACAGCATCATTAAACATTAAATCAGGGTTATTTTTTTAAATCAGGTCTTTAAAACATCTAGTCTAGCAGCAACTAGCAATTTCTGAAGCCTGTACCTCAGATTCATCTGAGATGCTCAACAAGTTTAAGTTTATTGGGAGTGTCATAAGTATTCTTGGATCTTTTACTTTCCTTTTGCCTCGTTTTCCATAGAGTGCAGATACTTGAACACCTGGGAGTCAATGACTAACTAATTCCCACAGCGGTTTATTGCTGAGCACCAGCACTGCAGACATAATTATCAGGGGAGGCTGTAGCCAAATCATTCTGCATCTTCCTGCAAATCTGCCTTTCCTTTTAATTCTGTCCAGTTATGTAAAGTCTGTTTACAGTAGCAACAAGTCCAGGACTGGAATCCAAATAGTCCCCACCCCTTTAAGACATCTTCTTAGGGGTCCTAAGAAGGCCATAGTCTATTCCATGGCACAGTATGCGACGTGGATCTAATTAATTTTGGTACGACATCATGAATCATGTGTGCACATTGAACAATGACCGTTTACTACTAAATCAGTTACAACATATGGTGATGAGCAACGCCATCCATCTTTGCTGTCACTGTCAGATATTTATCGCAGGGGATCTATCGTTTCAAGACACTAACCATGGCCAACCTTGAACCTATCTCACAGTGCGACATAAGATTGCATGATCACTAAAGTTTGCATTCAAGGTCATGGCTAGACTAATAAAATCTCCCAGGAAACATGGTAGTAAGCTTTCCTTGGGTCATATTTTTTCAAACTCCAGATCTCTACACAAACTTGAATTCAGTCAAAGTCCTTTGCATCTGCTTTAATTTATTGCACGCCTTTTTTATTCATTTTTTTAAGAGTTGCAGTTCCTCTGACCACTTTGTACCTGCTTCAGGGGGGCCATAGGACAGCCAAGGCTTTACTATTACAGTTTTTTAAAAACGGCTTGTAATGTATGCAATAGATACAGAAAATCAAACCTGTCTCTGAAAACGGGTTTAAATTCCAGGAACCGTTTGAAGGAACCTCCGAAGTTCCCAGGGGCCATTATAACCAAATTGCCTTTCCAGTACATTTACTATGGTAAAAGCAGATGACCAGAAAGAGCCCCTGGTGGGGAGGTAGTACTTTTTTCCATTTACCAGTAACGCTTGGATAAAGTATTGTGAAGAAAGTCCTAAACATTTTGAATTGCAGTTATAATCCAGTCATCCTTCTATCTTCTACACCCAATAGTTGCCTAGAAAAGTTTCACATACATATTCTGTATGTCAGAATATAATCCATTCAGTTGTGCCTAATTACTGTAGTTTCTTTCTGTTCTCCAGCAGGATGAAGAAGCTATGGCCTCCATGTTGGCAGATTTTGTTGCCTGTCCACCTGATGATGAAGATGTTGCCTCAGGATCAAACCATTCATAAACAAACACCCTAATGCAGATTGATTTTACCAACATGGACTTTTGCCCCATTTTCAATATAAAGTTGCCTCAGATAATGATCCATTCTTTACTAAAGTAATTCTAGTCCCTGTTCGCCAACTAGCTCCTTTACTGCCTGCTTCATTGTGTTGGGCATGGAAATGTGGAGGCTTCCTGTTACCATCCTGGATCTGATCAGAACTACTTCTACAGTAGAGTAAAAGTTGCAAAACACTTGTTAGTGAACAATGAGGCCAAGAGAGAGCTCAATAAAATGCTACTCAGAATGCTGCAGTTTCTGCATACATTATGCAGCAAGTGTCCAGTTTTCATTGCTTTCTGTATCTTTAATGTCTTTGATTTATCACTATAATCTGTTTTTTTGTATTAAAAAAGTAAAAAGCAGTCATTGACTACATGCACTCCTTCCCAATCTGCCCTGAGGTTTTTTCCAGTAATTGCATCAGTAATGAGATCTGATGACTATTCCTAGATCTAAATCTTTAAATTTCATACCTTGCACATGAACATTTTAATCTATGGAAGAAAAGGACAAAACTCTGAACAAATTCAGCACTGGAAACAAAATAGTTTTTTAGATAACAGATCTTTATGTAAGCTTCGTTCCTTAAACGTTTGTCCTCTTGAGTTTTGTTCTTAACCAAAATGTTAAATGTACTTAAAAGGAATTTGTTTAATACAACTCTAGCCAAAAGTTTTCTAAAATGACACAGAGCAAAGAGCTTTATTAGGTTCAGCTCGATTCTTTGGATTTTTCTAGTGGCACAAATGATCCGCAAACTTTCATTTCAGCATCGTAACAAACCTTCAGGGAGAGAGTCCAGCTGAACCCACTCTATCCATCCAGTCTTTTCAGTGATTTCTAATTGTCTAATGTTCACATAACTCCAAAGACGTGCAGCTCTCATTAGTCTGCCTCAGTATGGCTTTCAGTATGGGGGCCTTCTAAGAATATTGCCATTCAAAGAACTTGAAGGTAAGAAGTTTAGTTACAGTAAAGGATGACCCAGAATGTCTCATCCTAAAGAATGCAGAACGGTGGTGTCAGTAGTGCAGAGCTGGCTCAGCGTTGGCAGTACATATGGGTATCAGTGCATTTCAATACATGGTGAGTAGAGTTTTGGACAACAGCTTTGTGACATGACGGGCTCCAAAAAAGCCACTTCTGTCTCACAACATCATGAACAGACAGAAACTCTAGATCTTAACCCTACGTGGAACCTGTGGTGGGTCGTCATGAAGCAGGTGGATCATGTTTTGCCATGAGTCAGCATTCAGTGCTGAATTTGACCTCTAGTATGTTAGAAATTCAGAAGTTATAAACAAGGATCCGCAAAATAAATCTCAACACTGCATAAATGTGCCAGAGTTTTGGCCATGACTGATTCTAGTCTAAATGCATGTTTTTTGTTTTTTGTTCTGCAGTCACACCTGTGAGAACAGCTGGGATGGTTTGGGTTCACATGTAGGACTTGTTAGACAACTAAAAGATCAAGGAGTGCTCAGCTTACACTCGGAGGTCACTCAGTTTCTGGTTCTGGTTCATCTTCCAGGATCCCTCAGGCGCTGCTCAGCGCATTCTGACATTATTCATCTTGGATGGATGTGCCAGAGACAGAGAACGTGAAGGAGGGGTTTGGGCTTTCCGATAACATCCGGGACGAATAGACATGTCTTCTGATGGGAGGCGATGACGCGCTGATCCTCCTCTGCCTCTCATTCTTCCTCACTGGTGTTCCTCATTGATCCAGGCTGTGCGGGGACGACGGAGCCCGCCTTCTCTCTTCTGTCCGCAAAAGGAATCCCACAGAACCGAACCAATACTGGACCTCCCCTGGCAGACAGAGGGTACGGACTTGTTTATCCTATCTTAGCAGCTGGGGGCTTTATTTCTTAGAAACCCTCACAGGAGCAGGTAGAAGAGCTTGTTTGTCTGCTTTCCTGTTGTTCAGAGAAGATGATGGAAGCTGGTGTCTCTTCTTTGTTGGCGTACTGCTGGTTTCCTCATCCTTAGGCCGACTGCATAAACCGTGAGCCTGTTTTATATTAGAACATTAGTAAATATCAGACTGGCTGTGATTTGAAGCAGGACGTTGAACCTCTACAGCAGCAGCATCGCAGTATGTATGGCTGATCAGCTGTGTTTAGCGTGAGGATGTTTTGTGTGATAGTAGGTAAGGTTCTGTGGACGTCATAAACATCACTAGATGTTTTTATTTCGGGACAGATCCGGAGAGCAAGAGTTCTGGGTTTGGGGTTTTATTCGACTCCTTCTATCCGGTCTATAATCGCAGTCCAATCAGAACCTAATGTGTTTCTGAGGAGGAGGAGGAGGAGGAGGCTGTAAGCGCTGTCGTGGGAAAAGGCAAACCGCAGGCAGGAACAATGTGTGGAGAATGGACGCTGTTTGAATCCTAACAAATCTGCCTTAATGGGTGGGTGAGATGTTTTCCATCATCTAGATGGTGCCAGGGTGGATGGAGAAGGAGAGGATGTGGTGGTACACGGCAGCTCAAAATGGCAGATTCAAGGTAGCGGCAGCATCTTCGAGATCCTGATCCAAAACAGCACCGTTTGCTAAGTAATGACTCATGTATTTCCGGCTGGGAAACAACAGTTTATTAACAGGTGTATGTCACTCCCAAGCTGTGGAAGAGCTCCACCGGTATCACGTTATTTTCACTGTGGTAAGGCCTACTGTAGATATGTGTTTTACTCTATAACTAACTTTCATAAGGCTTAAAAACAATTACATTTCTAACAGAATGCAGAGTGATGTGATGCGTTCACTGTCACCCAGCTCTAAGGATTCATGGGACTGTTAACTGATGTACAGGCCACGATTCTGTTGCTTCCTCAGTCGTCCTAAAGCATAAGCAAACTAAGCTGCTGTATATGGCCCAAAACCAGTAGTGAAGGAAACATCTGAAAATGTCAGATTTGTACAGAATTGGATTCATCAATAATGAGTGACAAAAAAATTAGATTTTTTAAAAGAGCTAACAATGCTAGTTAGGCCTACTGTACAATAGTTATAATCATGCAGAGAAAAGGTTGTTAATTATGTCAAAGTTAGAATTTAATGTCTCTACTTCAATTCTTCTGTACTGAAGAGCTTCACAGCCAACATGACATCTATAGATGTATTAAATCATGTAAAGTTACTAATGTAAGGGTCAGGCAGAGTTTATGTGCATTTAACTGTCTTCCCAAACCATGACACTAGAGGTGCATTTTAGAGTCTATTTTAAAATTCTTACATTCATTTTTAAATGTTTTAATAATTTTGCCCCACTGTACCTCTCTGAGCTTTTTCATATACCTTGTTGGTCCCTCACGTCTGCGAAACAGCAGCCCCTGCAGGTACCAGGGTCTAGGAGGAAGCTGTGGAATAACTGTGGAATAATATTAGATAATATTAGAGCAGCATTTTCACTGCCTTCTTTTAAAACTCATCTTAAAACCCGTTTTTATTCTTTGGCCTTCAACATAAACAAGACTTAGTTTGACCTTGTTTGTTTTAATTGTTTTACTGTGTTTAATCTTTTATCCTTCTTATGTCACATTTCTGTATGTTTATAGTTTGCATTTTTTTTTTGCACCGCTTTGTTTCAGCTGGGGACGTTTTAAAGGTCTTTATAAATGAAGTTGTATTATATTAATTTTAAAACCAAAAAATAAATGCAAAAATTTGAATTGAATGTGGAATTTTTTTCTAATCTACACAGGGTCATTCTACATCTTCATTAATATTTGCTTGAATGTCTTTTAGCAAGCTGCACTTTTTGTATCCATCAATAAGTTTCTGACTTGATTCAGACTAGATATTCGACCTAGTGTTATTTTTAATTGGTTGGTTTGCCGGTAAGGATCCCTCTTTTAAGCAAGGCCCATGTATTTTTGGATATTTTAGTTTCAACTATCTAACCCACAAATTAAATTAAATTCAGTTTTTTACCTAGCGCCACCTTACAACACGTCGTCTCAAGGCCCTTGAAAACGTAAAACGTTAATAGCAGTAGTAGCCTCTTTAGTGGCTTCATCTAGGAAAGAAACACCGCTAAGCAGATAAGCTCAGAGCATGTTTTAAGTCTAGAAAGAGCACTTACAGTTAGTCACAGTAGAAGCTGTTAAACACTGAAAGACAGGGCCAAGTTTATCATAGGTAGAAGGAGAACATTAAGTTGTTGGCAGCAGCAGCTGATGTTTCCCTCCAGAAAGGTGTCACAGCTAAACAGAGCCAGGCCAGATGTTGCTTCTAGGAAGAGAAAAAACAGATAACATAAAGTTAAAAGTTGAAACACAGTAAATAACGCACAATTGCAGAGTAGTAGGAGAATGTAGCAACGTGAGAGAAAGTGGTTACTATTTCTCCCTTAGAATAACAGAAATTGGTTATGGTATTCAGGAACAACCCACCAAGGCCCACGTCAGTTATAAACTGAAAGAAGGTGGAACATCAGTATCACTGAATGTTTTAGTCTATCGTCAAGGACTAAAAGGTGCGGACCAAGAAAAGAGACACTTGGACCAAAATTGATACCTTCAAGCTTGACTTGAATCTACTGCTGCCCACGAGAGTAAGCCATATGCCTTCTGCTGAGAAGTGTTCTGGTCACAAAAGGCAAATAGTAAGCTGTTTGGTCACAACTTTTAGCCCAGCGATCTGTGTTTAGCTGGGTCACCTACCTGGGTCACATAGAAAGTACTCCCGAATCGGTGCTTAGAGGGCTTTAGGTCAGCTTCAAAGTGCAATTTGATTGTATTGCTCTTCTTTTGCTTTTGACTCAGAGCTTATACATGCATAGCTTTTAAATATTATTGATATGTTCTGAATGGGCCGCATGCTAGCAAAACATATTTTATTTGTTTCAAATGTTTTGCCCAGACCATTCTGTTATGTAGCTTGTAAAATGACAGTGGGGTTCTTCTGGGAATACAGCAGGCAATATTTGCTGCAGTGCTGTCCCGAGAATACAAAAGGTTCTTGCTTTAGTTCTGTGTTTGATGTAACGAACTGTGGTGGAGTCCACATTTAGGTGGTGGTGTCTTTAAGATGATTGCTCTTATTTGTTGCAGAAGTGAGTGGAGGTAATCTGTAGATGGAAATTTAACCACTGTGTTCCAGAATCTGATCAATTCTGGGAAAAAAATAATAGAAAATAAACAGCGAGTCCAGCCTAGAAGGGAGCGAATGTCAACAGATTGGCATACTTTAACTGTTTTACATGGATTTAAAGCACAAATATAGATGACAAGAAATACAAATGATGACAAATGGAAAAAAACCTCCACCACACTGGTTTATAAGGAGAAATGCTGGATAGGTTTTGCAACAAGGTCATATTTCGAATCAAAAGTTCATTTGTCACTACGCACAAACTCTGACCCTTTGTTCCTTAATGGATAATTTTATCTCTTCCTTTTTCGTCTGATTTTTCTGTTTCTTTCTCACCCACGGACTCCACAGGCCCATCCCCTGCAGATGGTGAGACAGGTAGAACAAGAAAACAGGATGTTAACCTTGCCTACTAAAAGGGTTAGTTTCACTAAAGGGGGTTTCTGTAGATTTAGTGTTTTATCTGTGGTAGATAACCTTTCTAAAATACTCAGCTTGAATAAAGAGAACAAACTTTGTAAGGATCCCTGTAAGCTAACAGCCAATCAGAGAGAGGCACAGACCAAAGAGGATTTTGGCTATCTTAAATCTCCAGTACCATAAATTCCACAAAAGGTTCTGTGATTGTTATTTTATAACCATCACTTATGTAATGTAGGTCTGTGGTTACCATATAATGGTTTGTGACTTTCGCTTGAGTACTGCAAACAGAACATGTTAAGCCTGAATGCACAGCAAAATCCATAAAGTACTATATACTTGTACTACACTAAAGTCTCTCTCTTAAACTGCTTTACATTTAAAAGAAACAGTCACTTTGGTCAGATAAGCTTAATTCGTTCCATTTTACAGTATATGATTTACAGGCAAAGGTTGTTACCGTCCAACTCAGCTTTCATAATAAATCTTATCTGGGATCTCCCTCTGCTGAGTGACACTCATTCTGGGGAGTCCCAAAGTGTTCCCTGGAAAGAAGGTTCTGGTCATGTCAGATGGAATGTGTCCAGAAAACCACCCTGGAGGCTGACCTGATGCACAAACCAATCCAACTGACCAACTGAATCCTTTCAGTGCAGAAGAGTAGTGACTCTATTCAGCACCCCATCTCTAATGGTGAGCCCAGCCACCCAATGAAGGAAGCAAATGTGAAATCATAGGTGAGAGTGGGAACGCAGACAGAACAGTAAATTGAGAGCTTCACTTTTTAACTCAGCTCTTTCCTCACAATAAAGAACTGAAGCAGCACCAATATTACTGCAGAGGAGACGCCAAGACATCCATCCATCTCTCTTTCGAAGGAAAGCTATGAAGTTTATTCTGAGGAAAGTAATGATGAATAAATGCAGCAGATAGCTGTTAGCTGAGCGCTGTGAAGACTGCTGGTGGAGTTAACAGGAAGTTCCTGTTTGAAAATAAAGTGGGAAGTGATGTTAAAAGCAAAGAAAAATGTTAAGTAAAGCTAAATAAAACGTTCTGCTTGTGAACAGGAGTTTGCTGTTCTCCACTGTTCTCCCTCTGTGCTTCTATATATTCCATCTTCTAAAGCTGTTTCTCTCTGTTCTCCTCTCCTTTTTCTTTCTCTGTCAAACAGCTCTTCATCCCGTCTCTGTGTCTGTCGCTTCCTGCCCACACAGTGGGACTGCGGGTTCATTAGAATATGGGTGGGCAAAGCACAGGCAATCCATCAGCCTGCCAAATCTGGACGCTCCAGCACATTTGCTCACTGACAACCAAACACAGACACACATGCACAACTATACACTCTACTTCCTCTTTTTCTCATCTTCTTCGTCTCCTTTATCCATTCATCATCTCTGTCCAAAGATGTCTTCAAGCTTTTCTGTTTTTTTCCTCAAAGCTGCATCATTTGTGCCTCCTACTTTTCTTCTCTTTACTCCCACCTTCAGATCTGCTCCCTCCTTTCTCTTGTCAACATCTACTCAACCATGTAATGGTATACTTCTTTTTAAAAATAGTTTTTATATCTGGAACCAAATTTCCATAAATGACCCGGTATTACCAACAAAGTGTTCATGCTAAATATGTTCCGGGAAGGCCTTACTGAGTTCTTTTCTGCTATTTGTTCTCACAGACTTTTTTTCCTCACATTTTTGTTCCAAATGATGTTTGAAAAACCCTCTCAGTTAGTTAAAATCTAAACAGTTAATCACAGCCTGTAAAGCTAATAGTTCGGTAACTTTACTTTTAATTGGTTCTCTGTTAAACCCATTCTGCATCAAACTGAACAAAGATGCAAAAAAAAAAAGGAAATTGAAACTCTGTCTTCTTTGTTTCATTACCTGCAGACGCCACACGTCTGATAAGGGTTGGGGAAGGTGACCGTGGTACTTTTGAGAGCATAGACTACAGTCCATCAATCAGCTTATCAGAATGGTGCGATTATAACTCCGCCACTCAAATGAGATGTTCCAACCTTAGGTGGGTGTCAGACTTTATTAAACCTTTTAGCCCACTTTTTTCCAAATACATTTCATTTGGTTCTTTACTCACTGAACAGGAGAACATGTTCGGCATTTCCAGTCAGTCTGGGCCTACAGGCAGAGTGATGGTCTCTCAGGTTATTATTGTGGACCTTTTTGAGTTCAGTAATAAAAGATTCCTTCTGAAAACTCCCCTATCAATAAAGTCCCTGCTTGGATCTGAACTTAAAGCTATCTTTATGAAGAGTTTAACTGTGCACCATTTTTGTTTTTGCACAGTATTTTTTTTCCACAGGCCAAAAAGATGCATGTTACATAAACAGCTGGTTCTAAACTGACTTCTTGGTTCTTTTCACTGCCTACAATTAGTTACACATAAAACAAGGTTCAAAAAAGTTTCCACTTTCAAGATACTTGGCTTCTACACATCAACATTTCAGCTAGTGCAACAAAACATTTGTACCTTTGTTCTGTGTCTACCTCGTGTTGCCAATGACAGGTGTGGATCTCCACAGGTGTGAGATCCACATTCTGGACATGCCTTGATTTAGCAAAATGCTGGAAGAAGGTGTCTCAAACCTGAATAATGTCACAAACCTGAAACTGATCTCCAACCCCGTCATTGCTCTCTTTGCTACAATGGAAGTCAAATGTCTTCCCTTTGTGGAGTGTAAGGTGCTGTCTTCTGGCTCCGTTCTGGACAGTCCTGCCATATTATTGAGATGGAACACTGCAGCTCTGGGCATCCATATTCAGTGAATTTCAGACATCATGTCCTGTCTTAGTTCACTGTACAGTTCAGAATCAAAGTGACTAATTTCATTTGGGGTTCTTTGTTCTGATCTTCAAGCTGCTGCATCATGGCCCTTTTCTTTCCCCTTTGCTTTACGATGAGTAGGCTGGGGGTGTACTTGTAAACTTCTTAATGAAACGTTTATGAGTAATACAAAGATTTTAGGCTGTGACACCATATCATAATTTAAACAGACTCCAGCTACTCATGAATGTCATTTTATATTTAAACAACAACCTTTAGAACAAGAAATTATAAAACATAGAGAATGCCCAAATGTGGGATATACTGTTAACATTCCCAGGATGGTTACCTAACACTGCTCTGTTTTCCATGTGTAGGTGGTCTTGCCCACTTCTGATTATTAATAGTGCTGGGCATTGAGACCTGAACTGATTCTGTTCACAGACACATGGACTGAGCTTTGACTGAGCTTTAAAAAAATGTCAGAATAGCCAAATGACTCAGTGTGTGTGTGGGACAGAAGATCCCACTGATTTTAGAGGAAGGATAATACCTTAGCCATTTGCAATTTCATTAAAAATGTGTTATTGGGTTTGTATGTTTAAAATGTTTATCTATAATAATAATAATAATATTCTAATAATCTCTTTCTGGGATCTCCCATGTTCTGCTCCTCAGCAGCGAGCCCCAGTTGTGGCCGGTGGGCATGGTTTTGAAGGGTAGCTCAGAGGCTCTGTGTCCCCCCCCATCTCTGGAGCTGCGCCCATCCTGCAACAAGAGCCAGCCCTCACCTCCTCTGGGCTCCAGCTCACAACCACACGACGGAGTCATTTCTGAGGACAAGGAACCCGTTAAGTATGGCGAGCTCATCATCTTGGGGTAAGATCATGCATCGTACCTTCTCATCATCATTGGTTATGATTGGTTATTATTGTGAATTTGCTAGAAACAGAGAAAGAGTTCAGAAAAAAAACAGACCAATCACCTAGCTGCACCGTCTTAAATGAGATACTTCCAACTGTCTTAGATATGCTGCAAGATCCTGGTGGGACACAGAAAACTCTGGAATGCAAACTGCTTCCTAGAAGTGCAGCTCAGTGAGAATATTCCTGCCTGTGATGACCTTAGTATTAATGCTATTAACCATATTGAGTGTATGACTTTGAAAACTGTGTAATCTGGGAGTTACCTGAAAAATGGCCTGGAGAGAAGAAGATTGAAAAGCAGTAGAAGCAAGAAAGACGTAGAGTTGATGAAGACAAGGGTCGAGGTTTTACAAGATGGTAGTGAGAACTGTGTATGGTTTAGAGATAATGGCATTCACAAACAGAAAGGAAGTGGAGCTGAAAAGTGGCACATGTAACAATTTTCTTTTGAATTGACAAAAATGAACAGAATTAGAATTGAATGCTACGGATACTAAGAGATGAAGACAGATGATCTGCTTTGGCAATAACTAAAGGGAGCAGCTGAAAGAAAAGAATAAAAATCCATTTCCATACCAGCTGAATCCGTCAGGGTGGCTGGGGCTGTTGCCATTTAACCTGACATGTATAATTGTGGAGTTTGGGGCAATGCTGGAGTACCCAGAGACAAAGTCACATATGCATTGGGAAGAACATACAAACTCCACACATAAAGGTCCTGAAACCAGGATCTTCTTACTACATTAAGCATATTATAAATTACATTTACCAGGGCTTGATGAAGATGTTACATGTGGCTCATTCTTCCTATTCCCATTTCTTTTTGTAATAGAAGTAAAACGTAATATTTCAAAATGCGAATAACTGTGCACTGTAGGGTAGGGTTAACAGTACTGTATTTTTAGTATTAATTCTACCATCAAAAGTTATTTAATTGGTTTGCCTGCTTGCACTTATGAACTTTATTGTTTTAAAAATGAAACTTACTATATGGTCGTTTTGTTGATCTGTAATTGGATCTACTTGAAATATTCAATATTCAGGATATATAAACCACTACAATGTTTGACAGTAAGGTCAGTCGTTGCCATTCAGGCTAAGTATCTGGGTGAAGGTAATAAATGCACGAGTGGAAAAATGTTAAACATATTTAAGTTTAAATGTTAAGTACAAACTGGACATGATGAACAGATAATGAGAAAATTATTTTTCATTTGGTTTTGATCATTTCTATAGCTCACCACAGCTTGAATGTAATCATTTTTACCCTGTTCTGTTTTAGTATTATCTAATAATATCTTGTTGTCACTCTTCCCAGCCACAATGGGTCGCTGGCAAGTGGTGACAAAGGTCGTAGAAGAAGTCGCCTTGCTCTTTATAAGAGACCTAAAGCTAATGGGGTCAAACCGGATGTTATCCACAATGTCTCAACACCACTGGTGTCAAAGGTAGCAAGTTGGTTACCCAAAAAAATGTTCTTTTTGTATCAAAACAATGAGCTGTGTGCATTACAATTAACATGCAGTGACCATTTAACCTTCCTGTTGGCAGGCTCTCAGCAACAAAAGCCAGCACAGCATCTCCTACACACTGTCACGGAGCCACTCTGTCATTGTGGAATACACACATGACATTAACACAGATATGTTTCAAGTGAGTTTCTCTCTACACACACACAGACACACACACTACCACACAATTATTTGTAGCAGAATCTTCTCCCATGCAAGCTAACAGGAGGAAAGCTCCGAACACAAAAAATCATAAATTCTATTTTACAAAATCAATAAGCAAATAACTGAATGAATCCTCTGACTGACTTAAAACACCAGCATCCTTTTGGTGATTATTGCTGCACACAGCAGCCAGTTTGAGTATCACGCATTCAATCAAGCAAGCAAGTAAGCGGTCAAACGCAAACATAAAAGTAACTTCATAGACCACCAGGCTGAAAACCTAGAGGTGTCCGTCACAGACCTGACAGCCATTTTATTTAAAAAAATCCCAAAACAGCTCAGCTTTAATTTGGCCAGATCAGCTGTGGTTGGCTAGAAAGGTCTGGGTAGAAAACAGAACTAATGTTGTTAAGATCTTTAAAAGAATATGTTTATGTGTTACAAATATGTGAGAACATTACAGCCACCAGAAATCTTCCCAACAGACCCATGTGTTCTCTGTGAAGCGCAAAAGGAAACAGTGCTGAGTATTTGCTTTTTGCATGTAATGTGAGGAACAAATGAAGGTAGAAAATAGCAAAAGAGAACTAAGTTAACTAGGGTCTAGCAGGCTGCCTAGGTGGGGGGATGAGTAACCATTAGCTACCAGGCCCAGGTCTTGCCACACGAGCAGGTGGCCTTTTAAAGAGGAGATTCATGTATAGAACTTGCTTGGGTCATGATGTGTATGTGTGTGTGATGACACTGACCTCTGTCTTGGTTAGATTGGCCGATCTACAGAGAGCATGATTGACTTTGTGGTCACGGACACAGCAGGCGGCAGCAGCAGTCATGGAGGGGGTGCAGCAGGGGAGGGCGGTGGTGGAGGTCAGTCAGCCCAAAGTACCATTTCTCGCTACGCCTGTCGCATCATGTGTGAACGAAGTGCTCCCTACACCGCCCGCATCTATGCTGCTGGCTTTGACTCCTCCAAAAACATTTTCCTAGGGGTGAGTTTTCTCTCCCATGGATGTCCTCTTTCTTCTGCTACAACAGATACAAATGGGTAGGTATAATGACAGGGACAGAAGAGACATGTTGTGCCACCCACATGAGAAGTTACTGGAAGAAAATGTCAGTACAGTTAAGTAAGCATAAAAAAGAATACGTGTTGGTTTATTTTGTCTACATTTAGCTGCCTGCACTCAACTCACAACAAGTTGTCAAGAAAACAGAAGCACGACAGATAAGAGTAAAACAAAGATGCCTGTCTAATGTCAGATGTCAAATATATACACATGTACAGTATCTCACAAAAGTGAGTACACCTCAGCTTTTCTCTTTCCGTTAAATATATTTGTTTTTAAATGTGAGAATATTTCTGTGCTTTAGTGCAGTACTCATTCTGAATTGTATTGTATAAAGAAAACAGCAATGTTTTCTGTTTTCATCAACAGCCTGTGTGTGTGTATATGTGTGTGTGTTTTATCTCAGGAACGGGCTGCCAAATGGAGGACATCGGACGGTTTGATGGACGGCCTTACAACCAATGGGGTTTTGGTGATGCACCCAGCCGGAGAGTTTGTGTCTGAACCAGCTCCTGGTGTCTGGAGGGAAATCTCAGTCTGTGGCAACGTCTTCGCCTTGAGGGAGACCCGGTCAGCCCAGCAGAGGGGTAAACTGGTAAGATGAAGGATACTAACAGCTGCCTCTAAAAAACCTGCACATATATAGTTGAAACTAGATCTCTACATGCACTAAATAAAAACACTCAATATGTTTTTCTCATTTTCTGACATATCAGATTTTACTTTTCCTGTTTTATTTCAGTTAGGATTACTAAATGTATTTCCATTTGCTAATTATTAAAATAATGAGTGAAAGAATTACCAAAAATGTTTCATTGCTTTCTTCAAACTCAAACGTTTACATAAACTATGATTACTATGCCTTTTACCAATTTTGGAAACCCCAGATGAAGATGTTAGAGGACCTCTGATTAATTCACAACATTCGAGTTACATGAAGGTACGCCTGTGGGTGCATTTAAGGCACAGAGGCCAGGGGTGAACATATGCTGCTGTGAAATGTGCAAATCATCCACAGAAAAAAAGCTAAAGACCTTGAAAAGGTGTATGTTAACGAGGCAGCCTACAAACCTGACTCAGTTCCGCATATAGTCAGGAGGAACTGGCCAAAATTCCTGTTGTGAGAATCTTATGGAAGGATCCCCAAGATGTTTGACCCAGGTCATACGAATACATTTAAGCCCACAATTATTCATACCCCCGGAGGATTTAGATTTACAATTATTTTCATTCAACCAAGAAGTTTGTTGCTGATAGAGAGAAGAATCTCTCAAAAGTCAATAAAACAATGTAAGAGCAGTTTTAAAAAATGAATGTCTCAAGTTTTATTCACATTTAAAGCAGTAAGTCAGACATTATTTATAACCTTAATAATAGTGTAAAATTATTTATTTGCATTACAGTAATCAAATGCTTCTCATATGTTTCAATTGGTATTTTGATGATTTATCTTTGCTGATGAGCTCCAAATTGTTGGAAGGCCTTAATCCTTAGTGCCCTCCAATGTTTCTCTCCAAAATGTTAATATTACTTCAAGTCAGAAGAAATATGTTGTTAAAGACGACTTTGAACCAAAATCTGCCAGAGGTATGGGTACCTTTGGCTGTAACTGTAGTTTATAATGCAGACCCTAAAAATTAGTGTCGTTTGCACAACCTTGGTATTGAAAAGCACAACATCAGTGCAACACATTTATCTGTCAGGCTGGAGAGACAAAGCCCCTTTCTAAAACATCTTCAGTTGTTCACAATGAACACGTGTGAATTTATCAAGAGACTTCTCACTAACTCTGCTCAGTAACTATCTCCTTTGTTGGCCCAGACACGTAGCAACAGCAGGCTACCTCCAGCATCCCATGATGCCTCGTTGCTTACACAGTGGCACTCAGACAGAAATAGGCAACTCATTTCTGTTGACACAGAAAGGGAATGATAAAAGATCCATCTGAACTGAGCTTACCAGTCCCCTGCGGGACACTTGAAATAAAACCTTTCCTTTTTTGTCCTCCTCTGGTCTTGTGTTAAGGTTGAAAATGAGTCAAACACTCTCCAGGATGGTTCTCTCATCGATCTGTGTGGGGCAACCCTGCTTTGGCGGACACCTGCTGGACTGCGCCATATTCCGACCCTCAAACAGCTGGAGTCCCTTCGGCAGGAGCTGAATGCTGCTCGGCCCCAGTGTCCTGTGGGCTTCAATACGCTGGCCTTCCCCAGCCTGGCACAGCGCGAGATTGTAGACAAGAAGCAGCCTTGGGTCTATGTCAACTGTGGCCATGTGCATGGATACCACAACTGGGGTTATCGCAAGGAGAGAGGGCCCAACAGTCCAGGGGGCACAGCACCAGCCGGCACTGGTGAGAGAGAGTGTCCCATGTGCAGGAGAGTGGGGCCCTATGTGCCTTTGTGGTTAGGCTGTGAAGGCGGATTGTACTTGGATGCCGGGCCCTCCACACATGCTTTCTGTCCTTGTGGCCATGTGTGCTCTGAAAAGACAGTGGTGGGATGGAGCCAGATCCCGTTGCCCCACGGCACGCATGCCTTCCACGCTGCCTGTCCCTTTTGCGGTACCTGGCTGACGGGAGAGCAAGGCCACGTCAAACTCATCTTCCAGGGCCCTGTCGACTGAGGCACAGACACACACAGGAGTCTGTCCGGTGATGAACGATTTCACTTATTGACTGATGACGAAGGACTGTGTTCTTGAGCAAAATGCGCTGATTAAAAGTACAGGAAGATGACTCTTTACATGATAAAACTAAAAGCAATAGTAGATGCCAAGGCTTTGAACGAAAGAGTTGTCTGGAAAATATGTAAATAAATAGTGTTGAATTGAAACATTGTCTTTAGATCATTTACTTTAGTTTTATACAAGGCTTGAGCCTTGACAGGTTTATAGTCAGGGCTCAAACTATCTGCTGTTGGTGGTTTGCATTAGTGCAGCACCATGAACACTGCAGGTTGATCCACTAACAAAGCCCACGCCTGGATGGAGTGAACTAGTTTACTGATACCTAGTTATGGGGCGTGTAAAGGGAATGAGGGGATTGAATGACAAGGTTGAAGGGAGCTTAAGAAAGTTTAGAAACAATGAAAATCTGGAAAGGTTAAAGCAGAGGAACAGGACTCAGAGTTGGAGTAGGTTTCAGAAGTAACACATTCATGTTACTCAAGCATTGCCCACCTCAGTGTTGTTGAGGACATTATGTTTAGACATCTAAAACATATTACTTTCCCCAACTAATAAGTCTCACAACTCAACACAGGGTCACACATGTTTGTAAAACTATGTCATGCTAATTGTTTGTGGCCTTGGTTTATGCACCTGTGTGAAAACAGTCAATAGTTAGTTGCAGATTCCTTCTATAGGGCATTAAGTCAGCTTTTAATTAAAAGTCATTTAAGTTCAAGTATGGTACACCTATGAAAACAGACTTAGCATAAACATTTGGAGCAAATCATTGAATGCAGTGAAAACACTACAGCATAGTTATTTATAAAAAAAATGTTTCTGGTGTTTCTCCTCATTTTACCCCTTCGCCATTTCATACTTTTGCAACTTTGCTAAAAGAATTTAGAACAAAGAGGAGCCATCTGCCCTTTGATGTATTTCACTGACCATGTCTTGATTTGCACCTGCTTTGACAGCTGATGATTTCAGCTAATTTCCTATTATTATCTTCTGTTAGGAAATGTGGCTCTATCAGCAGGAGGTTGCTCAGAGCTAATTTGGTATAAAATCCTTTCAGGAGTCTTGAAAGAACTTCCCAGAGGTTAATTGACAGACGGCCAAAGGTTAATATTTCAGTGATCACAGCACAGGGCGGCTTCTTGAAGGAATCTAAAATATAACATATTTAAAGTTCTTTTACAGGTTTTTGTTTGGTACATAATCTCATATGTGTTCATTCACTGTTTTGATGCCTTTAGTGAGAATCTACATACAATGTAAAAAGTCCTAAACATAAAGAAAACCATTAAATGAAAAAGGCGTTCTGAAACCTTTGACCGGTAGTGTATGTATATATATCTCTATATATATATATATCTATATATATATATATATAGATATATATGTATATATATAGATATATATATATATATATATGTTTTAAGAATCAACTGGTCCAAACAAGAATCAGCAGTGATATATTGTCTTCGCAAAATAATATGCAATTACATATTTTAGCAGTATTTATTTCCATTATTTTTCAGAAATTCTTAATTATGACGAGAAATAAACTGATATGCAGCAGTTCAGTACATGCCTGTAACATAGTTTGTTTATAGATACAAAATGCAAGTGTATCAGGACAGGGTGGCAACATATGGATACATAAACACGGTAGAAATTGGTGAAGGGGCAAATAGAACTGGAACATTTCGGGAACATTTTGTTAGGTTAAAGAACATGCAGGTTTTAGGGTTATTTGTTATTTGAGCGCTACCAGCTGTGTAGAAGCTGCTATTTAAGACATGTGACACTGTGCTTGTAGACCTAAGTTACTCTCGCACACAGCATGGCACCTCCATTGTGAAAAATAACTCAAGGTCACCAGCAGCCCTACGCTTCCCCACAGGAGAAGAGCTACAGAGGGCTGCACATGGCTCTTAAAAGCAGTTTTTTGACATTGCATGAACGACGTCCTTCCATACATCTGGGCTACAACAGAAAACTATTGGAGTGTATAGGCTGATATTGTAACAAAAAAAAATCTAACATAGGACAAAATATGCTTAGAGGCAAACTGTGTAGCTGCTGTTCAGATTAAAACTTAATGCAGGCCACAAAACATAGTCGCACAAACACTGTAGATATTTCTGTCTTTTCAAAAGTAAAACTAGGTGCTATCAAAATTCATCATCATGGATCATCATGGATGTGTTTGATGGCTGTATAGTGGTACAGTTGTTAGTACTGCTATTTTGCAGAAAGAATGTCCTGAGGTAAATTCCTAGCTGGGAGCCTTTCTGTATGGAGTTTTGCTTGCATGCATGGGTTCTCTCTAGGTACTCCAGCTTCCTGATCCCGTCTAACTTTCATTATGGTGACATGATGACTTTAAAGAATCTTGAATTCATGCATGTTAATTGGTCTTTATAAATTAGCCTTAAGAATGAGTGTGTTGCATGTGTCTTTGACCTGTGTCTTCATACGATAGACTGGTGATTTGTCCAGGGTGTTCCCTGCCTCCCGCACATTAGCTGCTGGAGATCCCAGCAGTTTACAGGGAACCTGCAAACTGCTGGGATTAAGCAGTGAATAACCAAGCTACTTGAATAACCAAGTTACTATTTGCAATTGTATGAGTTAATCTGACAATGCAGATTTCTGATGACCTGAAGGTGACTGAAACAGAACTCTTTTAATTAGAGTCTGATGGCAATCAATGTCATTGTATTGGAATGTTAGTGTTCTCACAGCAAGAAGAGAACGTTTGAAACTATCAGTGTATTTCACATATAGGGTGAATTCAGATACATTGGTGTTTTAGTAATTTAGTAATGTTATCCATTTCTGAATTCCTCAAGGCATTGACTCTCTTTATGTGAAACAATTATATGTATATATTAATGAAAGTATGGTTGCCCTGGGATGGACTGGCGGGCTGTGCAGGGTGTGCCCTGCCTCTCAGCCTGTAGACCCCTTGAGATAGGCACCAGCTCCCCCGTGACCCGGTATGGAAGAAGCAGGTATAGAAAATGGATGGATGTAAAAATATGGCTCTCCATTTTGTTGTAGTTGACACAAAATTTATCTGGTATTTTAATTGGGACGGTTTTACTGATGTTGTCTATCAAGAATGATGGAAAGGCCTACATTTAATACTCCAGTCAACCGTATGTTTGTGTTCTTGTATGAGACCTTTTAAACATCTCCACACCCGAAAGAAATTTTCATTATAGTAGATCATTATCAGACAATGCTGTAACAACCTTTAAAGAATCTGTTACACTTTTAATTTCCTCATTATCACTGAAAAGCACAGTGGAGGGCAATAATTTTGTTTCTGCCCCTTCACGAATTGATTCTTTTGTTCATAGTGTTACTTCATCATTGCGAGGTGCATTAGACAATGCAGCCCCCTTGAAAAAGAAGGTAATCATTCATAGACTGGCTTCTTGGTTTAATTCAGAGCTGCTTACTTTAAAGCACAATGTTAGAAAATTGGAGAGAAAATGGCGCTCTACACACCTAGAGGATTCCTACTTAATCTGGAAAAATAGCCTACTGTTGTATAAAAAGACACTTCACCAAGCTAGAACAGCTTATTTCTCATCCTTAATAGAAGAGAACAAGAATAATCCTAGGTTTCTCTTTAGTAGAGTTGCTAAACTTACACAGAGTCATAGCTCTGTTGAGCCATCCATTCCCTTGGCTCTCAGCAGTCATGACTTTATGGGATTCTTCCAAAATAAAATTGATTCTATTAAGAAGAAAATCTTTGACATACTCCCAAAGATGATTACTTCATCCTCAGCAAGTGAGACAACATTGGAAGTAACTGTAGAACCTGATCTGTGTTTGGACTGTTTTGATCCTGTGGAGCTTCCTGAGTTATCAGAAATATTAGCTTGATCTAAACCTTCAACTTGTATGTTAGACCCAATCCCAACCAAATTATTTAAGGAAGTGTTCCCTCTGATTACCAGCCCCATTTTAGATATGATTAATTTATCTTTAGTAAATGGGTACGTACCACAAGCTTTTAAGGTAGCTGTAATTAAAGAAACCTTCGCTTGATTGAGATGATTTACTAAATTACAGACCTATATCCAATCTTCCATTCTTGTCTACTTTTAAAGCTAGGCTTAAAACTTTCCGTTTTGATAAAGCTTATAGTTAGAGTGGCTTAGTTTATCAGGGAGGGAGCCTTCCTCCCTCTTTGTTGGATGGAGTAAGGGGGAGTCAGGTTTAGCCTAAACCAGCTCAGTTATGGTTGAGGTGCAAACACACCCTCCATTTCTGCTACCTGTATGACCCCTTCTCTTTTCCAATGGTTATAATCAGTCTGACAGAGAGAGGTATCCCAATCCTTGTGGTTTTTAGTATAACAATGACCATCAGTGGGACCCTTTTTGGGGTGCCTTGAAACGACATTGTTGAAAATAAGCGCCGTTTAACTAAATAATCTGAACTGAAACTTTCTGTGTAGTTATGCTGCTATAGGCTTAGGTTGCTGGAGGACATAATGACCACTTTCACCCTCTTCGCTACATTCTCACACTACTCTCCAATTTTGCATTATTTGCTGTTATTTCAGCTTTTAACTTTGTTCTCTCTCTTTCTCTTCCTAGAAGCTACACCTGGCCTGACTCTGTGTCTACCTGTAACACCTTTCTGGAGAGGGGCATCGTCCGAGCTTCTGCTGGCAACAACTTAATGCTCACCCTCTACTGATGATCCACATGGCCCTGTCTTTCAGTGTTTAACCCTTTCTCTCTCCTAGACATGGCTACTGACTGAGCTTTTACTGTGACTAACTCAATGTGCTCTCTTTCAGACTCTAAACTTGAAAACTGGCTCAGAGTTTATCTGTTCTTTCTTTCTAGGTGAAATGACTAAAGGAGCTACATCCATTAACATTTACTTTTCCTTCCCATAGAAAGTACTCCTGGATCAGTGCTTCTTTGTTCTCTTTGTGTCTCTGCTCTGTTCTCTCTAACCCCCAGTCGGTCGTGGTAGATGGCCACTCACACTGAGCCTGGTTCTGCTGGAGGTTTCTTCCTGTTAAAAGGGAGTTTTTCCTCTCCACTGTCGCTACATGCATGCTCAGTATGAGGGATTGCTGCAAAGTCAACGCCAGTGACTGACCACTGTCTCTACATGCTCATCCAGGAGGAGGGAATGCTGCAAGTCACTGACTGGATGCAATCTGCTGGGTTTCCTTAGACAGAAAAACTTTTTATCCAATTTGAATAAATAACAGAATCTGACTGCACTGTTCAATGGTTAGGATTCATTGGAATGTATGTACCTGACTGTTGTGAAGTGCCTTGAGACATGTGTTGTGAATTGGCGCTATATAAATAAAACTGAATTGAATAGATGTGGCCCATGCCCTTGCTGAGGTCAGTCTTCTCCATTTATCTACACTACCCCATAGCTCCATTCACTCTCCTGTCTTCTCACCTCTTGTTCATCTTCCCAACTAATTTTCCCAGTTTTTATCCTTGCACATTCTTTCCCCTCTCTGGGTTTAAGTGGTCAGGATGTCATTCGTTTAAATAGATGAAAATGTATAAAAATACTAACTTAAATAAAAATTGTGCACAAGCAGAGGGCTAGAACAGAATGTCTTATCTCCACTGCCGAACAGCATTTGGTGCGACATTTCCTGAATATAATTTGACAAAACTTATTGGGGTAAAATTACCTGACACAATTGTAGCTGTCAGGAAATTAGTTTCGTACCATTCCAACTGACACATCTGAGCTTCCTCGCTGAAATATTTTCTCTTCAGTGGCCCATTTCATTTTAAAACCTTTCAATGCCATCCAAAAATTACACATTTGAAAATGTATTCATTTAGGAGTCAGAACATTATTTCTAAACTCAATATTGTTTTGATGAAATATTTATATTCTGTGTGTTTTAAATCATTATTCTATTTATTATTACATCTTACACATGTGATTTCTCTAACTTCTGGTAACTTTGGTAATAAGCATCCAAGACAATCTATTGGCACCTTTAGGTTTGCCATATAATTCAAGGCAATATTGAAATACTTTTCTCCTCCTAAATTAACAGAGAACACAGTATATCTGAACTGTCCTGGCACATACAATGGTGTTGTGTATTCACCGTGTCCTGCATAGAACAAACTAACCATTACCAGTTCAGACTAAATTCTAACTTCATCATTATTTACAATTTAACCATCTAAAAAAGGATCCCAGAAACTACATTCCCCCATTGGGACTATGCCATGGTTCACATACAGTACAGACAGACAGACAGAAACAAAGTTAAGAGACTGGGTTTCCAGTCGTTATTTTTCAGAATTTTATTACATATATCTTTTTAATATGTACAGAAAAAGACATGATCAAACTCTGCAGTAAGACAGAACCAAAGGGAACAAGCCAAGCAAGACAAAAAAGTGACTGGACAGCTATTACTTGGTGTTTTTAACCAACACCTTCTAATGAGTGCCAATGCTGCATTTATCTATTGTAAAGCAATAAAGAATTGTGCAAGTGACACAAAATACCCCCATAACCAAATTGATCCAAAGTAAAAAGTGAAAGGCAAAAAAAGCAAATGTGAATCACATTCATGAGCCAAAACCCCACTCTTTCTATTCAACCCCGCCTAATCAGCCATCCCACCCAGATCAGTGTCCCCTCTCATGCTTCCATGGACCAAACACAGTATAGTATTCAATGAATACATCACAATCGGTAACCTATATTATAAGACCGGCTGGAAAAAGGAGACGTGTAATCAAAACCCAAACATCCTAATGTGTGAATAAAACTGTTTTATTTCGGATTTCTTGTTCAGCATCTACACAAGTGAGACTGGCGTGATGCTGTGATGGCGAGGTGCATCCAAACAGCTTTGAAGTACCCAGTTTGATCTTTTCCTACTCTATACACACCTACTGCTCTAGCTATGTTCAAGATCAAATTCAACTTCATAAAGACCAGACCCCAGTGTGCTGACAGGCAGCCAGTAGTTTGCTGAACCAGACCATTTAGTGCCTTTTTGAACACTTTGCTGAAGGCCATATTTCTCCTCGGTTCAGGTTTTTAAAGGGGGACCCAGCTGTGGAAGTATAGTAGTGACTTGGGCAGGAAGGGAAAATCAGGGAGTTCATATCCGGTCAGTAATCCTAGACCAGTCAGTCCCTGAAACACCAGATGAAGTCGCCAAGGCTGATGTTTACAGCTACACAACTACTAAGAGTAATGTGAGAGTAATCTTAACACCACTCCAGTCAGTCCAGGTTTGGAAGGAGCTTTGTTCAATAACAGCAGATTTCCAGTTGTCGTTTACAGCAGCAGCCACCAAGACATTGAGACCTAACATAGCTATCAGAAGCAGAGAGCTGTTGAGAACTCCAGGCATGTAAACACACTCCTAACTCAATCCTAACTACAACTGGAATGTTCTCCAGTCTGATCAGATGACTTGCTGCAGTTTGCTCCAGTGTGAGTGATACATTAACTGGAGGCTAAACGTCTAACTAAACTCTAGTTAGGTGTTAACTTTTACTGTCTTCATTTCCAGGGGGACTCTGTTCATTTTTCATTAATATATTGAAGTATCTAATATTAAACAGCAAAAGCTAGTCAAAGGTTGGTAGCTAATTTAAAAAGGATGTTCTGGCTACCCAACATGCTGCACAGTAACCCTTTTTAACTGGACCCTAAGAAAACAGATATAATAAAGGACAATTTGTGTCCGTTAGCTCCCAATAAACAATAGTTCACTCAAAATGATGACAGGTGAGGCACAAACTGCTAGCTATTTGGTGAGGGACCATGGGCTCAACAGCTGTGACCCAAACAACTGAGTCCAAGTGGTTGTCTCAGCAAAGATATGGGAGACTTGGAAACATGTCAGAACCGGAGACATCTGTACCATAGCTTCACATGAAATGTTATTCTGAAACCTTATCGGGTCAGACAAAAACATTATCATTAAAACCCCAGCAGTAATGAAGCTAATGCTAACTGCTTCCACCTCCTTGTCCTGCATATAGCCTGCGTGGAATAATGCCACCTGCTGACAGAAATATTTAGTGTCTTACTGGAAAGTCTCTGAGCTAGATGTTACATCATCAAGGGGCTAGCAACTTAGAAAGGAAAGCTAATGCCATAAATTACAGTTCCCACAATCTGACGTACAGATCTCATGTCAACATGTGGCATTAGATGAGTTGCTGATTACTGCCAGGTTCAAGGAAAGAATTTCATTACATTCTTTACCAATAGCAACAGGGACAGCGATCATTTCAGCTGATTTACCATCTACCTTTATCCACCCAGTCCCAGTTAGGAGATGTGGTTTGAACACTGAAGGCATCAGTACAAGTGTCTTACAAGTAAACAGAGAGAGACATTGGATATTACCAGGTAGCTAAGAAATACGTTGTGATGTCAGCAGACATTTAAGGCCCCAAATGTTAAAACTGAATCCTTGTACTGAAGGTTAGGAGGAGCTGATGAAGTAGGGTGGATGGAGAAGGTTGCCTGAGAGAGCTTCATCTGGAGCCTCAGCGGGAAACTTTTGTGACGATTATTAGGCAGGTTACTGCTGCAAAATATGTCAAACAGAGCAACTGCAGAGCATGAATATTTCCAGGAAAAAAACAGTGAGGGCTGCGATGGGATGGGAATGAAGGTGAGTGAAGAAGACAACTAGAAAATAAATATGTTTGGTTATAAAACTTACATCTTTTGTACTCTTCTAACTATACTATAGTGGGTGTGTCTCTCAGTGTCTGTATTACACTGTATTAATACCAATCATCCCTGTAATCATATTCGTCTGTCCTCTGGATCAGATTCTGTTTCTTCCCACCATCTTCACCCATTAGGGACTCCGTGCCTTTCTCCAATATGGCAGACCTACATAATTAACCTTTTACCGTGTTTCAACCAAATCTTAGCACCCATAGGGTTCATCTACCTGACCTTTCAACCTTCCTGTCCCAGGTGTGCTATAAGAAAGGTGGGGCTAAAAGAGCAGGTTAGGGGTAAAAATGATGAGATGGCGAAGGTAAGGGTGAAGGAAAGGGAAGACAGAAGATTAAAGAAGGATGCACAAGTGATGGGGGAGATTAGGACTGGGGTTCTCTTAACAGCAGCCACCTCCAGACTGCCTCACTGGGGTGCTCTCAATTTTTAAGTTGGGCTTGTCCCCACTGGCTGTGGCCCCAGGACCCATGCGCTTCTTGATCTCAGCTGCCATGGTCATGAAAGCCTGCTCTACATTGGTGGCATTCTTGGCACTCGTCTCCAGGAAGGGGATGGCCAAAGAGTCAGCAAACTCCTGCCAGGAAAAAAAAGAAGACAGTGAAACAATAAACCCAAAACATGCAGGGAACCAACACAGCCACTTTTCACCCCTTCAGACATGGCTTCACATCAACATACAAGATTCTGCTTTTCAGCCACCAGGATTCTCTGTTCATTGTTTGGATCGAGAAAAAAACAAAGGGTGGAGGTGTGTGGTTGCTTATTAATAACCTCTGGTGCACGGACAGTGTTATAGTCAACAAAACATGTACAGCTAACCTTGAATGTCTCGTGGAGTGCCGCAAATTTCATCTCCCTCAGGAGTTTTCTGTGATGTTTATGTGGGCAGTCTACATTCATCCATGGGCACACACCTCAGTGGCTCTACATGAATTAAGTGATATTTTACAGAAATATGAGAACTCTAACACGGACGCAGTGGTTATTATTGCTGGTGACTTTATTAAATGCAATATTAAGCCTACCTTTCCTAACTATTATCAACATGTGAAACATGCCACTCAAGGAGAATTCATTTTGGCCCGTTGTTACAGTAACATGAAGTCGGCATTTTGAGGCCAGCTTTCGGTAAATCTGACCACTCCTCTGTTCTTCTCCTATCTACATACATTCAGAAGAGTAGATACTTAAAGCCAGTTTCACATATTGTTCAGTGCTGGACCAAGGACAGTGAAACTAAACTAAAAGACTGTTTTAACACCACTGACTGGTCTGTTTTCCAATCTGATGATTTAGATGAATATTGTGAGGCTGTCACTGGATATATACATTTTTATATTGACTGTTGTGTCCCAAAGAAAGTTGTTAAACAACAAGCAAGTCAGAAACAGTGGTTTACTGCAGATGAAAACATAAAGCAGAGGGAGCTTGCTAGACGGTTTAATTTGGGCGATGCTATAGTCTATAAGCTGGCCAGATACTCTTTAGAGCAGTCGCTTAAAGCTTCAAAGCAGGCCTATGGAGACACGACTGAGGGATGCTTCAAACAGAACAATCCACAAAAAATGTGGCAGGGTCTCAACACTATTACCTCCTGGAAACCTAGGAATGAAAAGATAGTCTCTGGATAACTCACAGCCGAATAACAATTATTACTGTCAGTTTGAGACTTCAGAAAGGGAGTTAATGTGTGAACATTTACACAGCAATGACCTGTTTGAAGAGTTTCAGTCAGGTTTCAGAGCTCATCATAGCACTGAAACAGCTCTGCTGAAAGTCACTAATGATATTCTTATTGCCTCAGATAATGGACTTGTGTCTGTACTGGTTCTGTTAGATCTCAGTGCTGCATTTGATACAGTCGATCATAATATTCTCTTAGAAAGGCTGGAATATGCTGTAGGGATCAGGGGAACAGCACTAGGCTGGTTTAAATCTTATTTGTCTGACAGATTCCAGTTTGTTCATGTAAATGATAAATCATCTTTAAACTCCAGGGTTAATTGTGGAGTACCACAGGGTTCAGTACTTGGGCCAATTCTCTTTACTATATATATGCTTCCAATAGGTAAAATTATCAGGCAGCATAGAATACATTTTCACTGTTACGCTGATGACACTCAGCTTTACTTATCCATGAATCCTGATGAGCCCAACCAGTTAGATAGACTACAAGCATGTCTTGAAGACATAAAAACTTGGATGACTTTAAATTTTCTGCTTCTAAATTCAGACAAGACAGAAGTTGTCGTCTTTGGACCGGAGTCTTTAAAAAAGAAACTGCTTAGTCAATCACTTAAACCTGGATGGCATTAATTGACCTCGATAATAAAGTAAAAAACCTTGGTGTTATTTTTGACCAGGACATGTCATTTAAATCCCATATTAAACAGGTTTCCAGGATTTCCTTCTTCATCTCCGGAAAACATTGCCAAAATTAGAAATATCCTGTCCAGGATTGATGCTGAAAAAATAGTCCATGCATTTGTTACTTCAAGGCTGGACTATTGTAATTCTTACTATCAGGATGTCCACAAAATGCAGTTAAAAAAGCCTTCAGCTGATTCAAAATGCTGCAGAAAAGAGTTCTGATGAAAATTTTAAAAAGAAAGATCATATTTCCCCTACTTTAGCTTCCCTTCATTGGCTCCCTGTTAAATCCAGAATAGAATTTAAAATTCTCCTCCTCACATAAAAAAGCCCTTAATGATTTAGCTCCATCATACATCAGAGAGCTGATTGCCCCATATGTCCTAACAGAGCACTTTGTTCTCAGACTGCAGGTTTACTGGTGGTCCTAGAGTCTCTAGAAGTAGAATGGGAGGCAGATCCTTTAGTTATCAGGCTCCTCTCCTGTGGAAAAACCAGCTCCCAGTTTTAATCCGTGAGGCGGACACCCTGTCTACTTTTAAGGCTAGGCTTTAAAAACTTTCCTTTTGATAAAGCTTATATTTAGAGTGGCTTAGGTTATCCTGAGCTATCTCTGTAGTTATGCTGCTATAGGCTTAGGCTGCTGGAGGACATAATAAACCACTTTCCCCCTCTTCGCTACTTTCTCACACTACTCTTCAATTTTGTATTATTGCTGTTATTTCAGCTTTTAACTTTGTTCTCTCTCTTCTCTCTTCCTAGAAGCTACACCTGGCCTGACTCTGTGTCTACCTGTGACAACTGTCTGGAGAGGGGCATCGTCCGAGCTTCTGCTGGCAACAAAACCTAATGCTCACCCTCTACTGATGATCCACACGGCCCTGTCTTTCAGTGTTTAACCCTTTCTCTCTCCTAGACATAGCTACTGACGGAGCTTTTACTGTAACTAACTCTATGTGCTCTCTTTCAGACTCTAACCTTGAAAACTGGCTCAGAGTTTATCTGTTCTTCTTTCTAGGTGAAACGACTAAAGGAGCTACATCCATAAACATTTACTTTCCTTCCCATAGAAAGGACTCCTGGATCAGTGCTTCTTGTTCTCTTTGTGTCTCTGCTCTTTTCTCTTAACCCCCAGTCGGTCGTGGCAGATGGCCGCTCACACTGAGCCTGGGTTCTGCTGGAGGTTTCTTCCTGTTAAAAGGGAGTTTTTCCTCTCCACTGTCGCTACATGCATGCTCAGTATGAGGGATTGCTGCAAAATCAACGCCAGTGACTGTCCACTGTCTCTACATGCTCATCCAGGAGGAGGGAATGCTGCAAGTCACTGACTGGATGCAATCTGCTGGGTTTCCTTAGATAGAAAAACTTTTTATCCAATTTGAATAAATAACAGAATCTGACTGCACTGTTCAGTGATTTGGATTAATTGTAATGTATGTACCTGACTTTTGTGAAGTGCCTTGAGACGACATGTGTTGTGAATTGGCGCTATATAAATAAACTGAATTGAATTGAATTGAATTGAGTCTGTAGACTTCTTGATGTGCAGTGAAGAAAGCGGTTCCACTGTTCTTCAGGAGGATGTCCATAGGGTCCTGTTCAGGACTAAAGTCAGGACTAAAGTCAGGAAAGTACCTGGACTGGACGGGATTCCTCCACGCGCTCTTAAGCTGTGCTCTGAGCAACTTGTTCCTGCTTTAACTGACCTTTCCTGTCCACACAGCATTAAAAAGTCAACCATCCTTCCAGTGCCTAAGAAGACACCTGTGACATGTTTAAATGAGCATCAGCCTCCGGCCCTCACATCAGTCTTCATGAAACCGTTTGAGCGTCTTGTGCTGGATTATATTAAAGCCCAGATCCGTGTCGGTGGGTCCGCTCCAGTTTGCATACAGACAGAATAGGAGTGTGGAAGAAGCCATGTCATTTGCTCTGAATTCTGTATATGATAAAGGATAATCTCAAGTTAGAATGCTTTTCATGATTTCAGCTCTGCTCTAATTCTCTTGTTCCCATGAGGCTTATTTATAAACTGAAGACGCTTGGATTGAATGATGCCATTTGCAAATCGATTTGAACTTGTTTAACCTGTAGACCTCAAAGGGTTACACTTAATGACTGCTCCTCTGATTCATTCACTGTAAACATTGGTTGTATTTTGAGTTCTTTGTTGGACACTTTGTATACGTATGATTGTGTTGCATCAAACCCTAACAACTTGATAATTAAGTACGCAGATGATACAGCTCATTGGTCTGATTTCCTCATATGACGACTGTAGTTATAGAACTAAGGTGGAAAATCGAGTGTTTTGGAGTAAGGAAAACAACTTGGTTCTGAACGCCTCTAAAACCTTTGAATTGGTCTTTGATTTTAGTAAAAAGCAATCCCTTTTACCTGTTTTTATAAATTGTATGGAGGTGCAAATTGTTGATTTCTTGGTGTTTCTTTATCACGTGACCTCAGCTGGAATTTGAATACCAGTGTGATTGCCAAAAAGTCTTGACAGCTGCTTTTTTTTCTCCAGTGTAAATGAAAGGATTTTAGTAGGAACAAGAAGATTCTGTTAAACTTCTACCGCTCTCACAGTGTGGTTTGGAAATGTTTCTGCTGAGTAAAGGAACATTTTAAACCGAATGGTCCGCTCTGCCAGCCGGATTATTGGTGTGGACTTGTCAGTCCTGGAGGACATTTACCAACAAATACTTTAATGAAGCCATCATTAAGGACCCTTTGCATCCTGCCAGGGACCTGTTTGAACTTCACCCTTCTAGGAGGCGCTAGTGAGCAATTAAATGCGGGACATCGTGCCACAATAAAAGCTTTTCTCTACAAGCTGTGATAACTTTAAACACAAAGACTTTATGATGACTGTAACAAGCACTTTTTGGCTTTTGTTTTATTTGGGTTTTAGTACTTGTTTTATATTTTTGATTTATGGGACCTTCTTGTTGTTTTTGACTGGGTGGCCATTGTTCTTGTCTCTCTGCTTTAGTGAATGTCATACCGTGCACTTGTTGTTTTTACTGCTAATGGCACAAAAAAACTGCATCTGAATGTAAGCAGGGCAGAAGACATGTTGAACAGCACCTGTTTGACAGCAGCTCTGTTCAACAACTTGGGTTTCCGAGATTAGTTGTACAGCTTTACCCTGCAGACATAACTTCAGCCCAATAGCCCTTTCAAACACATCACTGTCATATGAGATGGCATGTATGCCAAAGTTGATAGCTTAAACAGCACTAAGGAACCTGCATCTTTATTTCCTCGTGAGAAAATACAGCTTCCTGTTGTCATTCCTAACTAGATGCCGTCAGATATTTGCTGATTGGATAGGTGCTGACCGGGCGACGCTAAAGGGGGGCGCTAAAAACAACACCCCCGGTGCGGAAGCTGCTTCTGAGTGAAGAAGATACTTCTTTTGCTATCAAGGAGGTTTTTAAAGCCAAAGAAGGAAAAAGATGTCAAAAGATAATTACTTTTTGCCAGGAGACATTTCTGTGTTTTATCAGGCTGTGAAGTCATCTCCACACCTTAGAATATCCGAGAAAGTATGTTGGCTAATAGAAACTCTTTAAATACGTTAAATACTTCCAAAGAACTGTTTTAATTAGTAAGGGGGAAACATTACGCAATCACTTTCACACTACATTTTTTCACTCACTTCCACTATAGCTTTGCATTAGAAAGAGGTAATACCTTGGCTGTTGTGTAGTCCACCACTTTCTTCGTAGTTAGGTCACACTTATTGCCCACCAGAAGCTTGTTAACATTTTCACTGGCGTAGCGGTCGATTTCCTGCAGCCACTGTTTGATGTTGTTATAAGACTCCTGAAAAAACCAATGCAAGCATGGATTTGATTTAAATGGGTTTCGACAGGAGAACCTGAGCAGACAAAATAAAAATGCAGTCATAGAAACGGTTATCTCAACATTTAAGAAAAAGAGGAGGGACAATGCATATTAATGAACATTTACACAAATATAAATATGCCAGATTATAGCCTTAGGTGAATTTTAATCTGCAGTCCCCCCTGCCAGGTTGATGTTACACAAGGAATAAAAAGGAAAATAAAAACAGGTGCTACACAGAATATAAATATTATATACAATTAGACATAAGTGACAAAGACATACATATTTACATAGACAATAAACATGTACCAAAAAATAACAAATAGTGAAGAGGATACCCAAGATGTTGCACATCCCCCTTTAGTGATCTTACAGCACACACTACCTCCATTGTACTGATATCTATTGTACAATCCCTGTTGCATTTATGTCTATTGCACAGATCCTTATTCCACTACTTTCTCATTTCTACTGAATTCTTCCAACAATGTCGTCATAACTGTGTGAGCCTAATAAAAAATATGTGGTGTAACACATGAACCTATTGTAGACAGAGTTATGACAGAGAGTTTTCCTGTTTGAGATATTAAGCAGATTTTTTGACTTACCTGATCGGTCACGTCATATACAACAATAATGCCGTGGGCTCCACGATAATAACTAGAGGTGATGGTTCGAAACCTCTCCTGACCTGCAGTGTCCCACTGATGGCCAAGGAAGAAACAAAGAGTGAAGACGTTTATACAACTATACCATCATGACAGGCAGCTATATAAATGTAATGCTGATCTAAAACAGACTGATATTCAAACTCAAGTTTTTTTCTACCAGAAAATCAGAGTTAGACTTAGCAGTATGGCTGATTGATGAAGGTTTCTGCACTGTTTAGTGACGTGAAAAACAGAGATTATCATCTCACAATCCTTGTTACAAAGTTGGCTGGCATTTATTAGGTTGGAAGCGTACGATCTGTCCATGAATTCAATGTTTGAACAAAAAGAACTGTGCAAAGATCCAGGACTTAAAGGACCTGCTACTGATGGCTTGGTGCCAAACACCAGGGCAGACCACAGTGGGACAGGTGGAACAGAGGTTGAAGAAATCAAAAGAAAAATGGGTTGGCCTTCCTGATTAGATGCTGCTGCTAACTGAATAATGGCAGTTTTCGTTCAAGGATTGAACAGTATTTGACCTCAACAGTAACTGGATTTGTTAGAACAAGAAAACTGAAGACTTTCAATAAAAAAAAAAAAAAACCATTTAAACCAATACACTGATTGATATGAATCACCTTTATTTTTTCCAAACTCCAGGGGCTTCAGTTCATGGGCCGGATCCTCATAAAGTGGGATTTGCAGCTAAAAGTACCTTCAGTAGGGTGACAGTTTGAAGGAACAAACAAACCAGTAGGTGGTGATAACAGAAGATATTCTAAGAATTCAGTCAGGTTATATTTCTGTTCCACTCCCCATAAAATTTAAAAGATGTTAGTTTTACACAAAAAGTAAAAGGGATTTAGACGGCGTAGACTGGAACATGCAACCCTAACCCCTAAACCCTTGTGGGTTTTGGAATGACAGCTAATGCTGGCTCTAATCTGTAATTATGAAGTCCCGTTACCTTTATGTTGAACATTTGCTTTTTGTTTTATTTCAATAAGGAACTTTATTAATACTGTGCTTTAGTCTTATATCTCTATGTTTTAGTTACTTTTTCATCACTACATGATTATAATTTGTTAGTTAGGTGGTTTGTTTTATGTGCAGTGAATTTATCTCTATAATGTATAAATACATAGAAAGTTTTAGAAAAGTCATTTGCCTTTAGGCTTTTTAGTTGCTAAAATGTTTGAAGTTAAATTATTAATTTTATTAAGCATCGTAGATGTCAAATATTAACACAAAATGTATTAGTCCCCTGAATCTCTCATTTGTTAAATGCACTTATTGAAGCAACTAAAGACCAGCTAAAGGAGGTTAAATCTTAAAGGTACTTAAAGGTAACCTAATGATGATGTCTGGTCTGCAGAAGGCGTTTTAAGATTCAATTCAAAAATACTTTATTCATCCCAAAGGGAAATTAAATGTTGTTGTAGCTCATGTTCTGCAGGTTTCTTCAAAGAGCCCCTGTAGATGCTGATGGCTGTGGGCAGGAGGGATCTCCTGTAGAGGTCTGTCTTACAGCAGATCTGAAGAAGCCTCTGACTGAAGACACCCTGTTGTTGTAGGACAGTCTGATGAAGAGGACACTCGGGGTTCTCCATAATGTTCCTCATTTTATGAAGAATCCTTCTCTGCACAATGATCTCCAGAAGTTCCAGAGGAGTCCCCGGATCAGAGCCAGCCTTCTTTATTACCTTGTTGAGCTTTTTTTAAGTCCCTGGCTCTGATGCTGCTTCCCCAGCAGATGATGGCAGAAGAGATCACACTCTCCACAACAGACTGATAGAAGATATGCAGCATCTTGCTGCAAACACTGAAGGACCTAAGCTTCCTCAAGAAGTACAGTCTGCTCTGTTCCTTCTTGTAGACGGCTTCACAGTTGTGTCTCCACTCTAGTCTGCTGTTGTCCAGATGATCACCGAGGTATTTATACTCCTCCACCACCTCCACCTCTTCTCCCATGATGGAAATAGTGTCTGACCTATTCTTGTTTCTCTTAAAATCTACAATCATCTCCTTTGTTTTAGTCACATTCAAGATGAGACGATTGTTTCCACACCATGCCACAAAGCAGTCCACCACCTTCCTGTACTCAGCTTCTTGTCCATCTCTGATCCACCCCACAACTGCAGAATCATCCAAGTATTTCTGCAGATGACAGGAGTCTGTCTTGTACTGGAAGTCTGAGGTGTACAGAGTGAAAAGGAATGGTGAGAGTACAGTCTGCTCTGTTCCTTCTTGTAGACGGCTTCACAGTTGTGTCTCCACAACAGTCTGTTCCAATCTGTTTTCTAGGTGAACACTAAGGCCCTGTTTACACAACAACGATCCAGTGAAAACGTTTTTTTCCCCATTTCTGTTAAAATATTACAATGTTTTAATTACAACCTCCCTTCACACAGCCACAGCAGAGATGTGAAAACTGTGTAATTCCCCCACCACGCCACTAATAGGCGGTATGTCCTTTGAAACTTAACATGCATAAACATTAAGCAGGTGTAGGCAGGTTAGCTTCCCCTTAACCAGCCTACAAAACCAGGGAGAAAATGAGCACTTTGTTGGAGAATCGTCATTAGATTCTTAAGAGTCAGCAGCACAAGTAAGTAGTCTGCAACCTGCCATCTTTATTACTAATAACTTCATCATCTGTAGGTTTTAAACTGGTTGGCAACTGTTATCTTGTGTGTGTGCACATTGATATTATACTGGCACATGAGCCAGGGCTTTCCCATAGAAAAAGATTACATTTTTCCTGTCTACACGACAACGAAGACCAGGACATTTTCAAAGCATTACACTTTGGAACTCATTCTCAGATTGTATCGTTTTCAGAGAAAACATGAACCGCTGTGGTGTGTACAAACAGTAGAAACACAATTTTTCTATTTTGACCAGAAAACGTTGATGTGTAAACAGGGCCTAAGGCATTTATTCCCAGCCATCACTCCCATGATGGAAAGTCATTGATATATTCCGGTTTGTCCTGAAATCTACAATAAACTCCTTTGTTTTGTTCACAATCAAGATGAAATGATTGTTCCCACACACAAGGTGGTCAACCAGGTCTTTGTACTCTTGTCCATCTCTGATCCACCCCACAACCGCAGAATCATCCGAGTATTTCTGCAGATGACAGGAGTCTGTCTTGTACTGGAAGTCTGAGGTGTACAGAGTGAAGAGGAATGGTGCGAGTACAGTCCCCTGTGGTGCTCCTAACCACCTGGCTACACACTATAAGTCACTCTGTCAAACTGTGGTCTGTTTGTCAGGTAGTCTTTGATCCAGGCGATTCTTGTTTTTGAGTTTTTGACAGTAAATGAGGCTTAATTGTATTAAATACACTGGAGAAAACGAAGAACATGATCCTCATGATGCTGTCTGCTGTGTCCAGGTGACAGTGGGTTTGTTGAAGCAGGTGTATAATGGAGGCCACCAGGTGTCTGTCCAGGACCTTTACAATGAGGGAGGTCTATTTAATGATGTGCTTATTGCACATTATTTTTTGTTTGAGGAAAAATACTGTGCTTTTGCTTAAAGCAATTGGAGATCCCTCAAGCTGGAGCAGTAGGTGTTGTTAGCATTAAAACCTAATGTGCTCATGCTTATGCACCTACATCTAAGCATTGTGGTCAGCTTTAAAACCCCACAGACAGAATGTGCTTCTCTTTACAGAACTAACACAGTTATGTTTTTGTCACCAGGGTTACCTCCACCAACCAGACCGTCTGCTCCACTTAGATGTTCCTCCTTGGTGGAAGTGCCAACCACAAATAAGGAAGAGAGCGAGGGGCTGTGACCAAGTCATTTGTTAATCTCTGGTCTACCTGCTGAGTTTTACAGCTTTGTTCAATACAGACTTATTAGAATTACTGTATCATGTGACTGTGAGTGCAACACGTTTTAAATTACTAATAAAGAAAAATTAAAACACATTTATGTGAACTGAGTCTTTCATTGAACAATTGTGCAGCTTTAACTAGAACACAGAAACTCTCAAAGTCAACCAAGATGCACTATATTACAATAAGTATTCTTTCATGAACCTGATCTACATCGTATACATAGTCAAGAGGGTTTGATAAGATGTTGGCCTATCCTTCACAGCTAGAGCTGCTTTAGCCTTTATAGGCAATTTTTGACAATTCTTCCAGAAGCGTGTTTGTGAGGTCACACACTGATGTTGGATGAGAAGGCCTGGCTCAGTCTCTACTTCATCTTAAAGGTGTTCTATCAGGTTGAGGGCAGGCTTCTTCCAGGCCACTCAAGCTGCTCTACACCAAACTCATTCATCCATCCCCTTATGGACTTTGCTTTGTGCACTGGTGTACAGCTGTGTTGGAACAGGAAGGGGGCATCTCAAAACTGCTCACATCGAGTCAGAACCATGAATTTGTCCAAACTGTCTTGAAATGCTGAACCATTAGGAGTTTCTTTCACTGGAACTAACGGGTCGAGACAGACTCCTGAAAAACAGCCCTATACCACCATTCTCCCTCCACCAGATGTTACACCTAAAAGTCTTGTTCCCCAAGGAACTGCCAAACCCAGGTTCAATGCCAGCTCTACAGTCTAGTGCTGGCATGCTTTACCCCCACTGCATTGGTCGCCATGCATTTCAACTGGCAATGAAAGGCCTGAAAGGGCTGCTCGGACATGGAAACCCACTCCATGAAGCTCTCTACGCACTGTTCTCTGAGCACTACGCTCCACAGCATCCACTGACAACACTGTGTGAGTTAAAATGGCGTACCACTTCATGGCTGAGTTGCTGTTGTGTGAAATCACTTCCACTTTGATTTAATATCACTAATAAATAACTATGGAATATTTAGTAGACAGGACATTTTACCAACAGAATTTTTTGAACAGGTAGCATCTTATCACGGTTCCACGCTGGAACTCAATGAGTTCTGAGAGCGACCCATTCTGTCACAGATGTCTGTAGAAACAGTCTGACTGCCTGGGTAAACCTGAGGTTCAGGTTTACAATAATGACTGTAACCAAAGCCTAGTTAAGTTTGGTAAGACTATGTGTGCTCCATGCTAGTGTGCATGAACTCACAATCTGCAGTTTGATAGTCTTGCTGTCTAGCTCGATAGTGCGGATCTTAAAGTCCACTCCAATGGTGCTGATGTAGCTCTCTGTGTAGGTGTCATCCTGTGGAAACACAAGCAAAGGAGAACTGGAATAGGTCAGTCTGACAACAGAAGAAGAAAAGACTAAACAATGTGTAAAGAACAGAGATGTTTACAACTTGGTAAAGATGAAATGTGTTAGAGAACTACTTACAGCAAAGCGGAGAAGAAGACAGGATTTTCCCACTCCGGAGTCTCCGATGAGGAGCAGCTTGAACAGATAGTCACTGTAAATAAAAATAATATTTTTAAAACATTATTATGCTCTGTTAATATTTCCAGTAATTTGTTTGATTTAGCTGACTTCTGAACATTTAAAAGTGACTGTCATGTGAAAACACTAGTCCTCCAGTTACCAAATAACACCAGGAAAAGGGTTGCATCTGCTTTGTTGTTCCTGGAGCTTGAGGGTAGGCAGCATTTTTGAATCAACACTTTTGCACAGCTCATGTTCCCAAAAGTACCAGAAAAATGTACACATTGACAACAACCACACACCGTTACCCCTAAAGTTAACTCACAAATCCTAGTTTTAAGGAAGGTGTAGTAGCACAGGAACACGCAGAACAACCATAGAGCCAGAAAGATTGAATTCTTACCAACTGCTGGACTTTGCTGTGCAACTTTATTACTGAGGAACTGATAATCAGTTTTTACCTGGTCATTAAGGTGTTATTATTATAAAAAGATGCATTTCAGACTTATTCTGTTGTAATTTCATAAAGCTTCTGTATCTACTGCAGTTTGTAAATAAGAGAAGCCATTCTATACTCTGTATGGCCATTGTCTATTAACTTGCCAATTCAATTCACTTTATGTGTATTAAGCCAATTTACAACAAATATCTCAAGGTATTTTCCAAGAAAAACACAAGTAAATTCAACCCAATCATACAGGTCTATCTGACCTGCTGGGAAAAACTCTGATTGGTATGCGATCTGTGGTTCAGCGCTTCTCATCCATAGACCCCTAAGATACAAAGATGGCAGTATACTGAGTGCAACACCTGGGGCACTGCTACACAAGAGAAACTGTCTGTAAAAGGTGGCACCCTTAATCTCTTCACTGAAAGATCACTAACATGCCATGACTCCAGCTAAGGAAGAGCTCGAGTACTTTCATTTTCTGCCTCTTTAAGATTTCAGTATTTTTGTTTCCAGTAACAACTCATTTTACTGAATTGTACTGTTGTTAATCCTGCAGCACAATGTGCTGACATTAAACAGCCTGCTTTGTACACTTCAGAGCAGTATTTAGACTCACAACCCCCAAAAGTCTGACGACTACCACATGATTTTAGTAAAAGCTGTTGCAAACGGATCACCAACAGAGCCTAAGAAAAACTTGTGCAATCGTAGTTTTTCTGCTTTATTGTGAACTCAAGATGGCCTTTGGAAACAAAAAGTTCCTGACTCCAGCTTTAGGAAGATGTACTAGAAGCCACTACATTAAAGTACAAAGAATTGGTAAAGAGATTTAATGATGGATTCAGATGGATCAGCCAGCAATGATGAGCTTATCACCATAAGCAGTGAGCAAAGGATTTAGGAACAATAGGAGTTCTCTTATTTCAGAGCTGCAGACAGACATCTGCCACCTGCTGCATCACCTGGCAGCAGCTCATTGACACACAGCAGATACAGTTGACCTTATCTGTACAACTTTAAAACGGATACGGAAGTATTCAAGATCAGTATGTGAAAACACCATTTCTCGTCAGTCATATTTCAGTACTATCAGAAATAACAACATGAACAGGAAAAAGAGACAATTGTATTTCATTCAGAGCAAACAAAGCTGTGGTGAGAAGTTTCCATCCACTCATGATGAAGGCCAATAATTTGGGATTTTTTTTTATGATTTATTTGGAACCACAGATAACTTCACTGATTTTTAAAATCAATTATCCGACATAAGTTTGAATTTAAAGAGAATATATTCCAAACCAGGCATGGTCAGAACTATACACAGGGGCTCAATCTTTCACGAATCTTTTCAAAGTTGAAACTGATACTAAGAAAAATACTCAATACATTTTCCATACCGCAACATTCTTTGAGGGCACATGGTTCTTCTAGAGCAAAAATGATTAATAATAAAATAGAAATATCCTTAATTGTTCTACAGTGGGAAAATTTAGGTGTACCAGCAGCAAAGTGAAAGTCAAATGGAAGAAAGCAGATTCAAACAAAGGGAAAAAATATAAAAACAAAAAAGAATAACAGACTGTACAGTAAAGAAAACTTTACGGACTAGCGCTGTACAGTTATTAAAAATAGCATGTATATTTGCACATTAAAAGCAGATTATTCAAAAGAAATGAAAAAACTGTGCAAATAATAGCAGGGATGTAAAGACTTATTGAACTTGTTAGGCAGTGATGGTTATAAAGTCTAACAGCTGCTGAGAGGAAGGGTCTGAGATAACGCTCCGTTGTGCACCTAGGATGCAGCAGTCTGACACTAAAGGAGCTCTCCAGTTCTGCAACAGCTTCATGCATGGCGTGGGGGACATTGTCCAGCAGTGATGTTACTTTTGCCAGAGTCCTCCAGTCTCTGACCACCTGCACTGTGTCCAGGGGGGTCCTGTTCTTCCTGTTGAGCTTATCTAACCTCTTCCTCTCAACTGTATATAGGCTGCTGTTTATCTACCCCCTCTTCTCTTCTTACTGCTCTCCTTGGTTGTCGACTCAGAGTAAATGAAATTGACCATGTTTATGTGTGTGTCTGGAGGTACCGCGGTTAGCAATGCCTCAGTCAGGATAATTAAGCTGCTCTCTCTGTAGCCTCTTTGATGCTAGGTAAGCGTTACCAGTTAATCCACTTTGTTGGGAAGGGATATCACATTTCCCAGGATGGTGAGTCTGTACCTTCTCCTCCAGTAGCGATGACTGATGCCGGTGTGGGTCCCGCGTCTCCTTCTCAACTCATGGGGAATATTGGTTCGCTTAGTGGGAGGTGGTACAGCGAAGTTACTGAGAGCTAACAGCTAATGTCTGGTGTAACAACACGCAATCTCTGAACACAAGTGCCGTAAAATACGTCAATAAAAACAATGTAGTCAACAAAACAGTCAGCTCCATAATGTTTAAACAGGAACACACAACACGTCTAAAAGAACCGATCTTAAAAAAAAACCATCAGGACTGAGTGAGAGCTGCTGAAACAGGCTGCCTGCTTGGGCGACGCCAGAAGCACCATATGACAATATTCTAACTTGCTTAATTAAAGCAAAACTAATGAGAAGAGAAAATGTTAAGAAAAATATGTAATTTAAAAAAGTATCCCTTCTTCCTTCTTACGGAAAACAGTAGACATGATAACACTTACTAGAAATGCTAATATCCTTTATGGAAGTGTGTACCTTTGACTCAATCATGCAGTTTTATTTTGTCATGATTGCCTATATTTAGAGTGCTTCCATTTGCTGTTCATACAAATAAATGTTACTACTGTGGGACAAATAAAGGACCATTCCATACTGAAATAAACTGTTTCAAAACAACCATGGATCATCTGGTGCGAACCAATCACATTGTTTACAGTGTTACCAGGAAATCTGGTCCATGCCAATGTATTCAGGAGGAGCCGTGTACAATTTCTATCTTTCTGGTCATTTTTCATAATATTTCCTTTAGTGATCAACTACAGCTGCAAGACAGGTTGCTACAGGTTCCTACTTTTTTCTGCTCTGATCGTCCACCTCAGTCTGGCTCCACCATTTTTCTTAGTTTACCTGTGTCAATATTAGCCACATTAGCCTCCAAAGCCTTTACAACAAACTTAATTCACACCGCAGTTGCATGGTTCAGAACTTCACACCTAGGAAGCGCATCTCAACTGGGGAGGTCAGACCGACCGACAGAGCCACTAACCGTCAGTTTAGCTAATATTTACACAGATAGTGTTAGCTTATGTCCTTCAGGAGGTTTACTAATTCACTGCTACAGATACAGGAGCTGTACTCAATTTCTCAACCACGGCGCATCCTTAGCGCGGTATTTTACAGGGACCAACAGCCCAGTAAATTGCCTGATCTTATTTAAGAAGAAGTTATATTTAGGTTATATACTTTTTCAAGGCACATCTGGAAGCTGAGGCACAGCAAGTATTCAAATCAGTTCAGTTTTATTTATATAGCGCCAATTCACAACGCATATCTGCTACCTGTATGACCCCTTCTCTTTTCCAATGGTTATAATCAGTCTAACAGAGAGAGGTACCCCCAATCCTTGTGGTTTTTAGTACAACAATGGCCACCAGTGGGCTCTACATGGCCAAACTTTATCAGTTTATTATTGTACTTAGTACCCCTACACATAGCCCATTCTAAAATGTCTGAACTCTAACACTCAGTAGTTTAATCTAACCTCCCCAACAACCCTACATCATTCCAAACCCTTTGTGAAGAGCCTTGAGACGACATGTGTTGGGAATTGGCGCTAAATAAATAAAACTGAACTGAATTGAATATCATCTCAAGGCACTTTACAAAGTCAATTCAATTGAATCATACAGATTTCAAGTCAGGTACATACATTCCAACTGATCCCAACTATCAAACAATGCAGTCGGATTCAGTTATTTATTCAGAGTGGTTAAAAAGCTTTTCTATCTAGGTAGCTCAGTGTTTCCAAGTGAAAGCAAGGACCTTCTTTCATTTATTAAGTAAAACTATGTAATGAAAGTCAAAACAGATGCTTCTTTTTTTACTGACTAAAGTACTACACAATGTTATATACTTCAGAATACTATCAGAATCAATGCTGTTTATCAGTAAATGCATCATTTAAAAGACATAAATCATCCTTTGACATTTGCAATCTGTGCTATGCACTAAAACCATCCACACCTTCTACTGATTCAGCCCTGGCACATTGGGTCCGTTCTGCTGTGCCTTTAAGAAACAGGAAGAGAAGAAAACCGGCTTGTAGGAGTTAGATCATGTTCTCTGTCAAGAATGTTATCTTTGGTGGGGTTTTCATACATTCAAACACTGGCATCATTAGGCATCAGGACCACAGCTCTGGATCTCAAAGCAGACGTTTTCAAATATTTTCAAAAATCAAGCTTCTAAAATACTATCAGGATGTTGTGTAAAACATGTTGTGATTATTTCAATAATCGATTAATCCGATTATTTCTTTCAGCCATAATGCCACCTGGAAGCCACAAGTTAGCCAAACTGTTGATTTAAATTTGAAATGAGAACATTTTTACAACAATTGCTATGTGATGCCCCCTTTTATACCTTTTTATCTCCAGTTAAGAGTTTCATGTGTTTGAAGGACACTGACAGCGACTGCTTCCTCACTAATTTACAAGTCTGTGTTTCCATAGTTTCTCATTCTTTAAAACTGGTTGATTTCTGTCACTTTTAAATTCGTATTGTTTTATGACCAATAATTACTTGCTTCATCAGTCTGTTCACTAGACTCATTTTGATCATTTCATTGAGTGTGTCTCTAGCTGTTTAAACTGTCTTTGTGTTTTCAACCTTTTTAATTGATTCATTGATTTAAGGCCAGAATAGAAATGTTTTTAATTATAAGTTAAGGGGTCGGGTAGTGGACATGTAGACAACTTTAACAGTCCTGAAGTGTATTTGTTGTGTTATTGTTCCCTTCAACAGTAACTGAACATTTGGTAAATGTCTATTTACATAAACCTTTACAAATGTATCTTTGTGTTTTTACCTTTAGCAGAGCTTTTAGCTCTTTAACAGCAGTGGTGATAATAAAAAGAGCAACAGAAGTTAGTTAAAACATTTCATAACAAAAAGCTGTGAAATATGCTTATATATGGAGAGGGTGTAACTGTATCCCAGTAAAGTGTTACAGTCTATAGTAAAGTCACTATGGATGAAATTATGAAGACCATGTCTAAATTCTTTACAGACTGGAATGAACTTTCTGGAAAGGCCCTGACCTGAACCCTGCTGAAAACGTTTGCTCCATGTTTGAGAGCCAGGTCAATGCCAGGAAAAGAACAAAAATGAGCAAAATCCCAACATCCCAACCTTTTCAGCCAAGAACATCCAGCCTGAATAATGCTGGAAGCTTGTTGATGGTTAAGAAAAGTGTGTGACCGGGGTGCAGCCTGCTAAACGACACTTAACCAAATATTAGTGCCAGTGTGTGTGTATATATTTCAGGCCAATCTATTTATTTTAGCCTCTGTCTAAATCCGAGAACCGAGCAACCCATGTTTAGCTAATACCTTGTTACATGAAAAACTGCAGCGTCTTTCCTAACATCTTCACTTATTCCTGTTTCGTTTGAGACGGGAGGTTCTTCTGTAGCGGCCAGAAGCAGAACCGACACGAAGCGACACAGAAGCCGTCACCTGACGTTTGGAGGATTACTGACACATTCCGCATTGTTCCTGGGAGCCAGCTAGCTCCTGTTTTTCCGGCAGATTTCCGGCAGGACCATTAGACAAGCATTGTTCGGAATATTCCGTCTTAAAACACAATACATCGACACATACAGAACAGTCACGGTCCTAAAGCTGAGAAAGCTAAAGAGAAAACTTACTACTCAGGATTCATGGTTTCACTTGCGCTGCGTCTCTTAGGGCAAACACTCTTCCTTCCCTCTACGACAGACCGAACAGATGACTGGACGGAAGATTCGGCTTCCTGAGGCACTTAGATGCTTTTGAACCGTCTGTGCTGCCCTCTGTGTATTCTACCTTAATTGTTTCGAATAGCGGTTTTTTAAGCATTCATATTTCAATTACCGTCACGTATAATGCTATTTTTTCTCCTGCCTTTCTGTGTTCGCTGCTTGGTAAAGGTTTTAGGATGACTGCGCAGGTGCGGTAGTGACGAAAGGTGATGCGTCATTACGAGATAAGCTGCGCTTTAGGGGAAGGATAGTCGCTGTGTTTAGTGATGGGTTTTCTGGAAAGAAAACGAATTCAGCGATTTATTAACGACATAATATATCAATAAATCTGTGGGTTCAGGTTATCATATAGACGACAATATTTGCTAAAATCTGTGGGTTTTCATCCATCCCCGCCAGAAGACTGGGATCTGCCCCATTTGTCAGCCGATGAGGAGAGCGGCGCTATGGGTCCGCGGAGTTTTCTCTCCTTTTTTATCTCTTCGCACCTTAGATGGAGCTCGAACTTAGAACGATATACATTGTTTATGAAACTATAAATTCATAGTATTCTTAAATTGTTGTATAGCCACCAATTGATTGCAGGTAGTTTTTATTTCCCTTTTGCATATTTACGTTATCTACATTCAATCGTTGAATGCTTTGACAGGTCGAAGGGTCGCCGACTGACAAAAGGTAGCCAATTTAGGAGGAAAACTCGCAAGCTATCGCTTTAGGTCATTCAGCGGCTGACAGGAATAGACCATGTGTGAAAAGATCAGTTATATTCTTGTTAAATTGATCTGTAAGAAAAACGAGTGATATTTTATCAATGCATATCAAACAAAGAAACCTACATACAATATTCCAGTAAAAAATTAATCAACCTGTCAGGGCATTTCAGTTTGCAAAAACCTTAATGAAAAACAACGTCACACATCAGGTACTGCAATAACACAAAATATTTTTTAATAGTTGGATTAAAAGGAATGTTTCAATTTTTAGAAGAACATCAAGGCTAATTTATCCAGCATATTCTTCACATAGGCCTATATACATTTTAATTTCACCTCGAACAACACGCGGTAGGAAAACTAAAAACAGAACTAATACAAAAACGGGGACTTTCAGGTAATATATTGTCTTATTGAAGTAAATATTTATTTTTTGGTATATATAACAAGAACTAGAGTAAGAAAATAATTTCAGAAATAAATTCACTTTTCAGCACTATTATAGTTTATTTAGATGTACCTGAAAGATGTTACACTGTGACACTGTGGCTCAGTGGAAAGAGGAATTGCCTGGCAATCCAAATGTTGTGGGTGTGATTCCAGCTTCTCCCCGCCACATGTCGATGTGCCCCTAAGCCATACAAGCCGGGTTCCCTACTGATCTACGTATCGGTGTATAAATGTGTACATGTTTGTGAATTCAGTCCATGTTTGTCACACACAAATGTTTCTGATTAACAAACAAATTTGAGGGGAAAAAACAACACAAGTAAACAAAAGGGGGAAATAATCATAAACCTACATGGCCTTGTGTGAAAAGTGGTTTTCCTCCCTAAACTTGATAATTGGTTAAGCCAATCTTGCTGGATTTGAAGCGTTGGCTTTACAGCTGGTAATTCAGCTTTTTTACAGCTGGTATGTAGAGTTGAAACTAGATATCTACATACAGTATACCATAAAACAGACCAATTTTCTTTTTTTTCTCACTGTCTGACATTCAACCAGAACACAGTTTTTCTGTTTTAAGGTCATTAAGGATTACCAAAACTAGTTTTAATTGCTAAATGCCAGAATAATAAGAGAATCTTTCTAAAGCAAAGTCAGAAGTTTGCATATGTTAAGATTACTGTGTCATTTAACAATTTGGGAACACCCAGATGATGATATAACTTTCTAAGCTTATGATAAGTCAATTCAAATCATTTCAGTTAATTGCAGGTACACCTGCTAATATATTTTAAAGGAAATATCTCAAACACACTGCTTCCATATGTGATATAATGGAATAAAACAAAAGAAATCAGCCAAGATATCAGAGAGATAATTGTGGACCTCCACGTCGGATTCATCCTTGGGTACAATTTCCAGATGCCTGAAGGTTTCACGTTCCGCTGTTCAAAAATTATATGCAGGTATTAACAGTGTGGGAATGTGCAGCAGTCATACCGTTCAGGAAGTAGATAGGTCTTGTGTTCTAGAGATGAACATGATTAGGTGTGAAATGTGATTATCAACCCCAGGACAAAAGATAGACTTGTGAAGATGCAGGCTGACACTGGTAGAAGAGTGTCATCATCCACAGTGAAGAGTCCTGTAGCAACATTTGCTGAAAGGCAACTCAGAGATAAAGAAGGCATTATTCCAAAAATAAAGTTTAAAAAGGCAGCTAATTTGGACTGGGGGGATGCGGTGTGCAGGATTGTCTGTCCTGTGTGTCCTATGATGGACTGTTGGCATGTCTCCTGGCTCTTGGTTAGAATAGAAATCCAGTCCTCCTAGATCCTGAACAAGATTAAACACACCTGGACAAAAGGTAGATACGTTTTACAATATTTAAGTCTAAATAACAGAGGTGATCACAGTGGCATGCTTTTACATCTGTCTGCACCCACGGGAGAAGACAGGTAGACATTTTCATGTTTTCCTCCAGAGTCTTCCTGAGGATTCTCAGACACAACACCAGCACCAGCTGCAACATCTAATCCTAGGTTGATGTATCCAGCCTCCTGCCAGGCTTCCAGGACCGGAAGCTCGGACAGAAGACCTTTCAGTGCTTCAAGCAGATCCCTGAAGTGTGGCCTCACACTTGGCTCTGGATCCCAGCAGCTCTTCATGACTTCATAACTGGTGAAAGGGTAAGATGGGAGGAAAAGAATTACATATTGACTATATTGACTGTTTTTTATAAAAGACTTCCCAATCAGAATCACACATTCCCACCCTCATGCCTACGCATAAAAATACTCACACCAACACACCCAACGTAAAGACACACAACAATGGATGTCATACACTCAGTCACACTCCCCATACATACTCTATACTCCCAGGTCCAGGTACCGATACCCCAGACGGGCAACCAGGCCCTGGACCCAGAAGGTTGTCCCCTTCCTTTCGGGGTGGAGATAGGCAGACTGATGGCGCCCACCGAACCTGAACGACTACAGCCCAGAACCCGACCCCCGCTCCGACCCCAACGCCCAACAACCCTGGCTTCAAGCACCCCCGCTGCATCCTGCCCCCCATCTCACAACACGCTATGACGGCAAGGCAAGGGCCCCGCTCAATGCCACCCCAGCCTGAGCGCACAAGCGCAACAGAGCAACCGTACACACAACAGACCCCCCGACCCCACACCAAGACGGGACAAAATCACCCGGGAAGAGGTCCTCGGCCAGTGGCACAAACCTGGGGCCAGGGGCCCCCACCGTGGCCCCGCATCCACACAAACACACCATCACCGCACTGCAACGTCAGCCCAGGGGGAAACACCAACCAGCCTAGCTTCACCACCACCGCTCAGCCGATCCAAATGCAGGTGACCACACATCCAAAAAGAGGACACTATGTTGAATAGGTTTTTACCACACTGTGAATAGGGAGAGACAACCAAAGTCAAGTGTCACTATGTTTAATATATTAGAGGGAAAAAATGTAATGGAACATCTAAAAATAAAGATTTATCAACATTTCGTATTGAAGTGGGGCTCATCTCTGGTTTCTCTTTCATAGATGTATTCAGGAAATAACCTGGATTGTATTAAATTTGTCCTCTTTAAGAAGTTGACTTCTCAGCTGAAGAATGATGACGAATGTGATGCTGGATTCCATACACAGAAACAAGAATTTCTGATTTGTCAATGTGGAAAAATCAACTGGATGGCCCTCTGAAAATGTGGAAGTTTCTATATCAACCCAAACCTTAAATTCTAATATGAATATGATTCTCACCTTCTGGTTTAGTTACTTGTAATTTCAATCAAATAAAAAATAAAATAAATATGGCAAGTCAAGGTACAGAATAACATTGTAATCGCCATAATATGAAGATAAATAGAGAATTGCAGAAAACAAATTAAAAGAGTGAAATAGCATTGGAGTTGTTTCCCCTCAAAGCAGCGTGTTTGTTCCAAATGTTTATGATAAAATGGAGTTTTACCAAACATGTATGTTAAGTGGGAATGTTTTTGCTACATAGCATAAAGCATTTTTTTTAGTACAGAAGTAGAATTATTGCTTTGTATTGACAAGAAAATACAAAACTCTACCAGCTTTCAGAACACTGTACTTGATTTCTGATAATTACCTGCGAGATCAACAAAAAATTTGCCTTTTGGGCCCATTCTTGTTCTTTTATTTCTCATTTTGCATCAGACTTTACTGACTGCAAAATATTTTATCTCAGATATCTCAGCAAAATAATTTACATGCACAAGGTGCACAAGGAGCACAAGGAACACTGTCTCTTAGCCTATTTTTCTTTTTTTATATACAGTATACATTTCATTAAAAAAAATAAAAAAGGTGTAACAGCCCTAACAATAGTTGTTTAAACTAATTTTGTTTACGCAGAGAGGTACCCCCAATCCTTGTGGTTTTTAGTATAACAATGGCCACCAGTGGGCTCTAGATGGACAAACTTTATCAGTTTATTATTTTACTTAGTACCCCTACACATAGCCCATTCTAAAATGTCCAAACTCTAACACTCAGTAGTTTAATCTAACCTCCCCAACAACCCTACACCATTCCAAACACTTTGTGAAGTGCCTTGAGACGACATGTGTTGTGAATTGGCGCTATATAAATAAAAAACTGAATTGAACTGAATTGAATTAATTATTCTGTGTTAAAACATGTTATATTCAACAATACAACTTCTATAGAATGAAAAATTGTAGGATATTTCAAGAATTCTCTCTTCAAGAAAAAGCAGAAAAACTCACAGCTTCGCATCACAGTCTGCAGGTGGTTTGAGTCTGTGTCCAGTCAGCAGCAGGTCCAGCAGTTCATAGTTGTGGACAGCAGGATATGGAGTCTTTCCTCGGGACACAATCTCCCACATAGTTACTCCAAATGACCACTATGACATGGGCAAGAAAACGATGTGAATAAACCAGCTGTTTCTAGTCTGCTTTTTGGCTACTACATACTGGCCATAATGCATGTTTTAAAAACAAAGCTGGTTAGTCAGACCGATTCATCTTCTTTCTTTGTTACTTGTGCCTTGTTACTTGTGCCAGCTGTGTAAGCTTTCAGCAGTGAAAGCAGCTCAAAATGAACACCTTGACTGGAACCATCATGAAGCTTTTTAGCCATTTGAGCTACATTTGAGCTACCGTCATCCAATACACACCATGGCCCAGTCACAAGTTTACCAGTTTTCTGGTCATGGTCACACAAACCCAGGAACATTCTACATGTTCAGCCATTAAAGAGATAGTCTACTTGGGCTGTGTAATCATCACCGTTTGGTCTAATTAAAGTAGCTTCCACTTTTTTTTGTTTCCAACACTTTAACAATTTACAGTGTTCACCTTTGCCTAATGACCAAAATCTTAAGACCTGGGACAAAATAGCTAGTATTAACATTTCATGCTGCCTAATAACAACCAGACTGTAGGTTAAGCTTCAAAATGTGAAAAGACAAAAACAAACAGAGACAAAACAATTAGAGAGGAGAATTTTTGATAATTACGTTTAAACTCAAACGGGCCATTTGTCAGCTGTTCAAAGGTTTAAGACCACGGTGTGTGCAAAAATCTGGTTTTTATGTCAGTTCCTGTCAGGCATTCACACAGGCATGACCCCCTTGTGGCAAGGACAAAAAGACTTTCTTTCTTTGAACATGGAAGAAGTGTTAAGATGCACAGGCAAGGCCTTTCACAACCCTCCATCTCTGCAGATGTGAGATGGAGTAAGACAGTTATTTAAAAGATCCCGAGAGGTTGAGACAAAACAGTAAATATCACAAGTCACCTGTGATGAACTGGAGGATCCGATGGGGTGTCCATGAAGACACAGGCAGATCCTTAACCCAGATCATAACCTTACTGATGCTCACTGTATCACTGTTATGGGGACAGGGATGTTGCAATGACGAAATTGAGATTATTATCAGTGATTTACAATTGAGTTACAGACCAAATTGTTGGTTGCTTAATTTGGGTTCTTTATAGTGGTTGTGTGTGTTGTGACAGTTTAAGGGGCCTTCTTGAGGAGCAGAAGGATTGTCCATCTTTCCTGTATAAAGAGAACGTAATTAGAAGTGTCACGTTGTGCTTCTTTAAATTTTGTTTTGATTATACCTGTCAGTTTGACAATATTGCTTCTGTGTTCTTTTTGTGTCTCTGCTCTGTTCTCTCAAAACCCCAGTTGGTTGTGGCAGATGGCCGCTCACACTGAGCCTGGTTCTGCTGGAGGTTTCTTCCTGTTAAAAGGGAGCGTTCCTCTCCACTGCCTCTATATGCTCATCCAGGAGGAGTGAATGCTGCAAGTCACTGACTAGATGCAATCTGCTGGGTTTCCTTTGATAGAAAACCTTTTAACCAATTTGAATAATAAACTGAATCAGACTGCACTGTTTGATAGTTAGGATCAATTGGAATGTATGAATCTGACTTGAAATGTGTATGATTGAATTGAATTGACTTTGTAAAGTGCCATGTCGGCTATGTGTTGTGAATTGGAGCTATATAAATAAAACTGAATTAAACTGAATGAAAAAGTATTTAGCTATTTAATGAATTCTGTAAAAACATATATTGTTTGACTTTGATTCATTACTTTAATTCATGCAAAGCATATACATATATTTTATGTTGGCACATTCACGTACGAATTTTATACATTTTCCCCTTAAAAAAATCTAGAATTTCAGATGCACATAGAGCTTTTATTGCTATCATAACAGTGTCTCATGACTTTGCCGTCTGGGTGCGATTTTAAAGACTGGCCAGCAGATGTCCCCGTATATGATTCAATGGGATGCTCCGAAACAACCATTTCATCAACACAGCTTCTTATTGATTCAGTGCTTCAGCAAGCTTTAGTTTCTCTATCACTGCTGTTTACTAGGACAACCTCTAACCTCTTCTGAGTTTGTCTTCTTAGCAGGGTAGAACACAGAAAAGGGAGAGCCATTTTCCAGGTGCTGCCTGAGTCCTCTTGGAGCAGACCAGTATGATCAGGAGGGTGGTGCTGAGTAAAGTTATGTTAGATTTAATTTATTCTTTTTGACTGATGTTTGTTTTGGGATTCAGGACTTATATTTATATTAATATTTACTGGTGAACATTTATTATTGTTAGTGTTGATTTATGTACTTATTGTTTATTTTATTTACTTCAGTTTTCTGTTTCATCTTTTTTTTTTTATTTCTTCCTTTGGCTCACTCAGGAGAAACTGGGTATAAAAGGAATGTAGTTTATCTCATTGTGTGATGGTGTTGGCGTAAACATGACCCACAAGTTTGAAAAGAAATTGACCTCCTGTGTTATTTTATTGTCACGCCTCCAGATTGACCATCTCATTTCCCACTGGTCAAAACCTGACAAACCCAAGAAAAAAAAGAATCTAACAATTTATACTAGATAACCCTAATGGCCTCAGTTCTGATATGAAACAAACATCCTACTGGAGATGTTTTCTACACAGCACAGTGTAGGAGACTCCATCAGGATCCAGGAGCTTTTGCTTTAATGGAACATTGGAGCTTCAGGGTGTGTTGGCTATGTTGCAGTTGAGCATAGCTCTTGACTGAATGTCCTCATTTGTGCATTAATGACAAGGTCTTTTTAGAGGACAATGCTGCAGTTCACAATACCTGCCTGACAAATGGCCTGTCCCTCTCTTGAACCATCCTTCATGTTCCTCTGATCTTAATCCCACTGAAAACTTTAGGTATAGATGGCAGGGGAACGTTTTTTGAACAAAATGTTTTATTATGCTTTATACATCACAACCAATATTACCAATTGTTCTTCATCATAGCTGATCCAGTTATATATGTATATAAAATATATAAAAAATCAAATAAGATAGTTTAATGAAAACATAGATGAACATCAATGAACATCTCAGCAAACTGATGTCATAATACATTTTTACACTACAGAATAGAGGGAAGAACAACGTACAACATACAACATACAACATATATCTAAATACTTATAAGCACAACTGTTAATTTAATACAAATGCTAACATTCTATATTGGCAGTTTCAAATATGTTATCAATGGATACCACCTCTTTCTAAATAAATCGATAGTTAGGTTTAACTTGGCCGTTATTTCCTCCATATTATAAATGCTCACAATTCTGTCCTTCCATTGACTTACTGTATGGGGTGAAGGCTTATACCAGAGTACAGTAATACTTTTTTTATCAACCAGTACAAGGATCCCAACAGGTACAAATTTTCTTTGGTTAGCAGATCGCTAGGGGGCATTCCAAGAACAAAGACAAAGGAGTTACATTCATTATTAACATGTAAAATATTTAAAATTTCCTCCCTTATTCCCTCCCAGAATATTCTAATCTTTGGACAATCCCAACAAATATGTGTGTTATCGCCAACTTGTCCACATTGTCTCCAGCACAAGTCTGTTTTAGAATTATCAAATTTGGAAATAATAAACTATCTAACATTCACCTTCCAGCAAAATTCCTTCCACAATGCACTGTTAGTTTATGTCCATCTTCACACACCAGCTTGAGGATCAATCACAACATTCATTTCCTGCTCCCTTGTCCCAGGAACGCCCCCAACATCATTGACTGCAAGTTTTATATGATTTTGACACTATCTTATCACACTTTCTTTCTTTAGAGACCTTTATGAAACACATCTCTAGATGTGTGTGTTGTCATTTAAGAAGTGACCATTCTTTATGAGACATAAAAATCACTTCTCAACTGCTTGACTCTATAGAAGTCAGCTGAAATCAATCCATGCTTCTCCTGAATTTGACTAAATGGCCTCAGAATCACCCCTTCAAACAAGTCGTGTCAGGCCATGGAGCTGTGTGCAGGTTTGTGATGCTATGTGAGTGTTGTGTCTCTTCCACAAGGGTGTGACAGGTAGGTGCAGCCACACAGCTGCACCGCATGAGGAGCAATTACCGAAGAGCTTCATAAGCTGCTCAGACTCTGAAGGAGGCGTCGGATTGTTTACTCTGCCAAGTGGTTGCTGTTTGCCGAACCCTGCTCTGGAAACACCCTCCTTGGCCCTGGCCCTTCCGTGTTGACAACAGTAGAACCCACTTCCTGGAAAAGCCACCATGGTTCAGTCTCCTGCCGGTCAGTAACTATTTCAATGAAGTTACCTCAGCCTGAACGTCGCTTAGAGAAATCTGGATCAGCCTGCAAGTTTGCTCTTCGCTTCAACTGCCCTGCCTGTCCACCCTACAACATTAACAACCATCTGCGGAAACCCGCTCGCACAGCTCACTCACCTACCAATCTCAGTCTCCGTGGCTTACCCACTCCTTCCTGGAATCTTCATCCAATCCCACAAGTAAGAACAATATTCACACGATCAGGACTTCTCATCATCTACCTCATACTAACAGCTCTCTCCCTCTTAGTGAGCCAATACCTGCAACCAGTCGAGTATGGACTCCTGACATCGCCAAAAAACATTATTTCAATAAACCTGTTTAAATCTTTTCTGTTCTCCTAGTGTGCTGCTTTAGAGTCTCCTTGTTTAAACAACATTATGACAGAACAATCCGACCAACCAGACTCGTACTCGTACTCGTCGTCTTCCGCTTATCCAGAACCGGGTCGCGGGGGCAACCCAACCAACCCTGGTCCCGAGATCCGGAACCGGGTCGCGGGGGCAGCAGAATCAGCAGAGACACCCAGACGTCCCTCTCCCCAGACACCTCCTCCAGCTCCTCCGGGGGGAGCCCAAGGCGTTCCCAGGCCAGCCGAGAGACATAGTCCCTCCAGCGTGGCCTGGGCCGTCCCCTGGGCCTCCTCCTGGTGGGACGTGCCTGGAACACCTCCCGAGAAAGGCGTCCAGGAAGCATCCGGTATAGATGCCCGAGCCACCTCAACTGGCTCCTCTCGATGTGGAGGAGCAGCGGCTCTACTCCGAGCCCCTCCCGAATGGCCGAGCTCCTCACCCTATCTCTAAGGGAGTGCCCGGCCACCCTACGGAGGAAGCTCATTTCAGCCGCTTGTATCCGGGATCTCGTTCTTTCGGTCATGACCCAAAGTTCATGGCCATAGGTGAGGGTAGGAATGTACACTGACCGGTAAATCGAGAGCTTCGCTTTTCGGCTCAGCTCTCTCTTCACCACAACGGACCGGCACAGCGCCCCCATTACTGCGGCAGCCGCACCGATCCGTCTGTTGATCTCCCGCTCCATTCTTCCCTCACTCGTGAACAAGACCCCAAGATACTTGAACTCCTCCACTTGAGGCAGGAACTCCCCTCCAACCTGAAGAGGACAAGCCACCCTTTTCCGGTTGAGTACCATGGCCTCTGACTTGGAGGAGCTGATCTTCATCCCAGCCGCTTCACACTCGGCTGCGAACCGCCCCAGCGCATGCTGTAGGTCTTGGCTAGAGGGGGACCAGCAGGACCCGTTATCTGCAAAAAGAAGAGACGAAATCCACTGGTCCCCAAACCAGACCCTCTCCGGCCCTTGGCTGCGTCTAGAAATCCTGTCCATAAAAGTTATGAACAGGACCGGTGACAAAGGGCAGCCCTGCCGGAGTCCAACATGCACCGGGAACAGGTCCGACTTAGTGCCGTCAATGCGGACCAAACTCCTGCTCCGCTCGTACAGGGACCGGATGGCCCCTAATAAAGGGCCCCCGATTCCATACTCCTGGAGCACCCCCCACAAGGCATCATGGAGGACACAGACTAATGCCTTCTCCAGGTCCACAAAACACATGTGAACCGATTGGGCAAACTCCCATGAGCCTTCGAGTACCCTGTAGAGGGTATAGAGCTGGTCCAGTGTTCCACGGCCGGGACGAAAACCACACTGCTCCCCCTGAAGCCGAGGTTCGACTATCGGCCGGACTCTCCTCTCCAATACCCTGGCGTGGGCCTTACCAGGGAGGCTGAGGAGTGTGATCCCCCTGTAGTTGGAACACACTCTCCGGTCCCCCTTCTTATGAAGGGGGACCACCACCCCGGTCTGCCAGTTCAGAGGCACTGTCCCCGACCGCCATGCAATGTTGAAGAGGCGTGTCAACTATGACAGCCCCACAACATCCAGAGATTTGAGGTACTCAGGGCGGATCTCATCCCCCCCCCCGAGCCTTGCCACCGCGGAGCTTTTTTAAACCACCTCGGTGACTTCAGCCTGGGTGATGAAAGAGTCCAACCCCGAGTCCCCAGCCTCTGTTTCCACCAGGGAATGCGTGATGGCAGGATTGAGGAGATCCTCAAAGTACTCCTTCCACCGCCCGATAATGTCCCCAGTTGAGGTCAGCAGCCTCCCACCCCCACTATAAATAGTGTTGGCGAAGCACTGCTTCCCCTCCTGAGGCCCCGGACGGTTTGCCAGAATCGCTTCGAGGCCGACCGGTAGTCCTTCTCCATGGCCTCACCGAACTCCTCCCAGGCCTGAGTTTTGCCTCTGCCACAGCCCGGGCCGCAGCACGCTTGGCCTCACGGTACCCGTCAGCCGCCTCAGGAGTCCCACAAGCCAACCACAGCCAATAGGACTCCTTCAGCTTGACAGCATCCCTTACTGCCGGTGTCCACCACCGGGTTGTGGGATTGCCGCCGCGACAGGCACCGCAGACCTTACGGCCGCAGCTACGGGCAGCAGCATCGACAATAGATGCGGAGAACATGGTCCACTCGGACTCTATGTCTCTAACGTCCCCCGGAATCTGTTGAATACATCCCTGGCCGAGGGCTCCGCCAGGCGTTCCCAGCAGACCTCACTATGCGCTTGAGCCTGCCAAGTCTGTCCGGCTTTCTCCTCCTCCAGCAGATCCAACTCACCACCAGGTGGTGATCAGTGGACAGCTCAGCCCCTCTCTTCACCCGAGTGTCCAAAACATACGGCCGAAGGTCTGATGATGCGACAACAAAGTCGATCATTGACCTCCTGCCTAGGGTGTCCTGGTGCCAAGTGCACTGATGGACACCCTTATGCTTGAACATGGTGTTCATTATGGACAATCCGTGACTAGCACAGAAGTCCAATAACAAAACACCACTCAGATTCAGATCGGGGAGGCCATTCCTCCCGATCACGCCTCTCCAGGTGTCACTGTCGTTTCCCACGTGGGCGTTGAAGTCCCCCAACAGAATAATGGAGTCCACGGGAGGGGCACTATCCAGCACCCCAGACAGGGACACCAAGAAGGCCGGGTACTCCGCACTACTGCTCGGCCCGTAGGCCGAAACGACAGTCAGAGACCTATCCCCGACTCGAAGGCGCAGGGATGCGACCCTCTCATCCACCGGGGTAAACCCCAACACGAGAAGGCTGAGCTGGGGGGCAACAAGCAAACCCACCCCAGCCCGCCGCCTCTCCCCGTGGGCCACTCCAGAGTAGAAGAGAGTCCAGCCCCTCTCAAGGAGATGGGTTCCAGAGCCCACGCTGTGCGTGGAGGCGAGCCCGACTATTTCTAGTCAATATCTCTCGACCTCCCGCACAAGCTCAGGCTCCTTCCCCCACTGCGAGGTCCCTAGAGCCAGCCTAAGGATCCGGGGATCGGGCCACTGAGGTCTCCACCTTCGTCCGCCACCCAATCCTCTTTGCACCGGTCCCTCACGGTTCCCCCTGCAGGTGGTGGGCCCACTGGGGGATGGCCTCTCGTTCGGGCTTGGCCTGGCCGGGTCACGCGAGGAGCAACCCGGCCACCAGGTGCTCTCCGGCAAGTCCCGACCCCAGGCCTGGCTCCAGGGTGGGACCCCGGCTCCGCCGTACCGGGCGACGTCACGTGCCTCGATTTAATGGTCCTCATGAAGAATTCTTGAACCGCTCTTTGTCTGACCCATCACCTAGAGCCTGTTTGCCATGGGAGACCCTACCAGGGGCATTTAAGCCCCAGACAACATAGCCTCTAGGATCATTTGAGCACTCAAACCCCTCCACCACGTTAAGGTGGCGGTTCAAGGAGTTTAAACAACATTATGACAGAACAATCCGACCAACCAGACTCTGCGGCACAATTCCTGAGGGTCCTTTCCCAGCAAGGCATTTTGCTGGGTCAACACAACTCCTGTCTTCAAACTCTGCTACAACAGCAAGCCCCCACCAATACTGCTGTTGTTGAGCTCCGCAGAAATATTCAAACTCTCTAGAACCAACTATCTGCAGGATCATCCAGTCAACCCACTGTCCCGCCTCCGGCCGTCTGTCCTAACCCGGTCATCAGTCCAGTCAGGTACCAGAGTATATCAAGGGGTTTCAGCAAGCAGGGGTTTCAGCAAGCAAGAGATTCATTCCCAAGTGATGCCAGTCAAATCGCCTAAAACATCAGCCTACAGAGGACAGGAGTTGAGGTGGGCGGAAACATTAATTGATGAGACAACCAGGGGTGTTTTTAGGGTCTCAAAACATTGGGGGCTTTGGCCCAAATCCAAAATATTTAGATTTCAACAAGACAATTTATAGGTAATTTAAAATCAAAATTATATAGGACATTTTGTACCAGTTCTCTGTCTCGGCTGGTTTTAGACTGAATGTAAATTATTGTGAATCAAGCAAAAAAAGTTTTGCAATAATATCACTTTTTATTTTTGTTAGAAGCTGAATGAAGGATAAGGAGAAACAGAGTTTAGGCCTGATGAAAAACCCTTTTGCTGAAGCAAATAATGACACATGTTGAGGTATTTCAATAAGAACTTAATCAGAATTTTTGCTGACAAAAGTTTTTCTTTAAGTCAGATTTATTACAGTTTATTTTGGGCCATATAAATGTGCTTCTTTGTCATCTACATAAATTACCTTTTTAAACGTTACATTCTCATCAAAGTGTTCCACTCCTGAGGCTCCATTGTCTTTATTCTTATATTTCAAAAAAGGAAAGTGGTATAAAGTTGATTTTCCTAAATCTTAGTCAAATGGTAAAATCCTAAAACACATTTATTTTATTATGCCAAGAGCTTTTGAAACATTCAGTCAGTCATTTTCTACCGCTTATTCCATAGTGGGTTGCGGGGGAGCTGGTGCCTATCTCCAGCAGTCTATGGGCGAGAGGCAGGGTACACCCTGGACAGGTCGCCAGTCCATCGCAGGGCAACACACAAACAACCATGCACACACTCATTCATACACCTAAGGGCAATTTAGAGAGACCAATTAACCTAACAGGCATGCCTTTGGACTGTGGGAGGAAGCCGGAGTACCCGGTGAGAACCCACGCATGCACGGGGAGAACATGCAAACTCCCCTGGCCGGGAATCGAACCCATGACCTTCTTGCTGCAAGGCAACAGTGCTACCAACTGCGCCACCGTACAGCCTATAGTTTATATATTACATGTGTAATTCAGAAAAATAAAATAGTTGACTAATCAATGGTCCACCTGTGATTAATTGCTATGATTTATTTTTTAATTATACTGCATCTTTAAAGCCAGAGCTTTATGTTTAGAATCAGCACAGAAGATATGAAAGAGAAGAGGGAGGCTTACTTTCTACGTCTTACTGGAACCAGGAGATATTTTCCTAGTTTATTGAACAACACTTTTTTCTGTCTACATGTAGAACTGGACTATAAGACTGGCTGCAGCCATGAGATGCAATGTGTTGATCTGAAGGACCTTTTAATGTGTTCAGCTATGTTAGGATTAAATGCTTTTATTTTGACTGAAGTAAAGGACCAGATATTTTCACATAATGATGCAAATTCGACTAGAAGCTCACAGAGAAGGTTGCTACTGTTTTCTATCACAGACAGATCATTTAACTTCACCTGTAGCTCAGGTGAAAGTTCCTCATCATGACCCTGATGATGCTCATTAGAGTGAACCTCAACCTCATGTCTTGCTCACCCTCTACCGATGATCCACATGGACCTGTCTTTCAGGTTTCTTCCTGTTAAAAGGGAGTTTTTCCTCTCCACTGTCGCTACATGCATGCTCAGTATGAGGGATTGCTGCAAAGTCAAGGCCAGTGACTGTCCACTGTCGCTACATGCTCATCCAGGAGGAGTGAATGGTACAAGTCTCTGACTCGATGCAAACTGCTAGGTTTCCTTAGATAGAAAAACGTTTTATCCAATTTGAATAAATAACAGAATCTGACTGCACTGTTCAATGATTAGGATTAATTGGAATGTATGTACCTGACTTTTGTGAAGTGCCTTGAGACAACATGTGTTGTGAATTGGCGCTATATAAATAAACTGAATTGACTTGAATTTAATATACTATTTCTCTGGAATGAGATACCAAATTTTGGGATGTTGAGCATGTAACATTTTGGACTGTTCGATTTGTCACTGATTTTCTTAACTGAAAGCCAATAGTCTTCTTCCTTTATTTCCTTGTTGATAGTATTTGTAGTGTAGAGCACCCTCTGCCTTGTAAGTTAGTAAGTAATTCAAATTTTGTCTACATTTTTTCAATTTTTGTAGTATAGTGCAATTATTTGTTCTTTTAAGATCAACATCTCATTTCCTAATTTGTTCTTCTAATTTTCCTGATCTTTCTCTTGATGTTGGTTTCCAGACCGTGAATGCCGTTGTAAAGTCATCTTCTCCCCATGAAGCAACAGTTCCACCAACCTACTGGAAACACTCACGTCAAGCATGTGCCAAACACTAATCTAACTCTCTAGTTTTTCTTTAACATATACTGTAAGTACTCCTGGAACAGCGCTTGTGTGTTTTTGTGTATATGCTATGTCTTCTCTAACCTCCAATCGGTCATATCAGATGGCCCCTAGCACTGAGCCAGGTTCTGCTAGAGGTTTCTTCTTGAAGAAGCGGTTTGAATGTCTTGTTACTGAAAAGCACTATATAAATAAACTTACCTTACCTTACCTTACCTTGTTAAATGGGAGTTGTCCTCTCCATTGTCAGTACAGGCATGCACGGTATTTTGGATTGCTCCAAAGTTAACAACACCATACAACTGACTATCAACTGTCACTACAAGGTCATTCAGGAGGAGTGATTGCTGAAAAATTTGTGATTCAATCTAGTCAGCAGAGTTTGCTTATACAGAGAACTTTTTCCAACTTCAATGATTTGTTGTAAATTGGATAGAAATCATCTGTGAAGTGATCAACAAGAGCAGAGGGGCAAGGGGGTGGGGTGGCTATAGTCTTAATCCTTTGGACAGGTCATATTTCAATGTCATTTATGGTAATCTTTTATGTCTCTTGCCCTTGTTTGTTCTTTTTGCATTTGAAGCTTTATTCATCCAGCAGCATGAATTGCAAATACTTGTATTTTTTTCCCCAGTCTTAGTATACACCAGATGTCACTGTGACCCAATAAAAGTTTTCGCTTTACCAGCTGTTGATCATTGTGTTATGGTAACATAGAATGAAAATTAAAGCTTTGCTGGCAAACTTACCACATCACTTTTGGTTGTGTAGACAGACTCGGAAAGGCTCTCAATGGCCATCCATTTGATTGGCATACGGATAACGACTTTCTGACGGTAGTAATCGCTGCTGTAGACTTTCTTAGAAAGGCCGAAGTCAGCTACACAAACCCTAAGATCATCCCCCAGCCTGTTCAAAGACAGATACATATTTACAATATTGTGCAAAAGGTTTAGGCAGGTGTGAAAAAATGCTGTAAACAAAGAATGCTTTCAAAAATGGAAGTGTTAATCATGTATTTTCATCAATCAAAAAAAATGCAGTGAATGAACAAAAGAGAAATCTAAATTAAATTAGTATTTCGTGTTTCCACCCTTTGCCTTCAAAACAGCATCAATTCTCCTAGGTACACTTGCACACAGTTTTTCAAGTAACTCGGCTGGTAGGTTGTTCCAAACATCTTGGAGAACTAACCACAGATCTTCTGTGGATGGAGGCTTTCTCACATCCTTCTGTCTATTCATGTAATCCCAGACACACTCCATGATGTTGAGATCAGGGCTCTGTGGGGGTCGCACCATCACTTCCAATAAGTCTTGTTGTTCTTTATGCTGAAGATAGTTCTTAATGACTTTGACTGTATGTTTGGGTTCACTCACTTAGCATTTTGTAAATTGATAAAAATAAACAATCATTTAAATTTCTGAGAGCATTCTTTGTTTACAGGATTTTTTCACACCTGCCTAAAACACACACTGTATAAGGGAGGATGCAAAAGCATACCCACATATGTAAATTATTTTTGATACATTTTACCCATCCTAATCATCATCTCTCTATTTTCCACTTTCAGAGGTCAAACTCACATGCAGTTGCGTGCAGCCAGGTCTCTATGCAGAAATCCCTTTGAGCTCAAATAGTCCATCCCTGATGCAATGTCAGTCATAAACTGCAGGAGTTTTTGGTATGGAACAAACTGTATGGGGAAAAGCAGGACGATTTTCTTAAACAAGTTTCATTGCAGATAATTTTGTAAGAGCATTGACACATTCAGGCTAACATTTTCTTGAACTGGCTGCACTGTGGCGCAGCTGGTTGCCTTGCATTATGAAGGGCCTCTGTTCTACTCCCGGCTGGGGGTCTTTCTGCATGGAGTTTGCATGTTCTCCCCATGGGTTCTCTCGGGGTTCTCTGGCTTCCTCCCACAGTCCAAAAACATGACTCTTAGGTTAATTGGTGTCTCTAAATTGCCCTTAGGTGTAAATGGCTATGTGGATGGTTGTTTGTCCTGTATATCTCGGTGTTGCCCTGCAATGAACTGGCAACCTGTCCAGGGTCTACCCTGTCTCTCGCCTGTAGACTGCTGGAGATAGGCACCAGCTCCCCAGCAACTCAGTATGGAAGAAGCGTGTAAGAAAATGGATAGATGGATGGATTTTCTCTATTTTCTCCTGAGAATTTTCTATTTTCTCCTGAGAATTTAAACAACTCAAGTACTTAAAAATAATCACAAGTTCACAAATATTGCTTTCTGTTGTTTATGATTTAGCTTTTCTCTATTTTAGGCTTGATATTTTTCAGTTTGTACATTTGTAAGTTGTAAATTTTTAGTTAGCAACATTTGCTAATTCTGTGTGCCCATTAGAACATTTCTGAGCTTCCGGAACAGTGTTTTTCATAAATACCTTTTAGTTTTTTGTTGCTTTTGTTATTTAACATAATAGTACAATTTAACATAACCTTTATATTTCAAGGGTTATATAATAAGTCCTGTTTTTCCCTGCTAGCTAGAAGCTACCACATCTGTTGCAATACCAACAATAGCTTTCATTTGTTGATTCCAAGGTAATCTGACTTCCAATTATGAACTATTATGAAACAGAAGATAATAGATAATGGGTCAATGAGTCAGTAATGTATCAAATTTAACAGGCATTATTATTTATTTTTTTGCAAGATGTCATTTTGCAAATGATTATACAACTGATAAGATCGGTTTATAATTCCTAAGTCTAATAAATATATAATAGTCTGTAGATTTTACCAACATTTTTCTTCTGATTGGGCCTAGTATAAACATTTGGAGTAGCAGATTCAACAGAGAATTCATCGGGACAACTAAAAATTAGGGTGATGGCAAGCTTGCCCTCCAACCTCAAAAAGATGAGCTAATCACCAAGACAAATTGTCAAAATATCAGTGAAAACATGCAAAAAGTTGGTCGGCAATTATAAGAAGTTTTTAATTACTGCAATGCCATCCATCCATTGTCTGTACCAGCTTGTCTTTTTAGAGCTGCTGGGAGGGGTTGGTGCGTTCTATGGGCAAGAGGCAAGGTACACCCAGGACAGGTTACCAGTCCATCACATGTTAGTACAGACACAAAGGACAGACAATCATACACACACTCATAAGTAAGGGCAATTTAGAGACTAGTTATCTTAAGAGTCATGTTTATGGACAATGAGAGGAAGCCAGAGCACCCATAAAGAACCTATGCATGTACGGGGAGAACATGCCAACTCCATGTAGACTCCTAGGCCAGGGTTCTGTGAAGTTAAACTTTGAAAGTGCCTTTTGTGCTAATGAGGTGACACTCTGTCTGGCCTGACAAAAGGTTTTCAATTCCCTTCCTGCTCCCTCCTGCTGGAACCCCCGCTATAAAATGCAAGATAAAGGGAACATTTATTTCAGAGGAGTCGAGACATCTGGATGAGAATTAAATAAATTCTAATCCCATTTAGGTTAGGTTAATGTTAGGTTAATTGGTCACTCTAAATTGCCCATAGGTGTATGAATGAGTGTGCGCATGGTTATTTGTGTGTTGCCTTGCGATGGACTGGTGACCTGTCCAGGGTGTACCCTGCCCATAGACTGCTGGAGATAGGCACCAGCTCCCCCGCGACCCACTATGGAATAAGCGGTAGAAAATGACTGACTGATTGACTAATCCCATTTAAGAGCTGTCACGTAACGTTTAAGATTACAATACCGGAAAAGAGTTATAAAAACACAACAGTGCATTGTGATATACAGGAGTTGGACAATGAAACTGAAACACCTGTCAATTTAGTGCGGGAGGTTTCATGGCTAAATTGGACTAGCCTGGTAGCCAGTCTTCATTGATTGCACATTGCACCAGTAGGAGCAGAGTGTGAAGGTTCAATTAGCAGGATAAGAGAACAGTTTTGCTCAAAATATTGAAATGCACATAACATTATGGGTGACATACCAGAGTTCAAAAGAGGACAAATTGTTGGTGCAAGTCTTGCTGTCGCATCTGTGACCAAGACAGCAAGTGTTTGTGATGTATCAAGAGCCACGGTATCCAGGGTAATGTCAGCATACCACCAAGAAGGACGAACCACATCCAACAGGATTAACTGTGGACGCAAGAGGAAGCTGTCTGAAAGGGATGTTCGGGTGCTAACCCAGATTGTATCCAAAAAATATAAAACCACAGCTGCCCAAATCACGGCAGAATTAAATGTGCACCTCAACTCTCCTGTTTCCACCAGAACTGTCCGTCAGGAGCTCCACAGTATCAATATACACGGCCGGGCTGCTATAGCCAAACCTTTGGTCACTCATACCAATGCCAAACGTCGGTTTCAATGGTGCAAGGATCGCAAATTTTGGGCTGTGGACAATGTGAAACATGTATTGTTCTCTGATGAGTCCACCTTTACTGTTTTCCCCACATCCGGGAGAGTTACGGTGTGGAGAAGCCCCAAAGAAGCGTACCACCCAGACTGTTGCATGCCCAGAGTGAAGCATGGGGGTGGATCAGTGATGGTTTGGGCTGCCATATCATGGCATTCCCTTGGCCCAGTACTTGTGCTAGATGGGCGCGTCACTGCCAAGGACTACCGAACCATTCTTGAGGATCATGTGCATCCAATGGTTCAAACATTGTATCCTGAAGGCGGTGCCGTGTATCAGGATGACAATGCACCAATACACACAGCAAGACTGGTGAAAGATTGGTTTGATGAACATGAAAGTTAAGTGAAGTGAACATCTCCCATGGTCTGCACAGTCACCAGATCTAAATATTATTGAGCCACTTTGGGTGTTTTGGAGGAGCGAGTCAGGGGACGTTTTCCTCCACCAGTATCACGTAGTGACCTGGCCACTATCCTGCAAGAAGAATGGCTTAAAATCCCTCTGACCACTGTGCAGGACTTGTAAATGTCATTCCCAAGACGAATTGACGCTGTATTGGCCGCAAAAGGAGGCCCTACACCATACTAATAAATTATTGTGGTCTAAAACCAGGTGTTTCAGTTTCATTGTCCAACCCCTCTATATATAAATAAATATATATATATATATATATAGATATATGTGTGTGTGTGTGTGTGTGTGTGTGTTTTTGTACTAACAGCACCTCACCATTGGGATGTCACCATAGCGTGTAGCAATAAGGAAGCGCCGTAGGTCCCCATGTTTCATGAATGGAAGGATGACTAGAGGAAAAGGCAGAGGAGAATCCTCCTCTTTTTTTAAAGTGACACCTGCAGGAAAAACAAACATCTATCACAAGACCGCTGCTTCTGCTTAAAACTACAGGCAACTAATTGAAAAAAAACATTCATTTTCAGTACAAATCCCATCCTCCTTGAACCGCCATCTTAACGTGTTGGAGGGGTTTGAGTGCTCAAATGACCCTAGAGACTGTGTTGTCTGAGGCTTAAAACCCCTTGGCAGGGTCTACCATGACAAACAGGTTTTGGGTGATGGATCAGACAAAGAGTGCCTTTATGAGGACTATTAAATCAAGGCACGTGACAACGCCTAGGCAGGAGGCCGATGATCGACTTTGTTAGCGTGTCTTCAGACCTTTGGCCATATGTCTTGGACACTTGGGTTAAGAGAGGGGCGGAGCTGTACATTGATCACCACTTGGTGGTGAATTGGATCCGCGGGAAAAGGAGAAAGCCGGACAGACTTGACATCCCGAAACGTATTGTGAGGGTCTGCTGGGAATGTCTGGTGGAGCCCTCGCTATGGCCAGGAATTTATTCAATTCAGTTCAATTCAAAATTCAAAAATACTTTATTAATCCCAAAGGGAAATTAAATGTTGTTGTAGCTCATGATGTAGGTTTCTTCAAAGAGCCGTTGTAGATGCTGATGGCTGTGGGCAGGAAGGATCTCCTGTAGCGGTCTGTCTTACAGCAGATCTGAAGAAGCCTCTGACTGAAGACACTCTGTTGTTGCAGGACAGTCTCATGAAGAGGATGCTCAGGGTTTTCCATAATGTTCTTTTTATTAAAAATCCTTCTCTGTACAATGATCTCCAGAGGTTCCAGAGGAGTCCCCAGAACAGAGCCAGCCTTCTTTATTAGCTTGTTGAGCTTTTTTAAGTCCCTGGCTCTGATGCTGCTTCCCCAGCAGATGATGGCAGAAGAGATCACACTCTCCACGACAGACTTATAGAAGATATGCAGCATCTGGCTGCAAACACCGAAGGTCGCTTATTGTAGATTGCTTCACAGTTGCATCGCCACTCCAGTCTGTTGTCCTGGTGAACACCGAGGAATTTATACTCCTCGACCACCTCCACCGCTTCTCCCATGATGGAAATAGTGTTTGACCTTTTCCTGTTTCTCTTAAAGTCTATAATCATCTCCTTTGTTTTATTCACCTTCAAGATGATTGTTTCCACACCATGCCACAAAGCGGTCCACCAGCTCCCTGTATTCATCTTCTTGTCCATCTCTGATCCACCCCACGACTGCAGAATCATCAGAGTACTTCTGCAGATGACAGGAGTCTTTCTTATACTGGAAGTCTGAGGTGTACAGAGTGAAAAGGAACGGTGAGAGTACAGTCCCCTGTGGTGCTCCTGTGCTGCTGACTACCTGGTTAGACACACAAACCGTCAGTTTCACAAACTGTGGTCTGTTTGTCAGGTAGTCTTTGATCCAGGAGATTGTAGAGGGCTCCGCCTGAGTCTTCTGGAGTTTCCGACAAACAAATCAGGTTGAATGGTGTTAAATGCACTGGAGAAATCAAAGAACATGATCCTCACAGTGTTGCTGGCTTTGTCCAGATGACAGTGGGTTTGTTGAAGCAGGTGTGCGATGGCATCTTCAACTCCAACTCCACAGTGATAAGCAAACTGAAGGGGCTCCTGATAGTTTATTGTTTGCTTACTCAGGTGGGCCAACAGGAGTCTCCCTAGGACCTTCATGATATGGGATGTCAGGGCAACAGGTCTATATGTATTCAACTCCCACCTCCAGGAGAGCTTTGACCAGATTCCTGGGGAGGTTGGAGACATAGAGTTCCAGTGGACCATGTTACCTACCAAGATGGCTCCGACGTTCTAAACATTCTAAAAAAACACGGACCTCCGCGGATCAGCGGTTCTCTGCTTCACCGAGACATGGCTGAGTGACAACATCCCGGACCACGCACTGCTGTTGCCGGACTTCCAGCTGTTCAGAGCGGATCGCAGCGCGGAGCTATCAGGGAAGAAGCGAGGAGGCGGAATCTGCTTTCATATAAATGAAGGTTGGTGCCGAGACATAAAAGTGCTGGGGAAAACATGTAGTCCTGATCTGGAGTCATTTTCCATAATCTGTAAACCGTTTTACTCACCGAGAGAGTTTTTCTTGTTCATAATAATCGGCTCATATTTTCCACAGCATGGATGCACTTCTGCCGCAGAAAAACATCTTGCTGAGCTGATTACAGACGTGGAGAAAAAATACCCTGACTCTTTCATCATAATTCTGGGAGATTTTAACAGCGCAGATCTTTCAAATGAGCTCCCAAAATACAGACAGCATATTAAGTGTCCCACCAGAGACAAAAACACACTGGACCACTGTTACACAGCTTCAAAGGACTCATACCATGCTGTTACCAGGGCTGCTCTGGGTTTTTCTTATCTACCTCATCCCAACTTACAGACAGAAACTAAGAGTTTCCAAACCCGTGCTTCACACTGTTAAAAAGTGGACTGAGGAATTGAAGAAGATGCTACAGGCCTGCTTTGAATGCACAGACTGGACTGTTTGCAACCTCAACCACGGATTTAAACAAACTAACTTATGTGGTGATATCATACATCAGTTTCTGTGAGGACATGTGTGTTCAAGACCAAGACCTTCTGCACCTTTGGGAACAGTGTTCTATCCCCACTCCTCTTCTCCCTGTACACAAATGACTGCACCTCAGCGGACTCGTCCGTGAAACTCCTTAAGTGTGAAGATGACACCACTGTCATTGGACTGATCCAGGATGGTGATGAGTCTGCATACAGACAGGAGGTGGATCAGCTGGTACACTGGTGTAGTCAGAACTGCCTGGAATTAAACCCACTCAAGACTGTGGAAATGGTGGTGGACTTTCGAAAAAACACCACCCCCATACATCCCCCTCACCATCCTCAACAACACCGTGTCGGCTGTGGACCACTTCAGATTCCTAGGAACCACCATCTCTGAGGACCTGAGATGGTCTTCACACATAGACACTGTTCGGAAGAAGGCCCAGCAGAGACTGTACTTCCTGAGGCAACTCAAGAAGTACAACCTTCCACAGGAGCTGCTGGTCATCTTCTACACTGCCATCATTCAGTCTGTCCTGTCTTCATCCATCTCAGTGTGGTTTGGCTCATCCACAAAACAGGACAGGTCCAGACTGCAACGAATAATCAGGACTGCAGAGAGAATCATCAGGGCTGACCTTCCCTCCATCCAGGACTTATACAGGTCTAGGGTCAGGAAAAGAGCAGCTAAAATCTCAGCAGACCTCACACACCCTGCACACAAACTGTTCAGAGTTTTACCTTCAGGCCGCCGCTACAGAGCACTGTTCACAAAAACTAGCCGCCACAGAGACAGTTTCTTCCCCCAGGCTGTTTCTCTGTTGAACATTTAATAGAGTACAAAACAACAGCATACAGATGTTGCAAATGCACCTTCTTATTTTATTTTATATATATATATATGTGTATATTTGTACACTGTAAATATGTATATTATATTCTGTAATGCATAAACAAAAACCAAAGAGCAAAGTGTACCGGAGTCAAATTCCTTGTTTGTATGTACAAACTTAGCAATAAAGCTGATTCTGATTCTGATTCTGTTCTCCGCGTCTATGGTCAATGCCCGTAGCTGTGGCTGTAAGGTCTGCGGTGCCAGTTGCACCGGCAATCCCCGAACCCGGTGGTGGACACAGGCAGTAGGGGATGCTGTGAAGCTGAAGAAGGAGTCCTATCGGCTGTTGTTGGCTTGTGGGACTCCTGACGTGGCTGACAGGTACAGGGAGGCCAAGCGTGCCACAGCCCGGGCTGTGGAAGGCAGAAACTTGGGCCTGGTTCAGTGAGCCCATGGAGAAGGACTACAGGTTGGCCTCGAAGCGTTGTCCTCAATGCCGTCACACCTTCCCTGGTGGAAGCAGAGACTGGGGACTCGGGTTTGGACTCTTTCATCACCCAGGCTGATGGGATGGATGAAATCCGCCCTGAATACCTCAAGTCTCTGGATGTTGTGGGGCTGTCATGGTTGACACCCCTCTTCAACATTGCGTGGTGGTCGGAGACAGTGCCTTTGGACTCTGAACCTGGTGTTGGTCCCTCTTCACAAGAAAGGTGACCGGAGGGTCTGTTCCAACTATGGGGGATCACACTCCTCAGACTCTCTGGTAAGGCCTATGCCAGGGTGTCGGAGAGGAGAGTCCAGCCGACAGGCGAACCTCGGATTGAGGAGGAGCAGTGGGGTTTTTGTCCTGGCCGTGTAACACTGGACCAGCTCTATACCCTCTACATAGTACTCGAGGGCTCATGGGAGTTTGCCCAACCGGTCCACATGTGTTTTGTGGACCTGGAGAAGGCATTGAACTGTGTCCCTCGTGGTGCCCTGTGGGAGGTGCTCCAGGAGTACGAAGTCAGGGGCCCTACATTAGGGGCCATCCAGTTTCTGTACAAGCGGAGCAGGAGTTTGGTCCGCATTGCCGGCACTAAGTAGGACATGTTCCCGGTGCATGTCGAAGTCTGGCAGGGCTCCCCTTTGTCACCGGTCCTGTTCATAACTTTTATGGACAGGATTTCTATGTGCAGCCAAGGGCTTAAGGGGGTCCGGTTCTGGGACCAGTGGATTTTGTCTCTTCTTTTTGCAGATGACGTGGTCCTGCTGGCCCACTCTAGCTGCGACCAACAGCATCCGCTGGGGCGGTTCACAGCCGAGTGTGAAGCGGCTATGATGAGGATCAGTCCAAGGCCATGGTTCCTGACCGGAAAGGGTGGCTTGTCCTCTTCAGGTGGAGGGGAGTTCCTGCCTCAAGTGTAGGAGTTTAAGTATCTTTAGGTCTTGTTCATGAGTGAGGGGAGAATGGAGTGGGAGATCGACAGACGGATCAGTGCGGCTGCCACAGTAATGGGGATGCTTTGCCGGTCCATTGTGGTGAAAAGAGAGCTGAGCCGAAAAGCGAAGCTCTCGATTTACCAGTCAGTCTATGTTCCTACCCTCACCTATGGCTATGAGTACAAGTACAAAACCCTCCCAAAAAATAGTTGTAGATCATTCAAATTAACATTTATTTGCAAAAGAATAGATGTGTGCGTTATATGGTGTAACTCTTCTAACTGAGGAAATAGGAGGGCCTTTAGTGACCAGTGTGAAAGGAAAATAAAAGTTTTACACTGGCATTTGACCTGAATTTAGCTCTAATCATGCATGTTTGGGAAAGCTCTTACCAAGCAGTTTGACAACGTTTTCATGATCAAAACTCTTCATTATCTCTGCCTCTCTCAAAAACTCATGCAAGTCTTGCTGGCTGTGAATTCCAACTAGAATCATAGAGACAGAAAACTGATCAGAAAGGAGACCTGGCTTAGTAAGGTTCTGATGAGAGATTTAATATTCAGTACAAACCTTTCATAGTTTTCACAGCCACCTTCATGTCAACACCAGCCTGCGTCGTAAAGATCCCTTCATACACTGATCCAAACTCTCCTGTAAGTTGATATTAGGAAACATTTGCATCATTAAGCTGCTGTCATAACATTTTTATATCGTCTTGTAAGTTGCTGTATCTAAAAGCAGATCAAACCATGAAGAAATGAAGCACATTTTTGAGAAAACAATAAATCCTGTCATGTGCATTAAGTATGAAGTGCCCCCATTCCATGAAAGTATGTCTGTATTATGATGAAAAACCAAACTCTCAGTCTGCCACTGTGTCAGGACAGGTTATTTTCAATTCAATTCAATTCAGTTGTATTTAAATAGCGCCAATTCACAACACATGTTGTCTCAAGGCACTTCACAAAAGTCAGGTACATACATTCCAATTAATCCTAATCATTGAACAGTGCAGTCAGAATTAGTTATTTATTCAAATTGGATAAAAAGTTTTTCTGTCTAAGGAAACCCAGCAGATTGCATCCAGTCAGTGATATGCAGCATTCCCCCTCCCGGATGAGCTTGAGACATTGACAGTCCATTGCGTTGACTTTGCAGCAATCCCTCAACTGAGCATGCATGTAGCGACAGTGGAGAGGAAAAACCCCCCTTTTAACAGGAAAAAACTCCAGCAGAACCAGGCTCAGTGTGAGGGGCCATCTGCCACGACCCGGGGGGTTTGAGAGAACAGAGCAGAGACACAAAAAAACCCAAAAAAGCCTGCCCCAATATCTTTTTTGGGGAAGAAAAGAAAATGTTAATGGATGTAGCTCCCTTTAGTGGTTTCATCTAGAAGAAAGAACAGATAAACTCTGAGCCATTTTTTCAAGGTTAGAGTCTGAAAGAGAGCACATAGAGTTAGTTACAGTAAAAGCTCAGTCAATTGCTATATCTAGGAGAGAGAAAGGGTTAAACACTAAAACAGGGCCATGTGATCATCGGGAGGGTGAGCATTAAGTTGTTACCAGCAGAAGCTCAGACAAACCCTCTCCAGAAGGTGTCACAGGTAGACGCAGAGTCAGGCCAGGTGTAGCTTCTAGGAAGAAAAGAGGGGGGAACAAATTTTAAAAGCTGAAATAACAGCAAATAACCCAAAAATTGGAGAGTAGGGTGAGAATGTAGTGAAGAGGGTAAAAGTGGTCATTATGTCCTCCAGCAGCCTAAGCCTATAGCAGCAAAAACTACACAGAAAGTTTCAGTTCAGATTTTTAGTTAAACGCGCTTTTTTTCAACAATTTTTCGTTTCAAGGCACCCCACAAGGGTCCCACTGATGGTCTTTGTTATCAAAAAAACCACAAGGTTTTGGATACCCTCTCTGTCAGACTGATTATAACCATTGGGAAAAGGGGAAGGGGATCATACAGGTAGCAGAAATGGAGGATGTTTTTTTGCACCTCACCATAACTGACCCAATTTAGGCTAAACCTGACTCCCCCTTACTCCATCCAACAGGGGAAAAAGAGGGAGGAAAAAAGGAAGATAGCTCAGGATAACCTAAGCCACTCTAACTATAAGCTTTATAAAAAAAGGGAAGTTTTTAACCTAGCCTTTAAAAAGTAGACAGGGTGTCTGCCTCACAGACTAAAATTGGGGAGCTGGTTCCCACAGGAGAGACCTGATAACTAAAGGATCTGCCTCCCATTCTACTTCTAGAGACTCTAGGAACCACCAGTAAACCTGCAGTCTGAGAACGAAGTGCTCTGTTAGGAACGTATGGAACAATCAGATCTCTGATGTATGATGGAGCTAGATCATTAAGGGCTTTATATGTGAGGAGGAGAATTTTAAATTCTATTCTGGATTTAACAGGGACCCAATGAAGGGAAGCTAAAGTAGGAGAAATATGATCTCTCTTATGTTGATTTTACCATGATATCTGTGTGTGGCAGTAGTCCATACATCACCGGATCATCCGGATGAAGTTCTATACACAGTCTATAAGTGCCCCAAGTGATCAAACAGTAAATGGAGGAACTGATCAGAATATGAGTCAGACTGCCCTCCTGTTCAGGCCACCCATTAAGCATGCTGAGGTGATTTAATCTCGTCAGTGCCGACACAGCGTTTGCATAGAGTAGCATTAAAATTAAGTAACGCTGCAACACCTGAGTAGCAGTTGAATAAATTCCATTGTCTCACATGTGGAAAGGGTTAATTTGCACATGTACAGACACATAAGTAGCTTGCAAAAAATGTTGTTGTGGACTGACCTTTCCCTACCTCCTTGCCCAGGGTCAGTTGGTTTCTTTCCACCAAGACATCCCTCAGACTGTCCAACAACCTGCCACCAAGCCCTTCCAGCAACTGGATCACCCCCTCTGAGACTGAAGCAAAACCAAAAACACGTTTACGTTTCTTGTTACACGTTTCTTTACAAGTTTTCTTTGTACACTCTTGGTTATCAAATATCCAACTGAAGAAGATTTTGGAAAACACTTTCAACTGCTCATATTAGTTTTCAAGCATGTACTGTATTGTACACAACCACTTGAAAGAAAATGTATTGTATTGTATCACAAAGTTCTTTCATACACTTTTTATACATCATGTCTCAGGTGAACAATTTTTGCTTCCGTGTTTATTTTTCAGTGTTGGTCATTTATGTGTCTATCTGCATTTAAAAGCCTGGTAACTTTGTGTTTATATGAGTAAACAGACACAATTATCCTTAGAATTAATGCTTTATAACTTCAGGAAATCTGGAAAGCATGAAAATAAAAGCAGCATTAGAAAAGTTGGAGTAACATTTATTGAGGCAAACTTTGGTAAAATCATTATTACTCAGCTCTAGTGTTCACATAAATAAAACCTACTGTTAGGCTGCTGCACTGCAGTCTCTGTAATGTGTGAATGCTGGTAGGAAATCGCAGCATTCCCTGGGATGAGCTGCATTTCCTGGTCCGGTTCTGACCTAAAGGGACAGTGTTGTTTTAACACAGTTAGTAGACCTGCTGAAGATGTGAAGTAGTCCTGTTCTGTGTAAGAACATGTAAAACAGACCAACTGCACATCAGAACACCCTCCTAATCTCAATATCATCACTTCTCATTGATCATGTGGGCCGATTGTGGCTCAGGTGGTAGGATTTCGTCCTACTGTAACCGGTGGGTTGCCGGTTCGAATCCCCGCTCTGTCCGTCTCAGTCATTGTGTTCTTGGGCAAGACACTTTACCCGCCTTGCCTGCTTATTGTGGTCAGAGGGCACGGTGGCGCCGATTGTATGAAAGCCCCGTCAGTCTGCCCCAGGGGTCAGTGTGTAAGGTCAGTGAGTGCACTCGTTGCAACACTCCTCCTGTAACTCCAGGAGTGACTGCTACAAGTCACTGAACTGCTGGATTTCCTTAGATAGAAAAACATTTAACCAATTTGAATAAATAACTGAATTTGACTGCACTGTTTGATAGTTAGGATTAACTGGAATGTCTGAACCTGACTATCTGTATGACTCGATTGAATTGACTTTGTGCCTGGAGACGACATGCGACATGTTGTGAATTGGTGCTATAAAAATAAAACTGAATTGAGTTGAATTGAATTGAACTAAATTAAATGTGTGTATGAATGGATGATCGACTGATTGTATAATGTAAAGCGCTTTGGGGTCTCTGGGGACTTGATAAAGCGCTATACAAGTACAGGCCATTTGCCATAGGAGGCATTAACCCAAATTGCAGAATTTTGACTTCCTTAACCAGATTTTAAGGTTAGGTTAAACAGACTACACTGATTTAATAAAACTTTGAATAAACAATAACTGAATTCATTTGAATTGGAATAAATGGGGCCGAGTTTGATTTAAATGGACCATGTTTGGACTGGATTGAAACTGTACTTACAGTACTTCATAAATAAAAGGAACTGAATTGGATCATTTACTTAGAATGCATTTCTAACAATTTAACCAATCAGACTTACCAGAAAATAACTAAACCTCATTAAACCTTCATTAAAAAAATGTGGTTAGTGCACTAACACTGTGGAGAGAGAAGATTTTAAAAAGGAATAAAAGAGCCAGTTGAATGTCTCCCATTACCTGAGTTTAGTGTAGCTTCGGAACAAGAAACATGTTGCAACAAAGATTACAGCTGCGAGCAACACAAGGCTGAGTACAATAACAACTATGAGCCATATGGAACGATAGAAGGATGATTTTTGTGCAGGAGCTGGAGTGGTTTCACCATCTAAGTTAATTAGAGCAGGAATCACAGTGATCACCACAGGATGATTCTTCCCTGAAACAAAACAAGCAACATAGGCTCAGTCATTCTGTTAAAATCTACTCATTTGTATCATTTTCAGTTAAAATGTGACAGAAAAGTCCCCTTCTGAGCAGTTTTTTTTACTGCTTGTGCAGATTATTTTAGGAATAAATCTCTCTTCCTCTAAATGATACACATATTGAAGCAGAAATAAGGAGAATGTAAGTCTTGTTTTCCAACATGTGGGGCGGACAGATGGCAAAGTGGCCCAGTGTTGAAACCAATCATGTTAACACACGTAAAAAGATTATGCACTCTGGTACTCATTCTAGACTCATCAGCTCCTTACAAATTGAAATATATACACACTCATCACCATTCTGATTTTGTCATAATCACCACAACTCGTCATTATGATAAAATCCTAAAAACAAGCTAACAGTTCAGAGGTCAATACTAAGATACAGAAGCAGTGGATGTCTAGCATCATGAATCCAATTTATGTGTGGCTCAGGAAACCCAACTCAGTTACACAGGTTGTGAGGCAGTGGTACAGGTACATACATGATGCAATAACATCAATCAGTCAGGATGACTTACATCTGTGCATAATGACAGTTGCAGTTGATGAATGTGATGCTTCCTGTAAAGTGGATATGTCATTGCAGGCTCGAACTGACAGTCTGTAGTCACATTGTGGTTTCAGTCCCAGGATGATGACTGATGTATTATTCAGCCCATTTGAGTCTGGCTGGAAAACTGTGTTGTTCCCACATAGTTCCCACTGAATGCCCATCTCTGCTTTCCTTTCACACTTTAAATGGTATGTCACTGCTTTCCTGCCTCCCCAGTCATGGGGAGGGTCCCATGTCAGGACCAGTACCGAGTCATTAACAGGACTAGCTGTTAAATTTAAAGGAGCAGAGGGTGGCTCTGTGGAAGAAAAAAAACAGTTAAACCCCCTTTCGCCTCAAACTAAAAATTTTGGGGAAGGAAAAAAGCAACTGAATTTCGCTAGGCTTTTTTTATTTAATTTTAATTATAATTCACAAGTATTCCTAAAGTACAAAAAATATTACATGGGGCAAAATTGGTGTTCTGTCCTAAAAAATTCTTTATATTTTCCCCAAATTTAGTTTGTAGCAAAAAGTCACGGACAATTAATGTGGGGGCTTGTTCCTTTCCTTTAGTTGTCCCATTACCCTCCAGTGTTCGTTGTTTCTCATTCTATATTTAGTATGTGTACAGGTCATTGTGGGTGTTGTATGTATCCAGAGATGTGGCTGAGTTTCACGTTGAATGTAGATACCAGAAACATCAGCAACTGACAGCTGTTTCAGTTCAGTCTTCGGCAGCAGCCTGCAGGACGATGTTGTAACAGACAGTGGGGAAAAGGGCCAAATGAACATCCGGGTCAAAAGAACGGGGGGGTGTTTTGCTTTCTTTCAGTATTTTCTATTTTCATTTTTTTTTTAAATTTCAATTCCCCTTCTTCTACCCTGCATCTCTTGCTCCAAAGTTTTAAATGTCATAAAAAAGCATCCCTTTTTTGTTTTTTCTAAAGTATAACTTGATCATCTACCTACAGTCCAATATGGTTGGCTCCATTTCAACTTCAAAGTTGACATTTTAAATGCCCTGTTTATCTTGAAGAAGTATTAACCCTTTTGTTATTTTTCACATGTTGTCATGTTACAACTGTAAACTTAAGTGTATGTTTTTTTTTGAGGATTTTATGTGATTTAGGCAACCAAAAAGCGCACTTTTTTTTTTTTTAAAAGAAAAAGGGCAAAATGAAAATGGGCTTTAAGTTTTGTACAAATTAAAAAATTAAAATGGGAAAAAGTGTTTTTTTTCGGGTTTTGGGTTATCCCCCAATTTCCCCCAAGTTTAAACATTTTACAAGAACTGTTCATCCCTCATCCAAAAACAAAAGTAATATGGGATAAACTGGGAAACTGTTGACGGGGCAAACAATGGTTGGGCCCCTTTCCCTTGTACGGCACAACCCCCCTTTAGGGAAAGTGCAAAAACCCATAAAAACCCCATTTGAAGATTTTACAGAAACTTCACTGGGGGTTAACCGGGGAAACTGTAAAAAGGTGCTGGGTAATCTCGTCATCATTTTCTACCGCTTATTCCTAGTAGTTCCGGGGAGCTTTCCTATTCCCGTCTATGGCGAAGGCGGTAACCCGGGACGGTCGCCAGTCCTCACGGAAACAAACAAACAAAACTGCACCAAAATGGAACTTTTTGGCCTATTTGCCAGGCCTTTGTGGCATTCAGCTAACTCTGCAAATCAACCTGAACACATTCCTCCCATGGTCAAGCATGGTGGTGGCAGCTTCATGCTTTGGGATGCTTTTCCTCCACCCGGAAATGCTTTGAAATTTCTGGTTGTAACATGAAATATGGAAGATGTCACTGTTTAGATAATTTAGATCTTCTTCAGGATCAAAATCTGTACGCAAATCTATGAAGAATGTGACCACTCTCCTTTCTGTCTTGTCACAGCTGAACTCTTGAGGTATTAAACTTTAACTTATGTAAAGGCATTTTTTAAAATCATTATTAAAATTAGAAAAAATGATTCCTTACTACTGCAGCCAAGGTCATGGGGGTCGGATGGCAGGCGACTGAATCCTTTCAGGCACTCACAGTTCTCTGATCCCTCCTTGGTGGTCCTGGTATTTGGCGGGCACAGCTGGCATTCTCCTCTCCCATTGGTGGATTTGTAGTAACCTTTTCGGCAGGCTGTGCAACAAACACAGTGATCATCTCTTGTCAGTTATTGCTGACAAATGCATCCCAAACGAAAGTTTAACTTTAAAATTAGTCATGACAACATTTTTCCAAGTCATCTGTACATATATGTCCGCTTTTGGTATTTCAAGCATGTGACATGAAACGATGTGCCATGAAACGCTCTTGTGTAACAGAGGAGGAGAACAAATGCACTAACTGTGAAAACGGACACATGAACAAATTTTCAATATATAAAAGTTCCACTGAGTTCAGAATGGGAAGGAAGATGAAAGAAAAAATAAGGATGTGAAAGTCATGAGTTGATTTTTCCAAAGCACAAAGCTATTTGCTGCCAAGATTAGACTATTCATCCATCAGAAAACAATCATACGAAAATATAGTCAACACGCTAACTGCAGATGTTTATAGGGAAACCAGAATATCATTAAAACAAATAAGAACAACCAGCTCTATATGAAATGTTTAATCATATTACCATGCAACATATAACATAACTTTACCTTGTATGTTGCATGGTAATATGATATGATCCAAGAAATGTCTGACCTTGCAAAATCAGTTTTTGAAAAGTGTGAAAAAATGCAAATCATTTAAAAGAAAGAAACACCTTAGGAATAAGGGTGGAAATGAACTGAAAATCTCACAGCAGATTTATGCAGATTATGAGATTTAGTAATGTAATTGAAATTTTTCTGGGTGTTTGTGAGCAGTAACTATCTTACTTGCAGTATAGCACTCTTCTTATTTAAAACTCATTGGTTGTTGCTAAGGCAAAGTTTAGGCAGGGCCAGTTTCATAGTTGACTAACTTAAAACCACTTCAAGTCAAAATCTCATGGTGGTTTATGCAAAGGTTTGTTTAAAACAGCTCTGTATTGAAAATAAGATCTGGTGTCTCATTGAGATTATCGGTGAAGAAAAGGTTAAACCCAAGAAATAAAAAGGATATTAGAAAAAATTAAATACCTTCTAAGATTAGCTGTTAGATGTTTAGATGTTCATATTCTTGAGACAGAGGTAGTTATAAGAAAAAAATATGGTTAAAGTTTTAATTTAGTGAAGTAAAAAAGAAAAGAAAATGCAAATGTATTATGTTCTTTTAAACATTTTCTTTATCTTTAGAAAATGCAATCTAGTTTTAATGTTCTTTTGTCCTTGTACTGTTATTTGTTTTAAATAAAGAAGCCAACAAGAAGGAACTGTCTAAATATGCAAAGTTTAAAAACAATGAAGATAATTTGTGCATTGAAACCTCCCACACAAAAGTCTAAATTTATTAGCACTTTGATTCAAGTTAGTGTTAAAGACCTCTAGGTCTATTCTATTAAAAATGTGCGTGATTTCACACTTTTATTCTTACATCGTGTCGCCTGTGTTGAGCTTAAATTTTGATGCTTTGTCATGAACATATTTTTTATAAACCACTTTGTAGACACTTCTTGACATTATTAAATCTGTCTTGCATAATAAGGCAGATTAAAGGCTGTACCCAGCCTTGGCGAGGACTTCTCCAAATGCCTGCTGATAAAACTGATTCGAAACTGGTTCCAAACATTATCAAATCAGTCAAAAATCAGAAAGACATTTATGTTTCTGTGCGTGCAGACCTAGATCCAAAGCAGCTCAGTGCATCCTCCTTGTTATTGTGAGATAACAAGATTACAAGATCTTATTTTAGATAGTAAAGATATAGTGGTACTACTATCATGTATGATAAACTAGAGTTTTGAACAAGACAATAGGTCATTATTGTACTTGTATTATTAGTACCAATTTGTTTTTGAAGCAACGTAGTGTTTGTGTTTTAGTTGTTATCTCTCACACTTGTCATCAAAACGGCCAATCTGAGTTCCCTACCTTTACATGTGTTATCCATCTCTTCATGCCCACGCTCACAGGAGCAGATGCCTTGCTGTGACCTCCACACTCCATCCATGCCGCACTCTCTTACAGGAGGAGATGACTCAACAGCCCCCTCCACACACTGCCCCACCACTGGCCCTGAGTCTGCCCCCGTTTTTACAAAAGATGTCAGGTTGGAAACGATGTCAGGGCATGCCCAATAATACAGTCTGATGGATGCTATAAACACACATTCTCCTGTGTAGGAGAAGGCGAGGTGGAAGCCTCTGCGTGTGACTGGACCCAGGTTCAGGGACAGGCTGCGGTTCAGATGCTTGGGTATTGAGCTCGGAGAATCTGAATTAGAGAACAGTTTGGAATTCTGAAGGTCCAGGACAGTCCGACCATTCAGAAACCTTGTGATAGCATTGTCTGTGTCAAAAAGATGAACTTTCAGCGGGCTGAGCTCACCGGATGACTCTTCTTCTTGGGCAATCGAAATATCCATCAGTAAATGGTGGGCATCTCTACGCTCTATCCACTTGCTTAAGACCGACCTCTGTCCTCTTTTTACACAAGCTTGGAGCACAGGACCTCCAGTAACAAATGGTAGTTTGATTTCGTTCCACTATAATTTAAAGGAGAAACCGTTTAGAAAAAAGCTGCAGAGAGATGAAAAAAGGCAGTCATGGTTCTGTGGGGGAACAATCATTTGTCAGTGAGTGATAGAAATGCAAACAGAAACAAATAAAATATAACACAAGTATTCATGGCCAATATTTTCACATTTTGTTATGTTTCAACTACAAACTACAATATATTGCATTGGGGTTGTATTCAATAGAGCAACACAAAGGTTTACATTGTTAGGAAATAGATGCTCGATTAGCTTTAGGTCTAGGCATTGACTGGACCATTCTAATATAAATATACTTTGTTCTAAACCATCCAATTTGAGTTCTGGCTGCATGTTTACAGTAGCACTCTGAATTTCCTGTTCTGGCCTCTATCTACAGTATCTCCCCATCAACCCAGTCAACCTTCCCTGTCCCTTCTGAAGAAAATAATACCCACACCATAATGCTGCCAACACCATGTTTTACTGTGGGGATGATGTGTTTAGCATGATGAGCAGAATTAGTTTGCCACCACAACACAAACAGCAAGTAGAACTTCTTGTAGTTTTTTTGAATGCCTTTCTTCTTTCTACAACTCAGTTCAATTCAGTTGATTTATGTGGCACCAGTTTACAACAAATATCTATGAGGGATCAAAGTAACAAAAAAATAACTTGAAATAAATTGAAGGTGTGAAATACTGAGCATGGTAAAATTGAGTGCCGTAAAAACCAACATGTGATTAATATCACCTCTGTGAAAATTTGAATCCGTGAAACTGGAGTTCATTAAAATGATAACATGGTAAATATTAATGTTAGAAATATTAGGGTTATCAAATTTAACGTTGCCCGTTTTCATTCACTGCCTTGATTTTAGCGCCTCCATTTTTACCACTTCAGTTTTATCATTCATGGCATTCACAGCGTAATTTTTGTTATTTCCAACAGATCAGAATACGGCAGCAGCCCCGGCGCCACAGCGGAGTCCGTGACCCACAATTTCCCATGATTCATTGTGGGTCGAATAGGATTGGTCGAGCTTGGGCAGCGTTGGCGGACATTGGTGGCAAAAATTGTGAATAAAAATGTAAATAATACGCTTTCTGTGACCCCAAATAAACTTTTAAGATGCTTTTAAGCAAGAATGTAGGTTTGTTGAACTCAAATATCTACTCAGTTTATTAAGATTTCACTTAGTTTAAAAAAAGAGGTTCGGTGTTTCTCGGCACCAGCTCGCTTTGGCGACTGTCAGCCGACTGAGCAGTGTTCCCTCCCTCTTCCGGAGAAGGCGCCTGATTCCCAGCTCATGTATTAAAGAGAGACTGAGGTAGAGAGTCTGGAGACTCAATCTGCTTGTGACTTCCCGCGGCTCCACCCCGTGGCCAACGATATCCCTGCCATACTATTGAAAATGCATGTGAATGGCTATGGACTACAAGTAGTCCGCTGTCTCGCCGAGGCTGCTGCCGTATTCCGATCTACTGGAAGTAACAAAAATTACGTTTTTTTTTTTGTGTTTTTTTTTTATTGAAAAAAATCTTTGCTTACAAATAAAAAGATATAATAATAAGACAGCTTTTTTGTTTGTACTCTTACGAATAGTGGATAAATATAGTTCGATTTCCTTAACCAAAACTGGAAAAAAAGGAGAAGATGATAAAAACTTACATTTGTGAACATGGAATTTGCCAAATATTATAATTAGTTGTAATAACTTTATAATTGCAAATTATAAAGTTGTTACATTCCTTCCAAAATTTCTTTGTGACATGATAATTGCAAAATATATGACTGATTTCTGGATGCTCTTTACAAAACTTACAATTGGGGTATATTGTTTTAATATACTTCATCATGTATTGATTGGTAGGATAAATTGTGTAACATTTTGTTCTCATTTTGTTATTTATCAAAATTTCTGATGAAATCTCCACACCTTTTCCCACACTAAATCAGGGACAACGTTTTTCCAATAGAAAACAGATGAAGGTACAAAAATAATACTTTGTTGAAACAGAGTATGAATAATTTTGTTATTCTTGCATGTTGAAGAAAAACAAGTTTTACCAACAGTGGTGTCAGTTACATTTAACAAGGTCTTATCTTCATCAACAACATTATTTCTAAAGAGTTCACATATTTCATTAGTTACAGCATCAAACACAACATCATACTCTTTAGGAATTACAGTGAAGTTATACTTGAGATTGAACTCTTTATAACTCAGTAAACATCCATTTTTGTTAAGTAGCTGACCCACCAGAAGGATTTTATTGTTGAACCATTTAGGGTAAAATAGTGACTTGTTTTTGTAAGGAATGTATTGGTTATTCCAGATATAGAAATTATGAGGAGAAAAATTATGTTTATATATAAGTGCCTGTGAAATGTGCTTGTTTGTGAAATGCAGAGAGTTTTGCTGGTATTTTCTCCACATTTTAATTAGAGAGGAGGAAGAAATTGAGTCAACCTTTGAAGGTATTATTTAGAGTTGTGAAATCAAGAAAATTTAACCCTCCTTTTTCGTAAGAGTTCATTACTACTGCTTTTCTTCAGTAATTATACGGTTTTTCCAAACGAAGTTAAATAATACTTGGTCAATAGATTTAAGAGTTTGACTGTCTAAATGCAGAGAGAATGCAGAATAAGTAAGCCGTGATATCCCCTCAGCTTTAGATAACAATACCCGTCCTCTAAATGGTCTCCTAGGTCTCTTTGAAGCCATAGATTAAAAAGTTTTTTGGTTTTATCAATTAAAGGAGTAAAATTTAATGAACATCTTAAATCAGACTTAAATCAACCCTAAACACAATTATTGGAGGGACACAATCTGGATTTATGCAAAATAGACACATTTCCAACAAAATACGCCTTCTTCTTGACATTCTGGACTACTCAAAATGAAATACTGATAATACCTTCATACTCCTTTTAGACTTTTAGAAAGTGTTTAATTCCATTAGTCACAACTTTATCTTCAGCTGTCCTTATAAATTTGGCTTTGGTCCTTTCTTCTGCAATACAGTTAAAGTATTATATAATATTGCTAATTATATTTAATAGATTTATTCAATATAATAAATCTATTGAATTGAATTGAATTGAACTGAATTGAATTAATTGCTCTGTCAAATTTAAAAAATGATACCTCCCCAAGATTTAATCGAGGAATTAGGCAGAGTTGCCCAATTCCCTTTTTTTTTATTCTTCCCTTTTTAGCCACTCAAACCCCTTGCTATTCATTTCTATAAATTTAACAAAGGGTATTTCTTTTTTTGTAAAGAATCCAAATTGTCACCCAAAACTACTCTTTTTTAAAGAGACAGCAGTCAGTTCCCCGCAAAAAATTTTAATCCAAATTTCTCTGTGTTTTGGGAAAATTTCACCTAAAATTAAAAAAAAGTGAACTTTTTCCCCTTTAAAAGATTGTGTTTAAAAATTATACAAATATTCCGGGGAAAAGTAGTGTCACATATTAAGGCGTAATTATTTCCAAAAATTACGCTGTGAACGCGATGAATGATAAAACTGAAGGGGGGTAAAAAATGGAGGCCAAAATCAAGGCACGAAAAAAAGGGGGCCCCGAAAAAAAAAAAATTTGATAACCCTAATATTTCTAACATTAATATTTACCATGTTATCATTTTAATGAACTCCAGTTTCACGGATTCAAATTTTCACAGAGGTGATATTAATCACATGTTGGTTTTTACGGCACTCAATTTTACCATGTACCAGTATTTCACACCTTTAATTTATTACAAGTAAATTTTTGTTACTTTGATCCCTCATAAATATCATCTCAAGGCATTTTTTAAAAAAGTCAATCCAATCATTTTAAAGTCAAGTACATACATCCCAATTTGATCCTAATTATCAAAACATGCAGTCAAGTTCAATTTATTTTTCAAATTAGTTTCAAATTAGTAGTTGAAAAACGTTTTGTATCTAAGGAAATCCAGCAAATTGAATTGAGTCAGTGAGTTGCAGCAATCACTCCTCTTGGATGAGCATTTAGCGACTGGACAGCTGCTTGCATTGTCATTGACTTTGCAGCAATCCCTCATTCCTCCAGCAGGTGTGAGGATCCATTTAACATTACTGAGGAACCTGAAAAAGCTCTACATGTAAAAAAAAACAAAAAAAAAAACACTGCTATATATAAATGTAATTTATGTTCCCTAAACTAGATTATAGTGTTATCTGCACAACAATCATACTGGACTTAAACTGTTGCTTTTGATGTATTAGTACCTTGACTCAAACAAATTAGTTTAATTAAGGCCTGAAACTTAACTACCTAATTTTCTGTATAAAAAAAAAAAACAACCTTTCCGAGTACATGGTAATGACCATACTGTTCTTTATACTAAAGCTCTCTTATTTACAGCTAAGCCCTGTTTTCAAGAAGTTTGTTGCTGATAGGAAATTTGGTATCTTACCAAAAGATGATAAAACAATGTAAATGAGTGTCAATTTTGAATTGTATCAGTTATTTCTGTCATTGTTTTTACATTTACAAAAAAAAAAACATGTCAGAAATTTTTATACCCTTTTCAGTAATGAATTTAAAAATCTTTATCAGCACTACAGCATTCTAAACCTGCTACACAGCCATTTTTCCACAGGTATTTTGTCCATTATTTTTTTGACAAGCTTCAAGTCTCTGCGGTTGAAAGGCCTTCCCATCACCCTAATGTTTAGCCCCCTCCGCAGATTCTCTGGCTGGGCTGCTCTGAAACCTTAATATTACTTCCAGTCAGAAGAAACATGTAGATAGAATTAAAATATTCATTTAAACCTAAATCTGCCAGGGGTATGAATCATTTTTGGCTTAACTGTATATAATTTTACTGACCATTATGTTCTGAGTTAGATGTGTGGTGACATCAATTATTATTAACCCAGTCATCTTTGGAGTTACTGGGCCATTGCCTAGCAGTTCCAGAGACAGAAAACTGCTGAGACATCACAGAGAAATGCACAAACACAAGCCTCAAGTCAATTTAGAATCACGGATTAACTCAGTATGGATGTAGACTGTATGGGAAGAGGCAAGTACCACATGGCTGTAAACAGAGAACAGGCCAGGCCTTTCACTCAGAAAGGACCTCTGCTAGGACAGAGCTAACAAAATAGATCTCCATAAAGCCGTAACTGGCCATTCAACTTGGGAATTATTCTTGAAACTAAAAACGTGCGCTTTAAGATTCACTTACCAAATTAAGTGGTTCCGACCGCCATCCCAGGGTGAGCTGTTTGTCAGAGCTGAAAAGTTCCACTGAACAGAACGGAGAAAGTCACACTGTTACTTGGTTTATAAACACAGACGTCTCATTTGACCCGACAGAACAATAACAGAGAGAGAACAGTTCCCCCTTCTGTGTTTTTAGGTTTTAGATGTAAATGTTGAGAAGTATTGGATCAATGGATTAATTTCCACTCTTTTCATTCAAGGATGGGCAGGAAATTCCGACATTCTGACTATAATTAGGAAAAAAAGACAAAAACTTAGATAGTACTGAATTTGATTGACTAATTTGATTTGACAGAAAATTTGCTGTTACTTAAAAAAACGAGAGATTTTTATGGGCCGGACAATGGATTCAGCTGGTTCTGAAGATGAATCTCTCTGGGTCTTTTTCAAACCCCAAACTACTTTAAAACTAATACAAAACTTTTGCAAAACTCAGTGACAGAATAGTGTTTATTCTGATTTGTTTTTTTTTTTCCTAGCAGCTTTGACTCCTAATTAAAGAAGCAAGGCCTGTACTTCAACAACTCAGAGCAACATATTATCCTCAGAAACCTTCCTTATGGGTTGCGGCCCAGCCACAGACTGTCCTGATCCTGCTGTGTCAGGCGTTTTTAAGTTTCTTGTTTATTTTCCTTTATTTCTCTGTTATAGTATCTAAGTGTTGCTATTTTAGTTCATCTTGTTTATTTATTTCCTGTGATTTGTTATATTTAGATATTCTCTGTTAGATTTGACCCTTTCTGTCTGATTCTGCTCATCACTCTTCTCTCGCTTCATTGGTCTCCACCTGATTCCCCTCATCGCTGGCCCTGTCTTCTCTTCACTCTCTCCCTGTATATAAGCTGTTGGTTTTGATTGTTCTTTGCTGGTTTCTTTTGTTCTTCTGCCTGAACTCCGTTCCTCTGCTCCTCGCCTTATAGCCATTTTAATGCCTGATTCTCTGCCTATGCTCCAGTCCTGTTTCTCCAGTGTTCCAAGGTAAGTTTGCTGTTTTACTTCTCATTAAATCATTCTACTTTTCAACATGCTGCCCTCAGGTTCACATCTGCAATTTGGTCCAGCAAACAACCCATCAAACCTGACGTAGACAGCTGAGTCTTCTTTATACACACAACATGATCTCAAGGAGGTTTTGCTGATAAAACCAAGATGCTGACATAAATCTGTTCACTGAATGATTATGAGATAAAGTAGTAGGAAGAATGCAGTGTAATCAACATCAAACAACCCCTACTAATGTCACAGAGGAGATGATTGTGGACTTTGGAAGAACTGGCACTGTACATCCCTTACTCATTGAAAGCACATCGATGGAGATGATCTCCAGCTTCAAGTACCTTGGGGTGCTACCTTCTACAGATGAGTGTTGAAAGGCACCCTGACTTCCTGCATCACAGTATGGTACTGCAGCCACAGAGTGGCAGAGAAACAGTGCAGCAGAGGGTGGTGACGTCTTCTCAGAGGAATAATTTTTGCAGTTCACTAGCCTTTTCAGGCATGTTCCAGAGCCGATGCAAAGACTTTACAAGTTTTGTGTTTGTATTATTTTTTCTGTAGGCGGATCTTAATTTTCTCACTGAGCAGTTAATGACAGCTGTTTTTTTTTATAGTAGAACATCAGACTGGGATCCACTATTTCATTCCATCTTTCCATTCCATGTTTTTCATGCTATGACAAACATAACTTAACATTTTTCATTGCTGTAGTCTATTCGAGCTCCTGGCTAAAAACCTAAATTCACATGATTGTTGTGTTGGGAGAAAAAAAGTATAATTATTAAAAATAATTATGTCACAGTCCGTCTTCTGCCTGCCTGCTGCTAACCTTTCCGCTCGCCGGCACTTCTACGCCTGAGTGTTTTGCCTGCTGCGATAGAGCTCACCTGGCCAGTATTACTTCCGATTTTGGAACATTCTGTGGAATCTGTCTAATTGCCTATGTTTTTCTCCTTGCCTTAGGCCGTCAAGCCGATTCTCGAGAGTGAGATTTTGGATCGCTTCCTTCTGTGGAACCTGAACTTAGTTTTTTTGGCCTGGCTACTACCCTCGTGGCCACGGACTCTGTGAAACAGAGTCCACCCACCAAGCCACCTGGACCAACGGGGCACACCAGCCGACCAGCGCCGGCCGGCTCCGGACTTGCACCCGTCCCCCCAACCCCCCACCAGCATTGAATAAATATTTTGAACTTCGTTTCTCTGTCTGAATGTTCGCTGCATGTGGGTCAAGTCGGCCTTAAAAAATCATGACAAATTATAATATAAATGTTTTTTTCTCAGTTCAATAACTTGTAGCTGATTAATCTTCAAATATTTTTTTGAGCACAGAAACAATTTGTAGATGAAAAAAAAAGAAAAAAATATTGTTTAAAATAAGCTCTTTATCCCAAGTGCTAATAATGTACTGAATAATGAAAAGTCAGTGTCAAGTAAAACAGGTGTCATTCAGCTTAATTCATTACTGGCAAAAAAAAAAGTTGTGTTAAAGGCCGAATGTAAAAATAATTAAACATGAACTAAATGAAAGGAGTCCCAATAGAAATGACTGAATTCTCAGATAACCCTGGGTCGCCTCTAAATCTCACCAAGATTAGAGTTTAAACATACATTTCCAAGCAGATTCTGGTTTTATCCCTAAGAAATAACATTACTATGTTACACTCAGTAGGTATAGAGATGTATTATTAAATTAAAGTAAGAAATGGACTTTTAATAGATATTTCCCCTCCTGAACCAAATGAATACTGTACTTTATAACAACTGTATTTCTTCTGTTTCCGGGGAATTATATGTTGTCATTTTGTGTTTTTACCTTCTAGCAAACCGTTTCTCCAGTTTACTGGCTGGAATATCTAAAATCCTGAATGTAAAAATCTGAGCACTCACCTTCCTCTGCCTGAGGCTGTGTTTCACAGTCAGCACCCCATAATAACATCCACAACAGGACTGACCCAGGCCCAACAGAGTACATTATTGTCTTATAAACAGCCATATTCTCAGTCTGCCACAAAATTCGGTCAGAACCTTTCACTCCTGCCTCAGACAGCAGTTCTGACAGACATCAGAGTTTATATCTCCAAAGAAGTTGACTCAGACCGTATTTTCCCAAATCATTCTTCCTCTTCTAAAGTATACACCCACATAATGCCGTTCAACAAGCTTCCTTCACATGCTGCTGCTGTTGTCGCTCCTGTCAGTAATACAGCTATGCGACAAATCAGTAAAATGATTGGAAGCACAGAAAATACTTCACAAAAAGAGTCAAATTTTAGGTAAAATTTTCATTTTTGGATTAAGACTTTGTTAAAAGTCTACCCAGATTTTGCACTGTATATTTTTATTCTTTCACTTTTGGAAAATATTGTTTAAAAAATGCAGTCAAACATCTGATATTAGTGACTAAAACATCCAAAGCAAACTTTACTTTAAAACTTCCTGAAATAAATTCAGCGCTGTTAAAAAGTGTTTGCCCCTTACAGATTTTTTCTGCTTTTGCTTTTATTCACACTTAAATGTTTCAGATCAAACAAATGTTCAATATTGGATACAGATGAAATAACATGATGAAATAACATAAAACTGATTTCCAAAGGTGATTTCATTTATTCTGGGAATAAAGTTAACCAAAGCACTCAGGAGTTTTGGCCCATTCTCCTTTACAGAAATGTTTGGATCCAAGCTTGTTGGAGACATTTCCAGTGTGAAGAGTGTGTTTAATGTTATACTAAAATAGCTGAACTGGATTTAAGTCCAGACTTTGGCTAGGCCACTCTTCTAGGCCAACTTCATTTTGTTCATTTGTCATTCAGAGGTGGCCTTTATACTGTTATAGATCATTGTCCTGCTCTGGAACCAAAGTGTGATTGGGTTAAAGGTTCTGTACTGATGGCTGGATATTCTCCTGCAGGATTTTCTGGTAGAGAGAAAGATTCATGATTCCATCAATTATGACAATTCTTCTGGAGGAAGCAAAGCAGCCCCAAACCATCATACTACCACCCCCATGTTTGACTGTCAGTAGGATGGTCTGTTTCTGAAATGCTGAGTTAGTTTTAGGTCAGATGTAACATGATACAAACCTTCCTAAAAGTTCTACTCTGGTCTCGTCAGTCCACAGAATATTTCCCCAAAAGTCTAGAGGATCATCAAGATGTTTTTAGGTAAATGTCAGATGGGCCTTTTTGGTCAGCACTGGTTCTGGCCTTGGAACTCTCACATGGAGGCTCTTTCTTATTATTGAATCATGAACTTTGAGCTTAGCTGAATGGGGTCTGCAGAGCTTTAGATGTTGTTCTGGGTTGTTTGGTGACCTCCTGGTTAAAGCGTTGATGAAGCTCTAGGTGTAATTTAGGCTGACCTGCCTCTCCTGGGAAGGTTCACCACTGCTGCATGTTTTCTCCAGTTGTGGATTATGGTTCTCACTTTCGCTGGTGTTCCAAAGTCTTTCAGCCATCAGAAGTTCTGTTTTCAATTCAATTCAGTTTTATTTATATAGCGCAAATTCACAACACATGTTGTCTTAAGGCACTTTACAAAGTCAATTCAATTGAATCATACAGATTAAAATTATTTATTATATCTGCAGGTCAGGTAATAATCAGGCCTGGGTTTGACTTGTGAAACTGAGCACAGGTGTCTAAAAATATAGTTTAATTCATAATTTAACAAGGAGGTTAGTTACTTTTTCCCAGGCTGGTTTGGATAGATTGTTTCTTTTAATGAATAAAATCATAATTTGAAAGCTGCTTTTTGTTTTTACTCAGGTTATCTTTATCCATTATTACAATTTGTATGAGATGATCTAAAACATTTAAGTGTAACAAGAAAGCAAAAACAGAGGAAATCTGTAATCGGGTGTGCTGAACATGTACAGGGGTTGGACAATGAAACTGAAACAGCTGTCATTTTAGTGTGGGAGGTTTCATGGCTAAATTGGACCAGCCTGGTAGCCAGTCTTCATTGATTGCACATTGCACCAGTAAGAGCAGAGTGTGAAGGTTCAATTAGCAGGGTAAAAAGCACGTTTTTCTCAAAATTGAAAATGCACCCAACATTATGGTTGGGCACACCCCAAATTTAAAAAGAGGGACAAAATTGTTGGTTGCATGTCTTTTGCTGGCGCATCTGTGACCAAGACAGCAAGTCTTTGGTGATTTTAATCAAGAGCCCGGTATCCAGGGTAATGTCAGCATAACCAAAGAAGGACGAACCACATCCAAAAGGATTAACTGGGGGACGCAAGAGGAAAACGTCTGAAGGGAAAATTTTGGGGCTAACCCGGATTTTATCCAAAAAACATAAAACCACAGCTGCCCAAAACTCATGGCAGAATTAAGTGGGGCACCTCAACTCTCCTGTTTCCCCCCAGAAACTCTCCATCGGGGAGCTCCACAGGGTCCAATATAACACGGCCGGGCTGCTATAGCCAAACCTTTTTGGTCACCTTACATGCCAATGCCAAACGTCGGTTTTCAATGGTGCAAAAGGGAGGGAAAACCTGGGGCTGTGGACAAGGTGAAACATGTATTGTTCCTCTGATGAGTCCACCTTTACTGTTTTCCCCCCCATCCGGGGAGTTCCGGGTGTGGAGAAGCCCCAAAAAGAAGCGTACCAACCCCGGACTGTTGCATGCCCAGGAAGTGAAGCATGGGGGTTGGATCAGTGATGGTTTGGGGGCCCCATAATCATGGCATTTCCCCGGCCCCATACTTGTGCTAAAATGGTGCCTCACTGCCAAAAGGGACTAAAAAGAACCATTCTTGAGGGACCATGGCACCCAAAAAATGGTTCAAACATTGTATCCTGAAGGCGGTGCCGTGTATCAGGATGACAAAGGCACCATACACACAGCAAGACTGGTGAAAGATTGGTTTTGATGAAAATGAAAGTGAAGTTGAACATCTCCAGGCCCTGCACAGTCACCCAGATCTAAATATTTTTGAGCCCCCGTTGGGGTGTTTTGGAGGAGCGAGGCCCGGAAAAGTTTTCCTCCAACAGTATCACGTAGTGATCTGGCCACTATCCTGCAAAAAAGAATGGCTTAAAATCCCTCTGACCACTGTGCCGGACTTTTTAAAATTTTCCCCTTTTTCCCCCCCAAACCCAAATTGACGCTGTAATTGGCCCAAAAAAAGGGGCCATACACCATACTTACTAAATAAATTGTGGTCAAAAACCAAAAGGTGTTTCAAATTTCATTGTCCAAAAAACCCGTATATCCACATCTATATACATTGTAGGAGATATATCAATTGTAAAAAAAATTTTACAGTTTAGATTCCTTGAAGTAGCCGCCCTTTGCTGTAATCACTGAAATATTAACCTTTGCCCGTCTCTCAAACCTTCTTAGATTTTTAGACCACTTTTTGTGTTTCCAGTGGTATTATGCTGCTTTGTTGTTGATGAGACTTAAGAAATGTAATAACAAGAATTTTCTTCAGAAGTTGTCATTTCTTGTCGATTCTTTTTCTTAGCTTCAAGATTTCTTGCAGTCCAGTGTTGGGTAACACTTTCTTTTTCACTTCCTTTTTCTGTTGAGTGTGTATAAATACTCAAAGCCACTGTACTCAGTTTAGTTTTTATTAAAAACAGAGGTTTAGTTCTCTAGAAAAAAAGTCAATTTAACACATACATATGTTAAGATGTTTATTTTATTGTTTTAGTATTAGAGACACACCAGGTGCTTTACTTGTGGCATCTGCCTTTTTGTGCAAATGCTGAATTACCCCAATCACATGGAAGTGTTGCAAAAAAAACAAAAACTACTTTTGATGGTAAACGTGTCACTTCTTGTGGCGATCACATATAAGAAAAGGTTAAAAAAAAGAGCAACTCTGAGTTGGGGGTGCTATTACTGGAATGCACCGCTACCTTGGTCAAGCTACATGTTACAGCGTGCTGCCACTACACTGGGGTATTTTAAACTTCCGGCACTATTGTTGATCCTGTAGAGTTGCTCAGCAGTTAAAACGACAGAGATGATCTAGGTGTCATACTTTAGTATGAGAGGGAATGCTGTATTGGTGCAGTTCCCCATTTTTGTGGACATTTTTGTAAAATTTTTTACCCTCAGTTGCGATTTTGTGGTTTCTCCAAATGTTCCTCTAACACTACCATCTCTAGGGTTTACAGAGAATGGTCCGAAAAAGAGAAAATATCCAGTGAGCGGCCGTTCTGTGGGTGCAAATGCCTTGTTGATGCCAGAGGTCAGAGGAGAATGACCAGACTGGTTTGAGCTGATAGAAAGGCAACAGTAACTTAAATAATCACTTGTTACAATCAAGGCATGCAGAAGAGCATCTCTGAATGCACAACACGTCGAACCTTGAGCAGCAGCAGAAGACCACACCGGGCGCCGCTCCTGTCAGCTAAGAACAGAAAACTGAGGCAACAATTCGCACAGGCTCACCAAAATTAGACAATAGAAGATTGAAAAAACGTTGCCTGGTCTGATGAGTCTTGATTTCTGCTGCAACATTGTGATGGTAGGGTCAGAATTTGGTGTCAACAACATGAAAGCATGGATCCATCCTGCCTTGTATCAACGGTTCAGGCTGGTGATGGTGGGGTAATGGTGTGGGGGATATTTTCTTGGCACACTTTGGGCCCCTTAGTACCAACTGAGCATCGTGTCAACGCCACAGCCTACCTGAGTATTGTTGCTGACCATGTCCATCCCTTTATGACCACAGTGTACACATCTTCTGATGGTTACTTCCAGCAGGATAACGCGCCATGTCATAAAGCACGAATTATCTCAGACTGGTTTCTTGGACATGACAATGAGTTCACTGTACTCAAATGACCTCTTGCCGGACGAGTTTGTCCCGTCTTGGTGTGGGGTCGGGGGCTCCGTTGTGAACTCGGTGCTCGACGGTGTCTGCCCTGTTGCGCCTGTGGGCGGGGGCTGTCACAGCATTGCGTGGGGCCCTTGCCTTGCTGTCGTGGTGCGCTGTGTGGTGGGGGTGGGATGCGGCGGGGCCATATGTGGAACTTGCGCTGTGTGGTGTTGCTTCGTCGGCCTTTCGGGGATGAAGCTCTCCTGTGGGAGTGTGCTCATGTGCTGTGGGGGGTGATTCATGGCGTTTCGGGGGCATTTGTTCGATATCTGTGTCCTGGTTGGGGGTTGCCCAGTGGGGAGATTCATGTTGGGTTCATTGGGGGTGGAGGGCTCATGGGGTTGGATTCAGAACTCATTGGAAGTTGGGACTATTTTATTCTGTGGCGGCTCTGGTTGGCGGGCTTGTTTGGACCATGTAGACCTCTCTTTTGTACATGGCCCCCTCCCCGGATGAGGATGGTTGGGGACTGGGGTCGGGGCGGGCGGGGGTTCATGGTCTGGGCCGGGGCCGCTTAGGTTCAGGCACGAGCCAGGGCTAGCCCTGACCAGGTTCAGGTGCTAGGGCGGTCTGCCTGTCTCCACCCCCTGAGGGAAGGGGACCACCTCCTGGGTCCGGGGGCTGGTTGTTCCTTATTGGGTATCGGCACCTGGACCTGGGAGTATAGTGAGTGAGTGTACAACGTCCAAGTAGTTTGTCTTTTCGTGGGTGTCAGTGTTTTTATGTGTAGGAATGAGGGTGGGAATGTGTGATCGTGACTGTGTGTGCCTGTTTTTTGTGTCAGGTTGGGTCTTGGACTGCTCCCTCTCCTGGATCAGTTTTGGCCCCCATTGAATATGGGGCCTATTCCCTCCCCGCCACACTACCTGCTGGTGGTTGGTATCTGGAATCGGTCGGGCCTCTGCTTGGGGAGTGATATGTCCCGGGGTCTCGGGTCTCTGGGTACATGGGTGGATCTGCTCGGGCGTAGACGGCTGCCGGCGGGGCCTGTGGGCTCGTCGCTGCAGCTCCCTGGGTCTTCTGCACTGTGGCTGCTGGGTGGTTCCCCTGGGATTCTCCCCTGCTCCTCTCTGGGGGGTTTACCGTTGTCTCGGCAAGAACCCGGTGGTTCTCCTGGGGTTCCTGTGCTCTGGGGGGCCTTTGGATGTCTGTGGCTTGGATCTCCTCTGTATCTGTCCCGGGTCCAGGGGGTGGGTCTGTGGCTCCTCACACTCACTATTGCATATTTTTATGGAGAAACTTTGTATTCACATGCGCGCTCACACTCAGACCCACAGGTGTTTATATTCAGGTGTTAACAGACAAATGTTCTATATTGAGCCGCATTTACCACTAAATACATCTTGCATTCATAAGTACCGTGCACCTTTCGGTAAAGAGGCTGGTAATACAAACATTTCTGCATGTGTAGGAGCAAGCAGGATGTTATCTTGTATTCTCTTCATCCTTCTTTCTTTCCTCAATTCTATTCTCCTTCTCTCCCCTTTTCCTTTTTGCCCCCCTTTCTCTCTTTTGTGCTTCTTTTTTTCATTTCCATTTCTGTCTCCGTGTCCATAACAATTGAAATAATCCCAAAGCAGTTTCTAATAAAGTTTATTTTATGAATATCAAGCAGAGCTTTAAAGTGTTAGCTGTTATGCTCCACTTGAGAGCGCTTCTCTGCCGGACGGGACACGGTAAAAACAAAAAAAAAAAAAAAAAAAAAAAATGGCCTCCACAGTCACCAGATCTCAATCCAATAGAGCACCTTTGGGATGTGGTGGAACGGGAGATTTGCATCATGGATGTGCAGCCGACAAATCTGTAGCATCTGTGTGATGCTATCAGGTCAATATGGACCAAACTCTCTGATGAATGTTTCCAGTACCTTGTTGAATCTATGCCACAAAGGATTAAGGGAGTTCTGAACACAAAAGAGGGTCCAACCCGGTACTAGCAAGGTGTACCTAATAAAGTGGCTGGTGAGTGTAGAGTGAACAAGTAAAAATCATCTGTGCTGTACATGTAATCTTTGGGAAAGGGAGCCAGTCAAAATGTGGGACATCATTTTATTTAGTGAAACAGCCAACAAAGAAGAAAAATGCTGTTCCTTCATGTATGTAGAGGAACATCTGGCAACCCAACTCTGAAGATGGGAAGCATCAGTATGTGGACTCTCTGGCAACATCAACGGTTTTAACTCACCAGTGCACTAAATCTTGTGAAAGTTAAAATATAGACATTTTCTTTGATTTTCTGGTATTGAGAGCAGATGATGGACAGGTGGAACTTTCTTTCCATCCCCAAATGTTTTGGGATTTGGATCAGAGGAACATTCTGAATGGCCCAGAAAAAGGACGATATTCTCCTGGAAGAGGTCCCTTGTCAGATGGGTGTAAAGCACAGAGTTGTCCTGTTGAAAGACCCAGCCATCACAGTGGGACAGGGACCCTCACTGCAACACACTGTGAGCTGCGTTTTGATTTCCCTGCAAAACCTTGAACTACATCGAGTCATTGATGGTTCAGTTAATGCATTTCTGAACATCTCTGCAGGCTCTGACTTGCCTCAGTGTTCTGTCATCATTTGAGATAGCCTACTGTCTGACATTTACTAACATACGTAGGTGAATATTTTTATCCACCTTCAAGGAAGGCATTTAAGAAGAGAAGAGGTGAAGTAAGAAACTTTGTGGTTTCAAGTATTTCAGGTAACATAAGAAAACTGGTCCTAATGGATTAAGGGAGAATAAGATCCTTAACAGAAAGACAGCTGTTGATTCCAACAGTGTTGCTGGGCCATGCAACATAAAACGAATTCTGAGGTTAGAGACTTGAACTATTACAGATCTGAGAGTTAGAAGGTGGACATTTAGTGGTCAGGAGCTGTCAGGTGACAGCCGTGGAGACAGGTACGTTATTTGCAGGTTGAAACCGATTCAATGAAGAATTGCTTTCTTCAGAGAATGTCAGGAGAACTCTGGAAAGGTTTCTCACATGGGTTGGAAAGGAGATTTGAGCTGTTAACCTGACTGGGAGCAGATTGTGTCTGGTGCAGCCTGCTCAGCTCCAACCATGGAGAGAAGACAGCAGATCAGGGGGAAAGCACCAAACAGAGACATCAACAACTAGAATCATGACCTTCTAGAGCTGTTCGAGATGTGCTAGCTCCATGCTAATCACATCAGTTTCTCACCAGTTTATGGTCTGCAAGTACACCCAAGTGCTTCCAGGTTAGTCCACATGGAAAGGTTAGTTTGCCAGTAGGTGAACATTCAAAAGTATTTACTAATATTTTCACCTGGGCAATACCAGGTTGTTAGTTCAGCTTAAAGGACAAAATTGGCAAGGTTATTAATCTAAAGCTAGAAAATATTTGAAGCAATTAATCTGGAGGCCAATGTTGCTCCTGCCAAATAGAATACACAGTATCATGGGGCAACACAAACTTAACTAAACCGGTGACATCCATCCATTTCTATACTCGTTTAATCCTTGTAGGGTCAGTAAAATGAATACCCAGTGTGGCAAGAAGCAGTATTTAAACATATTGAATTGAAACCAACTGGACCAAAAATAATTCGTCATTAAGCTTTTTAACAGTGAAAACAGTGTAACTATAGTGGTGTTAAAAAAGCAGACGTGAAAGCATTCAGAGGTTTTGTATTTCCAAACTTGTTCAATAGTGCAAATGTGACGATAAATTCTCAAAAACAAACCTCTAAGAACAGTCGTTTAAACAAACTACAACTAGTTCCATATCATAAAAACTGTGAAACACAAGTATTAAATGCATCTGGTTCAGAAATGGTACATTCATTTTTTAAGCTGTAACACAAAGCAACTTGTTTTTAGAGCAAACACAAAAAGCAACTTTCAAACAATAAAAGTGGAAATTCAGTTTTTGCCAAAGTAAATATTGGGCTCAAGACTTGATACATTTTTATGGCTTTTACATTTCTATTTTTTTAGAAATAACAAACATCAGTGTTACCTTTCACTTCAGTAACTTCAGCAGTTAAAATAAATTAAAATTTCACTCTAAAAATGTGTTTAAAATATATCTGAGCAGTTCTTTCTCTCTGGCTTCCTGTCATGCTTTTACATTCCTTATCTTCCAACAATTTAATCGAAAATAGCCAAATTCAATTTAAATGAAACCACTTTGGGGAAGTGAGCTGTAGTTTTTTTCTAGTTTAGAATGTTTTTTACATCTTGCAGCTTGTTCTGTAATTAGATAAAGCATCTGTGAAGATAAACAGTGTTTAAAAAATGTGGCTTTTGACTCTGCAAGGCAACAGTTTCCTCAGTGAATCAACGTAATTAGCTTGATTTTTTTTCTTCAGAGCTAAACTCTTGTTCTGGAATATCTTGGAACATGCACAGTGATTTCATATATTTTTTATGTGCTGTCTTGCTTAAGCAACACGACTGAATCGGTAGTTCTGACTTAAGAGTAGTAATTTACCACAGCTAGCTGAAAGATGACATAACACCACTGCTTCATTCCTGATTTTTGCTTGAACTGTTCTTATTCTGAAATATGGCTCAATTTCCTAGGAGCGGTTTGTCACTGCATGACACACTTTTCTTTCTGCTCTTTAGCATACTTCCTTCTTCGCTGCTCAAGGCCACGGTTCAGACGCTCGTCTTCTTCCAGAGCTCTGAAAATAAGAACAGAGATGAATCACATGTTGACCTAATCACCTCTTTCTGGTTTATTTAACTTGGTTTGTTTTCTGGCACAGAGTTGGCTTTTAGGCGCAGTCAATACATTTCCAATACGACGGCGGTTGGGGCCTTGACAGGGCCATTGCAGAAGCTCGAAGACCAGTTTTGATGTGAGTTTGGGATCATTGTCTTATTGGAACACCCAGTTGTTCCCATGTTTTAACCATCCAGCTGTTAATAGAAGGTGAGGTTGAATTTGAAGATGGTCCTCCTTATTCATTTTCCACCCACTTTGTGCAATACACCAGCACTACTGGCAGCCAAACAGCCCTTAAGCATGATGCTACCATCACCATGCTTGGGAGTTGCTACAGGGTTCTTAGCTTGAGCCTCACCTCGACTCCTCGAAACATACAGTCTTTGCAAAACAGCTCAGTACCTTGGTTTTTGTCTTTTCTGACTATAAACCTTTATGTTGAAGACATTTGGCTTGTCCATGTCTAAAAGATGTGGCCTCATAGATAATAACAGTTTCTGTAGCTGTGAAAATGGGAAGAAAAAGAGTCCTAGTTCTAAGGCCTCCTTACTGGAGAAGTTCCCGCAGTTCTCAGAGAACCCATGGAACTCTTTGAAAGACCTCCACTGTGACACACCTCCATATTATTTTCATTTCTTTAAAGTTGGAAGAATGTTGTTTTCAGTATATCTCTTGAGAAGATGTGCACCATATTTGTCAAGAATAAATCACAGTGTCATAATTGCTTCATAAGAAGAGGTCCAAAACATCTGGTTCCAACTTCAGAGTATTATGCAATGGTAACACAGCATGAGTGGATTTGTCTTACCCTCTTTCTTTGGCATCCATATTGTGAACCAGCTCATCTCTCTGGTTGACCAGAGACACAAGCTCCTGAAGCAGAAGCTGCTCTCTGTGTTTGTGGGCCCGGTTCTTCGGGTACTCTGGAGAGCAAATTATTAGAGGTTTACTGTTTCTGAAAACCAACGATCAAAAGCGAAACTCAGCAAATATATGCAGCTACAACCAGTCCTCACACAGGACTCCGTGTTTGTCTACTGCTGACTGATACACAGTATCTAAAAACATTTTTGTTAGATAGGAAAGTGTACCTTCAATTGTCATCATGTCTCGAAGCTCTTTGGTTAACAGCTCAAATCTCCTTTCCAAGTCTTGTTCTTCCAGCCTGATGACAATAAAGCATGCTTTACAAGATGAAAAACTGCAATGTTCTTTTTTTATTTCGCGGCACTAGTGGCCTTTAGTTCACACAACACAAACAGAAAATGGGTAGAGACAGGAGGGGGGAAGTCATGCAGCATAGGTCCCAGGTTCGGGAATCGAACCCTGGACGGCTGCATCGAGGATTAAAAGTCTCTGTATATGGTGCACCTGCTTTACTTCTACAGCATGCACCGCACCCCAGAACTACCATGTTGTTTTAACATGGAAAACTACATGTATCATAGGAGCTTGATAAGACCCTATTTGATTACAGTTACTGTCTGTGGTATTAAGCCAGCTTCATAAAGAGAACAACCTCTGAGGTATTTCAGATTTTTTTTCCATAAATAGAATGAGAGGACATATGAGTTTCTACAAATCCAAGATCCTTAAAACACAATCACATTTTGATATTTAAAACAGACTATATACAGTAATTTACTCTTATGAGGAAAGATCACGAGATGTACATTTGACTGTTGCTAAGAGGATTTTATAGGGGATTGTTTTGTCATTTAAGTATAATGCCCTAAAACTGAAAATTTCTTAAAAGGCTTGTTTGAAGGATCCTAAAGAAGACGTCTTACAGCAGCTGCAGATGGTCCTGCCTTCGGATTAAAGCATTCTTCTTGTTAACCAGATTAAACCATTCTTGAATCAGTCTCTCCTCTTCCACCTTGTCACAGCCTGCAGAAACCAAAGCGTTACTGTTACATACTCTATCACAGTCCTTATTATAATACAATATACTTTTAGAAAAATGCAATGCCCTGTCTCTTCATGTATCATACTTGGGTAAGACAGTAAACACCAGACTGTCCATAATTTACCTGTAATTTAGACTATATATTGACTTGGTGTATTTCAATGTAAACTGTTAAGATTACGTAGAGAAGACACTGCACTTTCATTATTGATTTTGTTTATCTGTAAGCTCAACTGGTTTATGTCTGAGGGAGCTTTTATGATTGAGGTGCATTTAACTGGGACTGTGGACTCAGGCATGAGCTAAACAACTACAATCTCGCTTCTTCTCTATATCATCGTCAGCTTCCCCTACAAAAATTCAGTGGTGGGAAAACAATCTTGGCTCCTTACAGATTTCTTCTGTTTTTGCTTTTTTCACATTTATTCACTCATTGCAGCATTATTTTAATTCAGCTACATTTTAGGGTTTTCCAGCATCAACAGTTTGTTTAAGGTGGGCCGCATTATCTCCTTTGAGATCTTCTGCTAGAGAGCAGGATTTCTGATCCCATAAATTACAAGAAGATATTAGATAGTTCCTAAAGCAGCTCCAGGCCAACACACTCCCACCACTAAGTTTTATTGTCAATATGATGCTCCTTTTCTGCAATGCTGTTATTGTTATGCCAGATGTAACAGGACAGACAACCCACAAAAAGTATCATTTCAGTCCCGTCTGTCCACATAATGTTTTCCAAGAACTAATGGGGATCATTAAGTGTTTTTTGGCAAACTAAACTCTCCCATGTACATCATTTTTGCCCAGTCTATTTCTTATTGCTAAATTACAAACAAGTGCCGCCTGCAGGGTTTTAGATGTTGTTCTAGGTTCTTTGGTGACCTCTTGGTTGAGTTATAGACAAACTCTTGGAGAGGTTTTGGTAGGCTGGGCACTCCTAGGAACCTTCACCACTGTTATACGTTGTCTACTTTGTGCGATCCTTTAGCCTACGTCATGCCGGTTCTTAAACATACAGATTCAAACTGAATGAACTAGGATATCGCTGCATCTTTATAATAATAGTTATTGGTGTTTCAGTTTTATTCTTATTCCCTTTTCCTATTTTTTTCCTAGTTTATTAGTTTTCCTTATTCTTTTCTTTTTTACCTGGTAGTTTAGTTAAATGTTACTGGCCTAGTTAAAATGGTTGTTGACTGAGTTATTTTAACTGGAAAATAATTTTTTTACTAAATTCTTGTATTTTGGAGAGAAGTTGTTTATGTTTATTCTGTATATGTGTGCTGGACTTGCTGTTTGACAAATTCACTTCATCTATTGTTCAATAATACCACACCTGACCAGGCAGGTATTCATAAAATAATAACAGACAGAGTCAGAGAGATGTTCGGTTATTAAATCCTGATAATCAGGTGGTGCCAAACCAAACTTATTGTTACACAACATATATAATCACAGTCCATTTCTCCAGGTCATCCCCTCGATAAAAAAACGGCCCGGGATGACCAAATTATTCCCCTTAAGGTGTTTAAAAATTTTTTTTTCACATGTTTTTTCCCCGGATGTTCCCCCCAATGACAAATTTGGTTACGTGGGAAAAAAAAAGCCTTTTCCGGAAGTTGCCCAAAAGAATTCACACAAAGAATTTTGGGAATTTAAAGGGAAAAAAGGTGGATAAAGAGGAAAAAAAAATGTGTTGAGTTGATGAAAAGTTTACAAGTTAAGCTACTAAAAAAAGCTTCCCAGGATGCATGTATGCTTGCCTTTAACAAAACTTTGTTGGATTGTCCCAAAAATGTTATCTGCTGCATGTTTAAATTGATGTGATAAATGCAGTAATAAACTTTTTATTTAGACCTCTGATGGTTAATTAATTGATCTGCTAGAGTAAATGTGAAATGCCTTAAGTTAAGCTGTCTGCAGAATAATGATACAATCTGAAAGGGCTTCATAGGTGTAAACCAATTACCTTTAAGCCCTCTTTCATCTCTAGGGTTTTACCTCAGCAATTACCAGGTTCTTAAAATGAAAATATAACCTAAAGTGTAGAAAACCACACACCACATGTTTCATGTAAAGAAGAACTTGATGTTAATGCATTTACCATCATGGCGTACTGTACCTGTTTCCATTAACTGTCTGAGTTTCCACTCCACCACACCTGCTCTGTTGTCAATGTGGTTTTGTTCTGCTTCTAACGCTTCCATCTGATGTAGCACATACTGGTTTGTGTCCTAGATATATTGAGATTAACAAAAATCTATTCATTTGTTTTTAACAATACACAATTGAGGAAAAACTAATAAACTAAGAAAGCAGAAAAATGTTTTCTTCAGTCTTTATAAAGTCAATTATCAGTTCCACAAAACACCTTTATGCCAACTCACCTGGCCTTCGGGTCTCTCTTCTTCAACTACACACTCTGCTCTTTCTGCAAAACGTAAATGCAGAAAAAATAATAAATTAATTAATCTACAATGCATATTGTAACTGCAAATCTGAAAGAAAAAAAAAAACTTTCTACCAGTTTCTGAATTCCTCTCTTGCTCTGAACCAGCCTGGAGAGATAGAAACAACATCCTTGAATTTTAGCTTTGAGTAAATGACGAAGAAGAGAACAAACAACAATGGTGAAAGAGGCATCCTACCACTGATGTATCTCCATCATCAATTGACCCACTCTTCTTTTGTGATCTACGCTTCTTGACTAAATCAGCGTCTCTGACACGGCAGAAGCCTGACCTGGATAGGATATGGGACCTTGGTGGTGCCACAGGACATTGAGAGCTGGCGGTTCCCACTGTCCCAGGAGTCTGCAACCGTTTGGATCCAACAGGGGGAGCCATGTCATTACTGCTTTTGGTGTCATCCTCTGCAGGGCTTCCACTGCCAATAATCTCAAGATTTAGACCCTTTTCCTGGAGTTTCTGGGCGCAGTAGCGAACAGTTGCCTCTGGGTCCTCTTTGTCCTCCTGATTCCCTGATACTGCATAATTGGACTCACTGCTGTTTTTATCTAGATGAAGCACACTGAGCTCCTGGCCTGTGAAATGGGTTCGTATTTGGTTGAGGTAGGTCATAATAATAAGACGGTCAGGTACCGCGAGCATGACCATGTCTGAAGGCTCTATCAGTCTGGAAATCCCAAGTTCAGCAAAACCATCAAAAGCCTGAAACGTGTGACGACAGATAAGATGGTTGGAGTTTTACTAGAATTATTATAAGATCTGACCAAATAACAATCAATACTAGTATGGAAAACTAATAAGATAAAATGTCTTTAACCTTTTTGTTGTTGTTCTTGATGTCGTATGGATTCAGCATTTGAAAATTTCTAGAAAATGACAAATGAACAGAGGAATCTTGTACAGCAATTTGTATGTAGTAAAGAGTATTTTGTATGGCATGGGTTTCTTACATTTTTCCTGGGTGGAAGTGATGCAGGATAGCACAAAATGCCAGGCCATTTCTCCAAGAAGTGCTGAAGTTGGTGATCTTTACTCCCTTGTGACCCTGGGTTACATCCTGACACCATTCCAGGAGAGACTGACTGGAGGTCACTAAGGTGGGACTAGCCACAGTATTCTACAACATATAAAATAAAACATTGATTCAACATTGCACAGACCTGAAACTATCAAGCTTAATATTAAAGACCATTGCTACTTTGTACAGTACACCACTGCAGTGGGGAGCTGCCAGGTAACTTTTGACCATCAAAAGTAAATGACATGTATCTATTCCGATTTTCTTTGTCATCTTCAAGTACTTTCCTTTACAACAAATAATAATAACTATATTACTATATAACTGAGTTAGATATTAACTATAATATCTAACTCATCAGCTGATTTTCCATCCAATCAAAATCTTACCAGCACTGTTGCAACATCAAGATGTGAACAAATCCATGCATCACTGTCTCTTTACAGTCATACAGGACAATGTTTGAGGAAATAAATGAAAATCTGGTGCTATAAATTTATTACATGTTTTTGTTAAGAGGATGGGCTTTGTCATCATGTCTGCTGTTTGACCACTATTCACTCACTAACCATTCTCATTTTTACTGAAAAACGTGGATGATGAATGTTTCTAAGGTTGCTGGGAGTCTCGTAGCTACCGTGTTCATAATGACAGTTGCCCATGACAGTAAGAACAATGTTATTGCTAATATCTGAACTGAACTTGGAGTATAAAACAAAGTCTTTTGGAAGACCCCCTCACCGCTGGACAGCAGACTCAACTGAAGCACACTGCCTTATTGTTAGCTTTTTGGGGTTTGGATGGTAACTGGTAAACTGTACACATTTTGAAAGTTTTTATGAAAGTCCCTGACTGCCTTAGCATTTTCATCAGGTCATCCGGGAGCAAACATTTATCTGACATTGTTACCAAGCAAAAAACAAATTTGAAATGGTCTTTGAAAAAAGGCAATCAGTTGTAAGCTCAGTGCCACCCATAAATGACTCTAGGCTGCAGAGGTGTGGACCCGAGTCATGTGACTTAGAGTCAAGACTCGAGTCACAAATTTATTTACTTTAACTCAGTTGGATAAAATCACAAAAGACATTGGAGTTGACTTGGAATTTCACACCAATGACTTGTGACTTAATATGCACTTGTCTTGAAAATACAAAACACCAAACATAAATTGTGCAACAACGGAACCGCACCTGGCATACAACAATGGAACGGTGCCTCAAGTGCAAACCAGCCCGTTACACGCCTCCAGCTGTTTGCCAACATTTCCCCCTTCTGTTGCTGCAGCATGAACTCTGAATTCCCCGTGTTCTTTACCTGCTTTCCTTCCGCTTCCTATGAAGACAGCAAAGAAGCCTGTAGGGATGGAGACGGGCTATCATCCAGCGCTATTAGGGAGGTTTGTGCAAAGTTGGAAAAAGAGTAAAAAACTGTGGCACGATCCTTACATGTAAATCTGGAGACAACGACAGTGTGCAGAGTGTTGGCAGCGGTTGCATCAGCATTTTAAACAGAAGGCCTAAACATCTTGTTGGATAACAGGCCCAGCTCAAAACCCCTTAAGATTGGATTTTTCTAACAACTTCTAACAACTTCATCATTTAAGATTAAGGACTCTATTATATGAAAAATACGGTGATCTTTAGTATCTGGCTGGTTTGGATGGTAGTTTGAATCAAATTATTTGAATTTTCTTTTCAACAGGAAAGCATTTTTCCAAAAATTTTCAAGATATATTGACTGTTTAAAATACATTTGCATTTTTGACTATACTAAAGTGCCGTGAAAAAGGGTTCGCCCCCTAACAGATTTCTTCTGTACTGATGGCTGGATATTCTCCTGCAGGATTATCTGGTAGAGAGGAAAAATCATGATTCCATCAATTATGGCAATTCTTCTGGAGGAAGCAAAGCAGCCGCATCACACTACCACCACCATGTTTGACTGTCAGTAGGATGGTCTGTTTCTGAATGCTGAGTTAGTTTTAGGTCAGATGTAACATGATACAAAAAGTTCCACTCTGGTCTCGTCAGTCCACAGAATATTTCCCCAAAAGTCTAGAGGATCATCAAGATGTTTTTAGGTAAATGTCAGATGAGCCTTTATGTTCTTTTTGGTCAGCACTGGTTTGACCTTAGAACTCTCACATTCTCTTTCTTATAGGGATGGGTACCGAATTTGGTACTTTTATAGGTACTGACTGAATTCCATTGGTACTACCAAGTACTTATTCATGTAAAATCAAACGGTACCACGTATCGGTACCTAAACGCATCAGTTTGACACTGAGAGGGAGTGGAAGAGTGGGTGATTTTCCATGCCGGACATGAACACAGCATTGCACTCACAAGAGTGTAATGACGGCAGTATCTGCTGGTACCGTCAACAAAGCACAGCTACTAGAAAGCAGTTGAAAGTCTGGCTCTACTTTTCAAAATGCGATGCAGATTCGCTTGCTGCAATATTTGTGATGTGAAGTGCAAGGACAGTGGCGGGAATGCTTCTAGTCTGAGGAAGGCCTGGTAAAGCACAAGATGTTTCTCAAGGCTTAAGAGTGCACAATTTTCATCACCCTCAGATAAACGGCTACAACTGCTGCATTCGGCACCGTTAGCACAAACACAAACAAAAGTACCAAAAATTGGTACTGTTGAGTACCGATACTGATTCCCAGGTACCGGGCATTAGTACCGTATCATTTCAAATGTGAAAGGTACCCATCCCTATTTTCTCATTATTAAACCCTGAATTCTTACCGTAACTCAGGAAAGTGGGGTCTGCGGAGCTTTACATGTTGTTCTGGGTTGTTTTGCGACCTTCTGTTTAAACCGTTGTTGGGTAATTTAGGCTGACCAACCTCTCCAGTTTTCACCAGTTGTGGATTATGGTTTTAACTTTGGTTCGCTGGTGTCCCAAAGTCTTAGAAATGGCTTTGCAACCTTTTCAATTATGATGGATGTCAATGACTTTGTTTCTCTACCTTTTTTAAATATTTCTTTTAGTATCCGTTGCTTTTTGAGATCTTTTAGCCATCAGAGAGGTTCTGTTATTTATTATATCTGCAGGTCAGGTAATAATTTAAAGCCTTCAAAAATACAGATTCTGTGCTATAAAGACATTTAAAAAAAGACTGAAAAACATCAAGTACCTCATTTTCCCCCAGAAAGCCTTCTAATTGGTTATAATCATAAGTTTAGGACACACCTGTACCAATGCGTCGGATACAGTGCTGTTATAAACCTGAACATATGCAGAGTGTGCCAAACTAAATGGCTGAACAATTTGTTCCACCATTCAACTCTTAAAAGCAAAAACAAAACAAAGAAAAGTTTAGGGCTCAATCCCTACATCTGCTATTTGAGAACATCATAGCTCTTCAGTCAGCTACAGCGATGATGGGGACTGAACCAAAGCTTTATGTGCATTTTTTAACAGGGTTAACAAGTTTAGTTTGCACTAAACTGAATTTAATTGGTGAACTAAAATGAAGTTAAACCACAAAAATCAGTTCAGTGCAAATCTAGCTGCGTGTAGCGTTCATTCAGCTGCAACATACCATAGGTGTCTATTTTCAACTGGGAACATTTGGGTTAATGATTTTATAAGCCAAACCAAATCTCCACTCAGTTCTTTACCGGCACCTTTTTAAAATGCTACATCATAAAACTATTGTTGCAAAAAAAAATATTAACATTCTTTGTTCATTACTGAGTAAAAAACTACATTTTTAGTTTTTTTAGCACTGCAGAGTGGCCTAGTTGATAGAACCTTTGCCACAGCAAAAAGGTCCTGAGTTTGACTGCAGGGAGTTTTAATGATCTTCCCGTGCAAGGGTTGGTTTTCACAGAGTACTATGAGACGCTATTTAGGTCTTAATCTATTCTTGCTCTCTCTTTCACACACACACACACACACACACACACACACACTCACACACCACACACACACACACACACACACACGCACACACACACACACACACACACACACACGAACACACATCCGTGTTTTGCTATCTTTATGAGGACTTTTCAGTTACTTCCATTGACTTCCATTCATTTTCCTTGATTTTTAGTGCCTAACCCTGACCCTAACACTAACCCTAACCCTAACCAGTTAATACCTAACCCTAACAATAACTCAATTCATACCCTAGTCCTAAATCTAACCCCTGTCCCAAGAACGGAATTTGGAAAAGTGAGGACCAGGAAAATGTCCTCACTTTGTCAAAATGTCCTCACTTTGTCAAAATGTCCTCACTTTGCGATAAAAATACGAAAAATGGTTCTTACTCAGCAACAAGTACAAGAACACACACACACACACAATCATACACACTATCATACTCTCTCTCACACACTATTCTACTCTCATACACACTATCATACTCATATTGCTACACATACACTACTATAGTCTCGCAAATAAGCTGTGTAACTGTCTTTCCTTCCTCTGTATCCTTTTATTAACGTGATAGCTGTCGAGTAAAGACCAATAGTGTCACAGAGTCTTTGTAAATAATACAATTAAAGACTGCTCAAACCTGGACTAAATTCTGCTATGCTAAAAGCAGACTTTGTGATTTGTGAAAACATACATTTTTAACATGAAGGACAGGTTAATTTGGATTTTTTTTCATATTTCATTTTCATTTTTTGTATATTGACCACATTGCATAATGTACTGTTGGACCACTTGTTCGCTGAATATTGGACCATTTACACATTGCTGGACACCACCAGGCCTTCCGACATCATCGGCCATTTTGTATCCAGAATTGTCCGCCGCTACAAATCCCAGTGGGCACTGCGGCTGGTAGGACGGGGACTTCCCAAGTCTGACATCACAAGAAGTCTGACGTCACACGAGATTATATATGGAAGGCGGGCGCTTTAAAACCTTGCTTTTCAACTGGAGATCTCGACAGATTACCACGCAACTGAAGCATCCTCTGGAGAAGAAGAGGTCCCACGTGGAGTCTTCATTTATTCTCCTTGAAAAGAATGTTCATGACAGAAATTCCTGGAATAAGAAGGTCAGAAATTTCAACTTTACCGATCGAAGGTGTTAGTTTAACACGTAACCAAAAAACCACCGAGTTTCAAGGAGACGGATCGCCACCTTGTTTTTTGTTCTAGTCAACTGCTGACGGTCAGATCATATTTTTCCCTTTCGCCAAGGAGGCCAAAGGACGAAGATTGACCGCTCTTCCCGAAGTTAACCGTGGACGCACGTAACTTCCAACTTTCCCCCCTCCTTCTCTCCCCCTCACGCTGGCAGCCCTGAAGAATTGCTCCACAAAGTAATACCCCATCTTTTATTATTTCTTTGATTTCTTTATTAGAAGTAGTCTGGGCAGGGTAGAGAGAGATAGGATTTTTAGTGCGATCAGAATCGCAATTTATAGTCTGATGTTATGAAATTGTATTTGCATGCACCATTGTATTGAGACCTGAGGCCGCCGCGTCTCACAAGTTGTCTTACCAGGCGAACACCGGAGCGCCGGTACTGGACTACGACAGTAACCTCATGGTGAAATTCACCATTTTCTTTGTTCCAACTTTACTGCTTGCTAACTTGCTGCCAAAAGGTTTTTATGACAGCCCGTGTCCCGCTGGGCTACGCTTCTGGCGGACTGTTCAAACCCCGTTCAACACACCACATCCCTGTGTCATATTACCACTTTTGCCATAACTGCTGGTTGATTCAATACACACACACTGCTGTTGTGCTTTATTTTGTTAGATATTTTACCCTTTTGTGTAGAACTTTGCATGTTTGAGTAGGTGAAGATTATTGAATCGGGGAGTTGATTGTATCCGAATGATTGATTTAATAAATTTTCACGTAGATAAAGAGAAGGCGTTTTGTGTTTATTTTGTGCAAGAGTGATTCGTCAGTCAAAATAAGGCAAAGTTCCCCACGTTTCGGCAGAAACGGTCGATTAAACAAAGACATTTAATAATTGTAATTATCAGAGGCCTTGAGCCATAATTACAACACCAGAGGACAGCTCTGGTTTCAATTCATAAACGAGGATTTTGGTTAAGGAGTTAATTTTATCGGATTATGATTTTAATTATAATTCCTGATAAATATTCAATTAATCAATAATCTATAATTACAACAGTACAGTTGAAACACTTAAACCTGTTGTTTTTTTATCTAGTAATTATGCAACATCACTTTTGAAAATGTCCAGTTAAAAAAAAAAAAAACGTGAATTGTTCACACCTGGAGTAGATATCCCATACTGAAATAACATATCCATTGTTACAATTTATTTGTATTGGTTTTTTAAGAGGACTGTTCCCGATGAGATCCACATCCCATTTAAAGATATAAACTACCTTATTTTTTAGCTATTTTACTTTCACCAAACATCAGCTGCTTTTAATAAGTTTGTAATTAGTAAAGAACAATCTAGTTTTGATTTGAATACAGCCAAGAGACAAGAAATTGGGGGAAATAGCCCTTTAACAAACTGTCCTCTCACAGCGTGTGTGCATGATTATGACTGTATATGCAACAGAATAATAGTCTGCTTAGAGAGTTTAATGTAATCAGAATCGGAGATTTCAGCTGCCCTTCTCCTGACCCTAGACCTGTATAAGGACTGGACTGACGGAAGGTCAGCCCTGATGATTCTCTCTGCAGACCTGATTGTTTGTTGCAGTCTGGACCTGTCCTGTTTTGTGGATGAGGCAAACCACACTGAGATGGATGAAGACAGGACAGACTGAATTATGGCAGTGAAGAAGAAGACCAGCAGCTCCTGTGAAAGGTTGTACTGTCTATGTCTGAGGACCATGTCAGGTCCCAATGAAGGTTCCTAGGAACCGGAAGTGGTCCACAGTAGATCCAGCGTTGTTGAGGATGGTAAGGGGGGTGTATGTGGAGGTGGTGTTCTCCCAAAGTCCACAATCATCTCCACAGTCTTGAGTGGGTTCCACCTCCTGTCTGTATGCAGATTCATCACTGTCCTGGATCAGTCCAATAACAGCAGTGTCATCTGTAAACTTCAGAGGTTTCACAGACAGGTCCACTGAGGTGCAGTTATTTGTGTAGAGAGAGAAGAGGAGTGGGGAGAGAACACACCCCTGGGGGGGGCCGGTGCTGATGGTTCTTGTGCAGGAGAAGATGCTCCCCAGCCTCACCTGCTGCTGTCGGTCCTCCAGGAAGCTGGTGATCCACTGACAGGTGGAGGCCGGGACTTTGAGCTGGGTGAGCTTCTGCAGGGGGTCCAGCAGGGGGTCTGTGATGTCCTTCAGGTGCTTGAACACCAATTGCTCAAAGGATTTCATGAACACAGACGTCATGGCAACAGAGCTGTAGTCATTTGATCCTGTTATGGTGGGTTTCTTGGGTACTAGGATGATGGTGGAGTGTTTGAAGCAGGAGGGAACCTCACACAGCTCCAGTGACTTGTTGAAGATCTCAGTGAAGATGGGGGCCAGTTGGTCGGCGGAGGCTCTCAGACATGATGGGGAGACTTTATCAGGTCCTGAGGCCTTCGTTGTTTTCAGGTGCTGAAAGATCCTATTTACATCTTCCTCTGAGATCCTTAGTGCAGGCAGGAGGTCTGAAGGTGGGAGGCTGGTTGGTGTATGGCAAGAATTTGTGTCTGAATGATGTGGAGAAGTTAGGTTGAGGTGTGAACTGCTGCTTTTCATACCTGCAGTAGAGGCCATTTAACTGATTTGCCTGGCGAGGATTCTGCTCCGGGTTAGGAGAAGGTCTCCTGTAGGCAGTCAGGTTTTTTCTTTAACATTTCACTGTAGTTTCTCTTCGCTGCGTTGAACTCCTTGGTCAGTTTGTTCCTGGCCTGCTTATACAGGGCCCGGTCCCCACTGCTGTGAGCCTCTTCCTCATCCCTGCGCAGCTGCCTCAGAAAAGAAGTGAACCAAGGTCTTGTTAGGAATAACCTTTATTAATATGACTCATAGCTGTTTTTCCCATTTATACCATAGTAATATAAAGTATAATTTCTAATGTTTCCCTTTTGTTAGAATAGGATAAGAATGCTCATCGACACAAATTACAGGGATAAATGGCCCAAGATTTGACCTGAGGCAGGGGCACTGGGTTTGATAGTGGAGCAGCTGATACTACTGGTTTGATTAGAAAGCCACAGCACACTTAAGATTGAGGATGGACACCCGCTACTACACAACCTGCCAGATAGACACCACAATGGTGACACATAGTCTACTGATAATCACTGAGGGAGGGCCCATCCATTGCATTGGAGTGCCAGATATAAAAACTGTATGTGACCTTCTATCGGGGCTCTTCGTCATCCTTACACAGACTGCGACGGTCCGAGACGGGAGCCTCAGCGCTGATCTCTGTAATCATTCCTCTGCCTAATTTAGATTAAAGGAGCTGAATGTTAGAAACTGTTTGAGAGTCGTTCCTTTAAGAGTCAGGGTTAGATAAAGTGTGTGATCACTTCTGGGGACCAAGGACCGGAGGAACTCCGAGACCTCTGACAGCTAACAGGGTGCGGTAGCTTGGACAGTTTATTGTTATTGTATGTGCAGAAGGTCTTGGTCTGCACACACATATTCTCACAAAATGTATGATGTCACTACCTCAGTAAGTTGGTTTAAATCAGTGGCTGAAGTTTCAAAAATAGTCAAATCTGTGCAGTCAAAGCAGGCCTGTAACATCTGCTTGGCCTCATCAGTCCACTTCTTAACAGTCCAAACCACAGGTTTGGAAGATTTTCATTTCTGCCAGTAGGTTGGGATGAGATGACTGTTTTTATTTCTGGTGGGACACTTGGGGCCTGATCTTCAAAAGATTTGCGTGTACAAAACCGCAACATGCCCACTTATTGCACGTGCAATTTATTTATAGTACATGCAAATTAGCACCCACTCTTAGGGATCTTTGAAGATCAGGCCGTCAATGTTCTGTCTGTATTTGGGAAGTTCAGTGAAGAGGTTTGCACTGTTAAAATCCCCAAGAACAATGATGGCAGAGTCTGGATGTTTTTTCTCCACGTCTGTCATCAGCTCAGCCAGTTGTTTTTCAGCATTGTATACGGAGCCTTGAGGAGGTATTTAAGCACCAACTAACACAAACGAGGAGAACTCCCTCTGCGAACAAAACGGTTTATGAGAAATGACTCCCGGTCAGGACTACATGTCTTCTTCAACACTGATATCTGCACCAACCTCCGTTTAGATAAAAGCAAATTCCGCCTCTTTGCTTTTTTCTTAATAAGTCTGCGTTGTGATCCACTTTTAACAGCTGAAAGCCCGGTATCTGAAGTGTGCAGTCCAGGGTGTTCTTACTCAGCCAGGTTTTGGTATAGCAGAGGGCGGCAGATCCGCAGAGGTCCGAGTTTTTACAGGTGTGAAGACGCATTTCATCTGTCTTGTTGGCCAGGGAACGCACATTTGCCAGGTGGATGGAAGGCTATGGTGTGAGTAGCCCCTGCTGTTGGAGCTTCACGAGGACGTCGGCTTTCTTCCCTCTCTGCCGCCTCTGGTGGTAAATCCCACAGAGGGCCGCCATTGCGCTGGCCAGGATCTCAGCGAAGCTGGTATTGATTAATGATGGTGAAAAAATGCCAGGAGAAGACTGTCTGATGATTAGAAGTTCCCATTTGCTGAAAGAGACCACCAAATAGTGGCACAAAGCAACACAAAAACACGCAGAAAACGAGAGAGCAAAGCTCTGCTGAGGCTGCCATCAGCGGCGCCATCTTAGATATATACATGTAGATATATATATATATATATATATATATATATATGTAAACTTGAAATCTCAGCTTCTGATTGGCTACTGTTAAAAATAAGGTAGAAATACTGTTTAAAAAGATGGAAATATTCAGCCTTCGCTGAATAACTATTGAATAAAGTATCGATGAACTTAATCCAATTGGACTTTAGTCATAGGTAAAATCAACAAAAAGGAGACCTAAACTCATCAGCTGCATTCGTTAGTACACTTCATGTTGGCAAAGCAACTCTGACCCACAGGGTAATCAACACCAGATATCTCCAGAGATCAGACACAGTTTGAGAAAGTAGATTACAGGATAATTGAGCACATTTTTAAGCCCACATTACAAAAGGTCCAGCACATTTAAATCAGAGTTCGGACTATATGTATATAAAACTTTTTGAAAATTCAACATGTTTTCTAAGACCATTTACCATCATCCTTTTACTCATTCTGGTCTGCTGGGAGGGTCATGTCAGTTGCCATGAAAGTATAATTTAACACATACCACCACAGCAACTATAGTAAATAGATAATCTGGTATTAAATAAACCTGTCAGTTGCTTAAATGTTGGGGAGTAGTGCTGCCTGTTTGCATGACTCAAATCTTCAACTAAACAAACAGAAATAATGAATACTCTTCAGTCCATGTATAAAAAAGGGCAGATTTTACTATTTTCCCCAAAACAAAGACTGAAGAGCTGTTTGGAGTGCAGCTGAAATCCATAATCATAAACCAAACCATTTAAGGTGAACACGCTGCCATTTCCTTGCTATACACACAGTATACTAACACGGATTCACAGAATAACTCACCTCCACAGAAGGAGCCCCATCTGCAGGTCTTTTCTGAGGCGCTGAAGACTCACAGGCTTGTTGGAGGGCACCAGCTTGTAACTTGGTGCCGTTTAGAGAAGAACCACTCAGATGCTTCTTTCCACGAGGAACAGGTACAGGCTGCCCTGGCGACCTAACAAAACCACATAAATGCATGTTTTTCTTTCACAAACACATGTTACCAATGACATTTAATGCTGCTTAAAATTCCACATACATTTTAAAGGTTAGATAATTTTGTGCACACTGAAAAACTTAAAACAAATATTATTTGACTGCATCCTGTAATAGTTTAATGTTTATTGACTAATCTTACCTTTGATTCTCAGAACAACCAGCAGCTACATCTACAGATACAAAGGCCAACTCTCAATCTCTCACTTTCCTTGTATTTATTTCCATAAGTTCACACTCTTTGTATGCTCTACATGCAGCCAGTCATCCTGAGAGGAAATAACAGTGATAGGTACAGACCTATTAACCTTTCCTTTCAGGACCTTTGTGATGTTCTCCTGCTCTGATGCCACTTTCTTATCATTCAGTATTGTGTCTGTATCAAGCGGTTCGTCTGTAAAGGTCCACTCCTTAAGGATTTCATCCAGAACCTTTTCATTATCTTCTAGGGACTGTGTCTGAGTAGACACTTCTTGCATTGCTTCTAGCACATCCCTCTCCAACTGCAACAGAACTTCTTCACCCTGGGCTGCAATTGAGCGTCCATCAGAATTTAAACAGGAATCAAGAGACACTGACCCTTCCTCTGTTTTCTTGCCACATATTTCATCTGGGTATGTCTGAGATAATTCCATTTCTTTGGAAGATGAATTGTATGCATCACAGCAACGTTTCCTTCTTTCTTTGGGTACAGGTAGACTTGAAGGTTCAGGTGGTTTTTCTAAAGTATCACCATACACTGCATGAACACTTTTCTCAAATGTAATTCTGGTTCTTCTCAAAGCAGCACCAGTCCTAACTGAGGGTGAAGAAGATTTAGCTGAAAAATTAAAACAGTCTTTACTTTGTTCAGGGTGCGGCAGATCCTCAGGTCTACATGGAAAATACAGCCGTTCACTTTGCCCTCCTGTTAGTGTTTCTTTGCCATAAGATTCCTGTGATGCACTAATTGCAGGGATACACACATCTGGAAAAGAGCCACTGACATGTTTTCTCCCACGAGGCTTTGGAACGGGATCTTTAATGAGCTCAGGCCATTTTGCATAATTTAGAGCAAAGGAATCTTCTGCCTTTTGGTTTGTATTGCTTGGCATATCAGTAAATGTGTTATGTGGTAGCTGGTAAGCTTGATGTAAAAGATCTGCTGGGGTGATGTCCTTGTCAATATTGAGTCTCCCAGCTTTTCTGATTTGTTCTGGAGGATGTATCTTCTTGATGATTAAAAGAGGGGGAACATCATGCAATACATGTGGCTCTGGCTTAGTGAGAATGTTTTTCATTTCTTCTGCTTCCAAAGAAGCCAGTGTGTTAGAAGAGGCCTGGGTAAAGGTTGTACTGTCCATAACAGGCCAATTCAGAGCACTAGAGGGTTGTTCAGTGTCATTTGAGCCAACTAGCCCTGTGTCTATCTGTAGACATGGATTCTGAAACAAATCAGCCAGCTTAGATGATTTTGTTGTTGTTACTTCTACTATAACTGGTTTGGATGGTGCTTCATTGTCCAAAGCAGAAATAATTTGAGATTTCATGCAGCAGGACTGGATGGGGTAAGAGACTGGCTGTAAAGAACACTCACAGATAGTCTCCATTCCTTCGGACTGGACGTGACTAACCCCTGGGACAGGCTTACAAAACAAAGCAACAACTTTTTGGTCTGCTGTTGAATTATCCCTCTTTCTTTTTGGCCTTACTGGAGCTACACACATTTCTTGATCACTCTGTTTCAGCTCAGGTGGAACCGTTCTCTTCGGCTGTTTGTCTTGCTGAGGACCAGCGATGTCAGCTGGTGGTACCACCGGACAATTGTCTTGATCGCATGTGGATCTGTCCAAGAGTACATCAAATAGTGTTCTTCTTTGTTTGTTGTCGTTGGTAGGCTGAAGGGGAGTTGCAGACAGCTCTTTTGAGCTTGTTTGTCTTAGGCTTAGAGAAAAGAGAAGACAAACTTCAGAATCAGCTGCAGTGGCATGCACTGATAATGTGTATTTTCTACAGTGAACCTCTTTATTAAAAGAGTTTCATGTAATATCGAAAATCCTCTTAAAATGATCTTTAATGATTTATTAAATATTTTTATGAATTCAGTTTCAGAGATGTGAAACTGATTTAAAGGATACAGGATAACATAAGAGACAAAAGCAGTGATGACCTAATTTTACAATCCTTTTGAATGTCATTGTTTACTGAGTGGTATATTGTTATGAAAAACACAAGATAACATATATTACCAAATATCCAAATTTAGGTCACACACCATGCAACCAAAAACACTCAGCCATCACTCACCCTTTCTCTGATTGAGAAGAGAACAACGTCGTTTTTACACCATCTTGTGCTACACCAGCCTGGTGTCTTGCTAGCAAGCTTTCCAGGTACTTTGATGTTTGAACATAGTTCTGCTCATTTAGCAATTTGTCATTTGAATGCTGCTGGCTAAGAGGCAACTCATGTTCTTCTGTTCCTTCACTATCTCCTGTTATACCCCCTCTGTCCTCTTTTGTCAGTGGCCATTGCTTCATACTTGAAACAAAAAGGCTGCCATCACTGTCAGCAGTTGGTAACAAAGAAACTAAATGATCATCCGCAAAGCCCCACATGTATGGTTCAACACTTGTTGGATATTCTTGTTTAGCGTGAATGTCCTCAGAATTGTTATCGATCTTTTGTGGGGGAGTTTTACTATCAGCAAAACATGGAGAAAGCTCAGTGGAAGGAGCCAACAACCTGTCCATTAGGTGCACAGAAGGAACAAGTGAGTGATCAACGTCCATTAAAGCAGAACTAGATGGGCCCAGGATGGATGCTACCGTTTCATAACTGTAAAAAATGAATGGGCACTAAGTACCGAACATGTAAGTCAATACACAAACGAAAAAGTTATATAGATATATATTTCTTTCAAAATTTATGTCAGTTTACATTTTTTAATAAACTAAAAGAAAAAGGTAGAAAGAATTTGTAAGTAGGTGTAATATCACATTCACAAATATTAAATGGGACATGCTACAGTTGTGGTTAAACTTACCCTTTGTGAAAAACACTAACAAGGGTCTTTACTAACCCAGAAGTCTCTTCTGCATTTGCTGATAAGTGGTGTTCTCTCTGTTTTTCAGACACTGATCCATCTGCCTCCAAAACCTCCCATCCAAAAAGTCCCACTGCCTCTGATGTATCCAAAGATGTATTCCCTGTCTGTGTTTCTCCTGCTGCTATCCTCTCTACATGTGATTTGCTGTGGACCCAAATACAAAAGCTTTAAAGCTGTGATCCATTACGCGTTCATGGAATAAAACTCATAACGAAATGCAGCCAGCACTAACATGCTCAACCTGCACAACTTTACAATGCACTTTACAGATAGCATTCTTATCCCACACAATTTATGTTAAGCAAGCACTAAGCCAAATTCACAGCAAAACACACAGGAGCACTGGGCTCTTCCACTTACCCATTGTATAGAAAATGATCTACACTTTGCTTTGCAACCCCCTTTTGTTCTGTTAAAACATCAACCAGATAAAATATTTCAAATACAACAAGCCATAGACAAGCTTATAATGTGATATGTTGATGCTGAACACCGTACATGTCTTACCATTTGAGAGTTCAGTGCTTTGACGTCTTACAGATGATAGAGGAACATTTCTTCTTTTAGCTTTCAAATTTGACTGTGAATGTGTTTCAGTGGCAGAAAGCTGTGAAGTACCCATTTTTTTCACATCAGCTGTCTTCACTTGCAAAAAGTTTGTAAATCCAGGAATCACAGCCATGCGTGGGCATGATGAAGCTATTGTGACCATACAGTTAATTTCTTGTGTAAGATGCAATAGTCCTGGGAAAATTGCAGTTAAAGTCTTCTCTTTTTGCTTCTTCTCAAACAAGACAATATTATGTGTTATCCAAGTGTGTGTTTCTGCACATTCAGAGCTAAGTCTTCTTGCTGATGGAAAACCAGGGATGACTGAAACACATGGAGAAGATGTATATAGACTGACCATATCTGGTGGCTTGCTTACTTTTTGGGCAGAAGCAAAACCATAGAGTCTGCTCTCTTTAGGGCAGGATGTCACTAAAGGCAGCATACCCTTCCTGCTGTAGAAATCTAGCTGCTCCTGTTCAGGAATTGAGATAATTTTATGTTTGACCTGAGGTTTCATCAGTATCAGTTTCATGTCACTTAGCCATTCTGCACTTGGGACTGTGGTCAAGGATGCAAATCCTTTGATACATGAAGTACTGGAGCAACAAGGTACAAAATTTTTCATATTAGGTTCCATGCTGGATTTGAATTTAGGTTTAGAAGGTTCTTCAGGTTTAAGACTTGACACGATGCATTGGGTGATAGAGGGAAAACCGTGGATGAGTGATTCTTTTGGGCAAGCTGGGACCAAACACAACATATCCTCTGTTTTGGCTGTGTTACTTGGTGAGAAGTCAAAAGGAAACTGAACGGTCCTTTGTGACTTGTACATCAATGAACCTAAGCCATCAGCCCAAACTTCTTCATTCTGCTGTTCCAGTGATGGGAATCCTGGTATTCTAGAAGTAACGGGGCACAAAGGAAGAAGACTGAATACATTCAGTTTATAATACTCAAGTTTGGGATGAGGAACAGATGCAAAACCTTTAATTCTTGAAATTGTTGGACAGGATGGTAAGAGGGAAACCATTCCTTTCACTGGTCTCTTGTCTCTGTCACAGTGATCAATAAGAAACAACTGTTTGTCTTTCATCCGTGCTTCAAATAGTGGTTCTTTGCTTAGTGCCCACAATTTTGGATTACGAAATGATGCAAATCCTGCGATCCGGGAGATCTTCGGGCATGAACTCGAAAGACTGACCATACCTCTTTTCTCAATATCAGTCACTCTGGGTTTTGGTATGGATGCAAAGCCAGGGATGAGTGATTCTCTTGCACATGATAAAGCCAAACACAACATGTCCTTCGATTTGTCTGTGTTACTTAGTAATAATCCAGTAATAAACTGAGCAGTCCTTTGTGACCCATACATCAATGGCCCTACGTCAGCAGCCCAACCTTCATTCGGTTGTTCCAGTGAAGGGAATCCTGGTATACTGGAAGTTACAGGGCACAAGGGAAGGAGACTGACTATGTTTGTCCCATAATAATCAAGTTTGGGAAAAGGTAGAGTTGGAAAACCTTTAATTCTTGAAACCCTGGGACAAGATGGTAAGATGGAAACCATTCCTTTCACTGGTTTCTTGCCTCTGCCACAGAAATCAATATGTAGCAACTGTTTGTCTTTCATCTGTGCTTCAAATAGTGGTTCTTTGCTTACTGTCCACAATTTTGGATTATGAAATGATGGAAATCCTGCGATCTGGGAGCTCTTCGGGCATGAGCTCGAAAGACTGACCATACCTCTTTTGTCAATATCAATCACTCTAGGTTTTGGTATGGATGCAAAGCCAGGGATGAGTGATTCTCTTGAACATGATAAAGCCAAGTACAACATGTCATTTGATTTGTCCGTGTTACTTGGTGATAATTCAGTACTAAGCGGAGTAGTCCTTTGTGACCCATACATCAATGGCCCTATGTCAGCAGCCCAACCTTCATTTGGTTGTTCTAGTGAAGGGAATCCTGATATACTGGAAGTAACAGGGCACAAGGAAAGGAGACTGACTATGTTTGTCCTATAATACTCAAGTTTGGGATGAGGCACAGTTGGAAAACCTTTAATTCTTGAAACCCTGGGACAAGATGGTAAGATGGAAACCATTCCTTTCACTGGTCTCATGCCTGTGCCACAGAAATCATTATGTAACAACTGTTTGTCTTTCATCCGCGCTTGAAATAGTGGTTCTTTGCTTACTGTCCACAATTTTGGACTATGAAATGACGGAAATCCTGCGATCCGTGAGATCTTCGGGCATGAACTTGAAAGACTGACCATACCTCTTTTCTCAATATCAGTCACTCTGGGTTTTGGTATGGATGCAAAGCCAGGGATGAGTGATTCTCTTGCACATGATAAAGCCAAACACAACATGTCCTTCGATTTGTCTGTGTTACTTGGTAATAATCCAGTAATAAACTGAGCAGTCCTTTGTGACCCATACATCAATGGCCCTACGTCAGCAGCCCAACCTTCATTCGGTTGTTCCAGTGAAGGGAATCCTGGTATACTGGAAGTTACAGGGCACAAGGGAAGGAGACTGACTATGTTTGTCCCATAATAATCAAGTTTGGGAAAAGGCACAGCTGGAAAACCTTTAATTCTTGAAACCCTGGGACAAGATGGTAAGATGGAAACCATTCCTTTCACTGGTTTCTTGCCTCTGCCACAGAAATCAATATGTAGCAACCTTTTGTCTTTCATCTGTGCTTCAAATAGTGGTTCTTTGCTTACTGTCCACAATTTTGGACTATGAAATGATGGAAATCCTGCGATCTGGGAGATCCTCGGGCATGAACTCGAAAGACTGACCATACCTCTTTTCTCAATATCAGTCACTCTGGGTTTTGGTATGGATGCAAAGCCAGGGATGAGTGATTCTCTTGAACATGATAAAGCCAAACACAACATGTCCTTCGATTTGTCTGTGTTACTTGGTAATAATTCAGTACTAAACTGAGCAGTCCTTTGTGACCCATACATCAATGGCCCTACATCAGCAGCCCAACCTTCATTCGGTTGTTCCAGTGAAGGGAATCCTGGTATACTGGAAGTTACAGGGCACAAGGGAAGGAGACTGACTATGTTTGTCCCATAATAATCAAGTTTGGGAAAAGGCACAGCTGGAAAACCTTTAATTCTTGAAACCCTGGGACAAGATGGTAAGATGGAAACCATTCCTTTCACTGGTCTCTTGCCTCTGCCACAGAAATCAATATGTAGCAACTGTTTGTCTTTCATCTGTGCTTCAAATAGTGGTTCTTTGCTTACTGTCCACAATTTTGGACTATGAAGTGATGGAAATCCTGCGATCTGGGAGATCCTCGGGCATGAACTCGAAAGACTGACCATACCTCTTTTCTCAATATCAGTCACTCTGGGTTTTGGTATGGATGCAAAGCCAGGGATGAGTGACTCTCTTGAACATGATAAAGCCAAACACAACATGTCCTTCGATTTGTCTGTGTTACTTGGTAATAATTCAGTACTAAACTGAGCAGACCTTTGTGACCCATACATCAATGACCCTACGTCAGCAGCCCAGCCTTCATTTGGTTGTTCCAGTGAAGGGAATCCTGGTATACTGGAACTTGCAGGGCATAAGGGAAGGAGACTGACTATGTTTGTCCCATAATAATCAAGTTTGGGATGAGGAACAGATGGGAAACCTCTAATACTTGATACTTTGGGGCTGGATGATAAGATTGATACCATTCCTTTCACTTTTCTCTTGTCTCTGCCACAGTTATCAATATGTAACAGCTTTTTGTTTTTCATCCTTGGCTCAAACAGAGGCTCTTTGCTTGTTGAACAGGAACTCCAAAGCGCCACCATACTTGTCTCAATATCAGTCACTCTGGGATTTACTTTAGAAGGAAAGCCAGGGATTAGTGACTCACTTGGGCAGCTTTGTGAAAGAGAAACACTTCTTTTCCAATTTTTCTTTACTTTATTGTTCTCTAGCAGTACTGGAGACTTGTTCATTATTAATTTCTCCCAGAGTGGTTCATGGTTGGCCTCCCAATCTTTGCTGTCAGCTGTCTGAACAGATGGAAAGCCAGCCATTCTGGTGACAGAAGGACAGGATGGAACAAGCTTAACCTCACTAAATCCAATATAAATGATCATACATTGCAATGCAGATGGAAATCCAGGTGCATGAGTTTGTTTTGGACAAGTAGTTGTCGTGCCCTTTATAGCTCCTTCAATACAACATCTATCTTTAATTTTGACTGAATGAACTTCAAGATCTGTGACTGCGAATGGTTTATACTCTGTAACCCATCTTTCATTGAAATTATGATTCACTAATGATGGAATGCCTTCAATTGATGAGCTCTTTGGACAAGAACCTAAAATGGTGATGTCTGATTCATGGGATGGGAAAGAAGTCGGTACAATTGAGGTTACGTCTGGTATATAAGAATGCTTTAAGACCCCTGGAGCTATCTTTTGTTCAGCTTCAATGTCCTCTTTTGGTGAAACTACAATTGTAAATAGTTCAGTTTCTTTTTTCTTGTTCAAAAGCAGTTCCTGTTGAGATGCTGTCTGTTTTTTTGACAGTTTTGCACAATAGTGACTTTTGCCACTCTTTTGGGACAAAGATGAGAAACCTGGAATTCTAGCCTGCCGTGGACAACATGGTGTCATTAAAACACTTTCTTTTTCATGATTTTTATTCTCTTCGGATGCAAGTTGTAGTCGTTTTTCATTCATTTGCAACTCTTTCTTCCAGATTGTCAATTGACGAATTGGCCAGTGTTTTTCATCACAACTCTGAGATAAGCATGGCATCCCATTTACGTTTGTCATTCTGGAACAGGTTTCCAAGAGAGTAAATTGTTTACTGTAAGATTCAGGTCTAGGATAGTGTGGCACATAACATACACTAGGACACAAGGAGCTTTCATCCTCTGTTTGTGTCTCATGTCCTTGTGACTGAAGATCATACTCATTGTTTGGGATTTCAATAATCTTTAGTTCATTTTCAACAGTTTGGCAGAAAGGCAATTGGTCTTCCATCCCAGCTTCTTTTTCTCTTTTTATTTTTTCATAATCATCAACGTCTAACACAGAGGAAGCACTAACTGATGGGGCTGGAACAACTGTTTCCTTTATCAGCTCTGTTTCTGCCATTTCCTGTGGAGTTACACTTGGAAGCTCTTCCCTGTTTGAGGGACATTTCCATATTCTCGCTTTAGGCTCTTGCCACTTCATGGTTCTCACTACAGGAGGATTTTGTGACTGATGTGGTGAAATAGCTCTTTGTGTTTGGGAAAGGAGATCATCAGATTCAGTTAAAATAGGGTATGGACGTTGTTGTGAAACCGTGTTCTTATATCTAAAAAGAGGGTAGATACAAGAATTCAGTCAACATTGGTTTTGGACAATACCAAATGAAAAAAATAATGGACAGGGTAGTTTTACAAACATGCATTAAAATAAAGCAGCCAACTACATAGTGTATTTTCTGCTTAATAGCAACGATTGTACCAATTTCAATTCTTTTCCAAAAGTCTCTTAAAAAAGTATGCATTTCTTCTGAACCTGAACATATAAGATCCTTTAATGTGTTGGTTGTATAAACTGGTCAAAACAACTGGTCCAATTTGTTTAAGATGATTTTTTTTTAAACAGCTTTAAACCCTCTGATGAAAATATTTTATTAAAGTCTGGTTCACCAGAGAATATAACCACAAGCATCTTAGGACTATAGAGAATTGCGCAGTTTTTACAAGACTGGCTATAAGGTTGAACAAAATTATTGATAATCTCTATCTCTGCAATTTTGTTGCAATTTCTATAAACACAACAAATACCCCTCCTTTAATACCCAAATCCAGGAGAAATAATTGCACTGTACAAAACATTAAGAAAAAACGTAAGCTTGGACTAACAGCAATAGTCTTAGATGTTTGATTGTTCCCGAATAAAGGAAACTCTTAACCCCAGATTCCACATTCCCCGTGCTTGCTACGTTCCGTTCACGTCTGACTGACTGAGCAACTTAATTGTTATGTTAATTAATGAGAACGGTTCCACATTCTCCGTGACTACTCCGAACGTCTCCATTGACAGACCCACTCTCCGTCGTTCACTGTAAAATTACGGAACAACTCCAATATTCTATTCCGTTCCGGTCCGTCTCCAGGCCGGGTCAAGTTCCACAATTTCAATCGTAGAAAACAGGAAAAAGAACACCACCATCCGGTTTGTCAAAGTTAAATAGAGTAAATAGAGATTGTTACCATTTTGAATCAATTATTTAAATATTCACAATAAAGTTAACCGTTTTATTTAAATATTAGATGCAAACCACTCTTTTTGCACCAAAAAGGAAGCAGAGTTGTCATTTAAAAAGTCGATTTGAACGTGGTAATCCTTTCCAAATAGATTTGCATCCTGCTTGTAATTACGATGCCAAATGAACAACGGCTAAACTTAACTGCACTGGCTTTTTATGGTCTATATTTTGGTGGTCACACAATGTCTAATTAAATATATAGATCAATATATTTATATTTAATTATGAAAGACTTAAATTTTGTAACTTGTACCTCTCGCGTACCCTCTCTTCGGGCTCCAAGGAATTTGTAGTGGAGCTCGACGGAGTTACCGTGGATGTACAGGGGTTAGACAATGAAACTGAAACACCTGTCATTTTAGTGTGGGAGGTTTCATGGCTAAATTGGACCAGCCTGGTAGCCAGTCTTGATTGATTGCACATTGCACCAGTAAGAGCAGAGTGTAAAGGTTCAATAAGCAGGGTAAGAGCACAGTTTTGCTTAAAATATTGAAATGCACACAACATTATGGGTGACATACCAGAGTTCAAAAGAGGACAAATTGTTGGTGCACGTCTTACTGGCGCATCTGTGACCAAGACAGCAAGTCTTTGTGATGTATCAAGAGCCACGGTATCCAGGGTAATGTCAGCATACCACCAAGAAGGACGGACCACATCCAACAGGATTAACTGTGGACGCAAGAGGAAGCAGTCTGAAAGGGATGTTCGGGTGCTAACCCAGATTGTATCCAAAAAACATAAAACCACGACTGCCCAAATCACGGCAGAATTAAATGTGCACCTCAACTCTCCTGTTTCCACCAGAACTGTCCGTCGGGAGCTCTACAGGGTCAATATACACGGCCGGGCTGCTATAGCCAAACCTATGGTCACTGAGCCAATGCCAAACGTCGGTTTCAATGGTGCAAGGAGCGCAGATCTTGGGCTGTGGACAATGTGAAACATGTCTTGTTCTGTGATGAGTCCACCTTTACTGTTTTCCCCACATCCGGGAAAGTTACGGTGTGGAGAAGCCCCAAAGAAGCGTACCACCCAGACTGTTGCATGCCCAGAGTGGAGCATGGGGGTGGATCAGTGTGGTTTGGGCTGCCATATCATGGCATTCCCTTGGCCCAATGCTTGTGCTAGATGGGCGCGTCACTGCCAAGGACTACCGAACCATTCTTGAGGACCATGTGTATCCAATGGTTCAAACATTGTATCCTGAAGGCGGTGCTGTGTATCAGGATGACAATGCACCAATACACACAGCAAGACTGGTGAAAGATTAGTTTGATGAACATGAAAGTGAAGTTGAACATCTCCCATGGCCTGCACAGTCACCAGATCTAAATATTATTGAGCCACTTTGGGATGTTTTGGAGGAGCGAGTCAGGAAACGTTTTCCTCCACCAGTATCACGTAGTGACCTGGCTACTATCCTGCAAGAAGAATGGCTTAAAATCCCTTTGACCACTGTGCAGGACTTGTAAATGTCATTCCCAAGACGAACTGACGCTGTATTGGCCGCAAAAGGAGGCCCTACACCATACTAATAAATTATTGTGGTCTAAAACCAGGTGTTTCAGTTTCATTGTCCAACCCCTGTAGTAGGCGATGCTTTTCACGGACTCACGGAGGCGGTCTGGAGCAGAACGGACACGTAGAAGAGCGGAGGATGTGGAATCTGGGGGTTAGTCATTTTCACTATCAGTAAGTTAATTAAAAATTAAGTCAGATGAATCACAAAAGGTGTAAGATTCTAGTGAGGGAACTACTTTCCATGAAGGAGTGGAGCTGAAACATCTTCAGTGTCACCTTTTCATAATCAACCCACTATTTTTCTGTGAATCTGCAGACCTGTGTTCATGACCTATTTAAAGAGTGTTTTTTGTCCTGATTGTGCTACTTCCCTAATGGCTTTGCACACTCTGCAACTTTGCTTCTTTTTCCTCTTTCCATTGTTGAGGGACATCCTACATAAATGACTATACAGCACTACACTATACAGCAAGTGTTAGCCAAATGTATCTATTTCCTCTTAACCTACCCATCTAATTCTTCTTGCTCTATTTGGTTACTGGCTGTTTGTATCCATCTTCACGGTGCATTAGCACCATCTTGTGCTACAGAGCTTGTATCAAAAAAAAGAAGTCTCCAATACAGTCATGTTCAATAAATTAGAATATGCGTTCCCATGAGACTTTTGTCTGATTAAAAGCACCTATTGAAAATAACATTTAAGCAGATATTATACATACCTTTCATCGGTCCCCCATTTCTGTATTTAGTCTAATTTATTGAGAATAACTATATTAAGAAAAATAAGCAAAGCCAATGTGTATCAATGCCCAGATCTGAGAATGGATGGATGGATGGATGAATGGATGGATGGATGGATATTTTGTTATCTAAGTGAGAAACTGATGTTAATGCTACCTTTTACAGATATATTTTGCAGAGTGGTGCTGTTTTTGATGAATCAATAAAACCATGTTACTACAACTCCATGAGCAAGGAAAACAAAGTTTGACCCTCTACAGAACGCAATGAACTAAAGCCATGCTGCATCTATTGCTTTACTGAGGCAGACCTGGAGCTGAGTGCAAACACTATAGTCAATGTTGACTTACCCATGCTCACTATGTCTTGCACATGCTTGTTCAGCAGCACCACAACTAAATGCCTCTATAGGAAAAAAATCGTTTGGCTCCCCTGCGGACAAGTGCCCAGGTCTTTCCACATTGACTTCATTAGTGTCAGTTTCTTTTACGACAGTATCTCCAGCAGTTTCCCCCTGAACTACCAGGCTGAAACAACAATAAAACAATAAAAGGGATATATTGGATATCATGCTACTACTGATGTCTAAAAGAATGCCAAGAATGAGTCAGCCAGTTAAAGCTGAAATGCTAATTATTCATTGCAAAATGCATCACACCACTGCATCACAAACCAGAAACCTACCTGCCATTACCAGTCAACAACAACGGCACGTCGGGATTCGAGTGCCACATTCTGAAATACAAGTTTCTGAAAACAGAGTCCAAAAGTACATGTTTCAAAAACTACCCAAGAGACCACACTTAGGAATTACACAGAGAACTCTCCAAACTACTCTGTCATTTCCAGCCTTACCTTCCTAAAAAGGTTTCTGTAGTCAGTAGCTATGTTTTCATACACAAAATTTCACGATCGGATTCAAATGTATTCGGATAAAAAATAAAAAATAAAAAAATCGGACTGCTGGTGGCTAGTGCCCGATGGTGTATTTGTGGTTCTCGATGTCCGGGGCTGGGTGCTTTGATGTGTGACCGTTTCACTTCTGGTAGCTGCTTGCCGGGGCCTGGGCTCCCTGGGTCTGTCGAGCCTCGGCTTGGGGGGTTGTGTGCCCCGGGGTCTCGGGTCTCAGGGTGGCTGGATCTGCTCCAGCGTGGGCCTGTGGGTTCTTCGCTGCAGCTCCCTGGGGCTTCTCCACTATGGCCCCTGGGGCTCCCCTCTGCTCTTCTCTGGGGGTTCCTGTGCTCTGAGACTCAGATCTCCTCTGTGTCTGTCTGGGGTCCAGGTGGGCAGGTCTGTGGCTCCTCACATTCGCTATTGCTTATTTATATGGAGAAACTTTATATACACAATTGCGCTCACACTTACATCCACAGGTGTTTAGATTCAGGTGTTAACAGATACACAGATGTTCTATATTGAGCCACAGTTACCACCAAATGCATATTGCATTCATTAATACCGTGCACTTTTCGGTAACATTGCTGTTGCTATATATGTTTCTGCAGGTGTAGAAGCAGCCTTCTAGTATTTTGTATTCTTGTCATCCTTCCTTCTCTCCTCTATTATTTTCCCCTTCTCTCCCTTTTTCCTTTTTCCCGACCTCTCTCTTTTTCTTGATTCTTGTTTTCTCCTTTTCATTTGTCCATTGCAATTGAAATAACCCCAAACAGTTTTTAATGAAGTTTCTTATATAAATATCAAGCAGAGCATTATAGAATTAGCTGTAATGGTACAACACTGAAAGTAAATCTGTTTGGCTTCTTCTTGCTGCTCAGAGAAAAATTCGGAGTGCTACTCTGCCGGACAGGACACGTTGAAAAAAAAGAATTTACCAATGTGGGTGACTCCCATTAAAAAATATTTCATTGATGAACATTCTTTATCACTATCTTTCCCAATGACCGCAAGCTACATGGAAATTGAGCATATACAAAAAAAGTCGCATAAAAACTGACTGGTTTTCAATTCAAGGATTTACTTCTTGCTTCACTTTTTTTGTTCCAGACAGGGAAACAGTTGAAAGACCAGACTGTGACAAACGTATAGACATCAATTATCATGAGTCTGTTTTTAGTCATTTTTGGGAAGAATAACACCTTTGTAAAAAAAAAAAAAAAAAGACCACCTTCGTGCCTTCATTGTAATTGCCTCTGAAATGGCATTCCACAATTACGTTTCTATTCACATCTTTTCATCAATAGCCTATACAGACCTATGGATAGAATAGATAGCTGCCTTCCAAGTGGTGGCATTCAAAATCTGACTTACTATTCAGATAAACAGGTCAAATGCCTATTATCTGAACTGTCTATTATCCATTAATTTTATCTATCTATTTTATGTATTTCACATTTTAGGTATTTATTTGCATGAAAAACATGTTTAGTGTATTGTTCCAGTGGCACAAAATAATTACCTAACATGATTCAATTATAGTCAGATCATAGTTACCAACAATAGTTTCCTCCAAACAAATGCGTGCAGCCATCATGATTTTATATCAGCCTCTAATGAAGGAAACTGCGTTAAGAATATTGCAGCAGAAAGAACAGTTTTCCGGATTATCCAGAACATAAAGGAGAGGTTCAGACGCTGTGAAGGAGGCGTCAGAATGTCCAGGTGTGTCTAGCAGATACACTTGCTGGACAAGAGTGTTCAGCAAGTGTATCTGCTGGACGAAAGGGCCCTTTTGAGTGTGTTACAGAACTACGTTGCCACCAGGGCAGAGCATGGTTAACAACAGCAGGAGTGATTTCATATATACTCACAGCAAAGCTAAGACATTTGGACTGCTTGAGCCATAGAATAGTTCAAAAATGGTTGATAATATATATTTTTTTATTATCCGTCACTTAAAACCTTTCACCAAAATCTTAGAAGATTAGCAAGACTTAAATAACACAATCTGCCCCAACCAAATGCCTTCCTCAAACTGACAATATGGAACAAGAGGAAAGTAAAAAGGCTGTTTAGGGAAATTAATATTATTGCCAAATACATTTGAAATATTAAATCTCAAAAACAGACTATTTCTTGCTTTTTATTCTTTCTGAATAATAAAAGTGACAAGAATCTTAAGATAATATTTTTCAGTCTTTTGTTGCCAAAATGTGTAGGCACAATTTGGTTGATTTTGGAAGGTAACTTTGCAAAACGTTTTAAGCAATGTTTTTGTTTTCAGAACAGGCTTTATTTCTCTTTTCAAACAAACATAATGTTAGAAATTAGTGAAATATTTTGATCCATTCATCAGATCTGAGTTCTTATGAGCAAGATATCACCCCAAACAATACCTTCAAACTATGAGAAACAACTGAATCCAAAATGTCATGTCACCACACCATGAGATGCATGAAGATCTACAATTCATTTTTGTCAAGAAATGCTGGAGCTATTTGATAAGCAGCCATGCTTTACATATGCTTACCCTGCTGATGCTTTGATGCGCTCCACTCCCAATGGTGCATCTTTTTTTTCCCCCAAATCTATGGATGTGTCTGTCCGAAGGCTGGCTCCTACAGGCACTGAACACTGGTTCTCCTCTTCACTCAAGGGACTCAGCTGTCTCTTAAATTCTAAATGCAAAGAGAGCAACAGACAAGATTTTACTACATTGTTCGATGTTGGTGATCATCTTGTACAATAGTGTCTAGTCTCAACTTTTAGCTTGTAAAATTATACTGCTTTTGTAAAACCAACTGGACCATGATTTTGTTTTTTTTACCTGCTTCCTGTCTACTTGGGGAGACTATGACTGTTTCAGATATGTGTAGCTGAGGTAGAGTAGGAACCCCAGAGAGCCGAGGGGCAGATGAAGGACTATGACAACAAGGTGAAGGGTTCTCTACAGTGAGGCCCCCATGAGGTCTCCCAGAGGAAACATATCCTGTCCCTCCCTGTTGTTTCAGATCCACAGACTGAGCTGCAGACAGACAGAATGAAGCTGGCGTGAAAGAAAAAAAGCATGGAAAGAAAGATGAGGAGATGAGAAGGAAAGTAGGGAAAGTGAACAATCAATGCCAGGCCAAAGTCTGAAGCAGTAACTACTGAGGTGAGAATGGGACATGGTGGGAAGCCGTGTGGAACAGCCCAGATCAACAGTATTAGTCTACAGGAAAAAATGAAGCAGTGTTGTTTAAAATAGAAAAACTACATAATTATTTTGTAACCCCCGAACCCTAAACATCATTGAAGGTGGAAAATATCAGGGATTTTATTACATTTATTTTCTGACATTGTTTCCTGATAAAGAGCCAATCTCCTTAATCCATCTTTTCCCCACTTCGTCTTCTATTCAGCAGATTTACCTCCACTGGCTAATAGTTTAGCCAAACAAAACCACAACTAACCAGACAGCAACAGCTGAAGAATTACAACAGAGAAGTTAGCCTCCTCATTGGATGACACTCAGGTCCCAGCATGCTTCATGCCACTTAGCAAATAATGGGAGATTAATTGTATGCTTTGGTAACTCTGAGCAATGAATTGCAATGTCTACACATTTTCTGTCTACGAGCTAAATCAGCAAGGACAAATCACAATGAAATTTGTTATTCATGTGCAGGCAAGTTCATCCAAAATGATTTGAAACAAAAAACATATAATCTGTTACACATCCCACTGACAACAAGAGAGCGTGAAGAGAGTTATGTTACATCGAGAGCAGCATTACATGTTATTTCTGTTCCCTGCTCATTCTGTAACACCATAACTTGTCCAGGATAACTGGCAGAAAGACGCAAAAACATTGAGGAGAGGGCAGGCTGTGCTAGAGGTGCCAGACATTTAGGAGGGTTCCACTCGGTCTGCCAAGAAGCTGGAAAAGAGGAACAGGAAAATGGTGGGAAAACAATAGAATAATTAGCACTAAGGTGAAAACACCTCATTCTGTACTATATCTCAGTCCTTTTACCTCTCTCAGGGACAGAAGGAAGACTTGTGGGTTTAGTGAGGACAGTGCCCAACTCCACCATTGAGGTGAGTCGACCTTTGGGCTGCCTGCAAGTGGGAGGTATAGGAGGGAGGAATCTGAGCGGAGCTGAGGATGAGGAGCAGAAAGAGGGGAAAAGAAATCTCTGTGGATTCCAGAAAACGCAACGAGCTTATCCAGAAAAAAAAATGTTTACAGGTAAAGAAACTGCCGAAAATAGGCCTAGTTTAGATGGGACACTTTCTTTGTGGGTACAAGATTTAAATATTGCTTGTATATGCCAGAGACCTGAATTTTATTGGCTTCTAAAGCATGCCAAGACACTAACTGCAGCTCTGATTTACACCCTGTACACCCAAGCAATTACAGAGATATTACTGGGGTACAGTGATACTGTATGGTGAGATTCTCAGGTCTACCCTAACATGTCTTTGTGCTAGGTACAGCCATGGCAAAAACTAAGGGGCTCCTGCTAAAGAAGCTGACTTTTTTGCAGTTGCTTTTCTGAAACATGCAGTTGTGTGTTTTCCCAATGACAAGGAGGGGAGACCTTTGCAATGACACTAGAGGAGCTGGTTTAGCAGTCCTTCAGCCTGAGAAGGGTTATAAGGATATTTGACAAATCTGTAGTATATCAATCTTCTTTGAACAGATGAGACCAAAGTAGCAAGGTCTGGCCATATTGTATATGTGTGACAAAAACACCATGCATTAGCACAAATGCCCCATCCCAACTATCATTTATGGTGGTGGAGGATTTATGATTTAGGCTTATTTTGTAACCACAGGACATGGGCAGTTTGCCAGCAATGGGTCGACTAAGAACCTCTCTGTACTCTGTATGTTGGGAATCAACCATGTGAACAAGGGAATGTGTGTAACTTCTCATGCTGACCCCATGGCCTGACAAAAAGGAACTGAAAAAAGCATATCCCAGAATTCACAGCATTTCACGCCTGGGTAAATAATAATAAATAATACATTTTACTTGAAGAGGCCTTTCTCTGCACTCAAGGAAACCATACAATAAAACACAATAAAAAGAAGCAACAATAAAAATAACAAAAACCATTAAAATAGACAGAGCCATCATATGGAATAGGCAGTCATAAACAGATATGTTTTGAGTTGTGATTTGAAATGGGAGACTGAATCGATATTTCAGATTTGAAGTAGGCTGACCAAGTGATGTTATCAATATGGAATTTAAAATATAACCTGGGGGGAGGGTGTGGCAGTGGAATTGGTAGTGAGAGAAAATCTGCTGGCTTTGGATAAGGTGGATTTGGTCCCAATGAGGGAAACCTCAGTTTTGCTAGCGTGTATTTATTTCAGAGATGCAAAGAGTGAGGGAGGTGGGCGGAAGAGTGGACAAAGGTGTAACGTAAACCCATTAGTCAACGGAGCTAAGTTTAGGATCCCCAGTGACATCATAGAGCTAAAAAAGCACAGCAAAGACACAAGAACATGTCTTCCAATGATATTTGTCATGTAAGAAGTGCAGAGTGCTGCATTGCAGAAACCTAGCTAGATAATTGTCCTGAACCTACTGGCCAAGCGAAAGACTTGGCCCCTGTTCAATAACTTTGCAGAACAAAGAACTGAACCCAGATCTTCAAAGGAAAAACTCTGTGCCTTCCTCCAATCTACATAATGTTTCCTTGCTGTCCGGGAAACAAGCTGCCCTGCAACCACAGACAGAGTGCTGTCTCTGTCCATTTAGCTCCAGGCAGTATACCTGGACTTTGTTCCCGAGAAATTGCATGCTTCAATCACCGACAAGCTATCTAAGAGGCTTTGTGTCTGGGCACAAATATTAGCTTTTAATCTAACATAGAAATAGATGATTCTCTTGTTTATTGACTGTTGCTTAAACTGTTTGAGTTTATGCTAAACAGGTATGCTGAGTCCACAGAGAAGGTTTTTTTTTTTTTTTACATTGTAGTTTTGAGTTTTTGGTAGTTTTTAATATCCACTCTGCTGGACCTAGCATATTAAGTTCAGTCGGGTTTTCTCTGTTTTTCTCATTTTTCCTTATAAACAGTACATCACACAACCTCAGGGAGCTTTCTAGGGGTGGTCTCTTTGTTGAAGTTGCTAAAGTTAGCTACCTGAACACACCTTTGTTTAGTGTGGCGCCAATTCCAAGTGCACTTTTGTTTGCTACAGCTAACTTAGCCTTGCTCTGACCACCCACGTGACTCTGTCCACCATTATGTTTGACACATCAAACGTTTCCATGTTGTCCACCATTTTGTCTTTCAGATAGTATAGCTCACACACTCCCATATATGCATACACATGCATACATCCGCTTGATTGTGATATAGCTACATTTAGAATTATTATGTTTTTGCTGATTTCCTTTTGCTGTGTAGTTTTAATTGAAAGTTACTAGTCTAGCCAAACTCATCTTTTATAGACTCAAGTATTTAACTCTAAAGTTGGGGTACTGCATTAATAAATTCTAGTTTGATTTAAAGAGAAGTTGTTTGTTGTTAACTTTTCATATGTGTGCAGTGCTTGCTGATTGAGAATGCCAGTGCTCAGATTCACTCCTTCATTCGATGCTCTATACCACACTTTATCCAGGCTGGTACCCCTAGAACAATACCTGAAGTAGACTGAAAGTGTTTGGCTATTAATTCCTGATCAGGTGGTGCCCTGGCTTTGTTATGTAACCACCAATAACTGTGTTTTGTTAATAAATGCCCTTGAGCACTTATTAATAGCTATTGTCAATCTAGGCCATTATTTCCCAACATGTATTTGGCAGTCAAATGTGAGCCAATGTATCATATAGATGAAACTAGGTCCTTAGGAGCACAATGATCTAAAACAAGGCAGCAAATCTAGAACAGAATGGCTGAAAGATAAAATAATTATGGTTTTGCATTTACAGTCAAATCCGGACCTCACCTTGATTAAAATACTGTGGCGGGAACTTATAAAGTGTGCAAATGCCTGTAAATCTTAATGAACTGAACTATGCTGTAAAGAGTATTCATTCATAAATATGATGTGAGACTAAACTTTGCAGTTACTTTAGCCTACTGTTGCCAACGGTGGTTCTACAAGCTACTGAATTATAGGTCTTCAATCGGGATATGAATCTTCTGATCTTCTTGTATCAGACAGATTTCCAGCTTTCAAGCTCTTCCGGGAATGACCAGTGTGGAGGAAAAGTAAACCCATCTGCGGGCTTCTACTCTGCAAAGATTGCCCCCTTACATCATAGCGGTTCACTACAGCCCAGAAATGACACTTAAAAGTTTGTTTCCTTAGCTTTTATAGCTCTGATGACGTCAGCTTCGATGCAAGTCGCTGCGACGAGTGCTGACCAAAAAGATTAAAAAAATTTAAAAATCGGCATAAAAATCCTGCCGTGTGAACCAGGCATTACCTGTTCATTAATTAAAATAGCATAATCCGATATTAAGAAATGTGCAAATGAGTAGGGTAATTTGAAAAAAAAAAAATTACAAGATGTGCACGTATATTTGTGCATAAAAACAGACTATTTACAAGAAATGACAAAATTGTGCAAATGACAGCAGGTATGTAAACACTTGTTGTGGTTGAGTGTCTTATTTAATTTTTGCTTAGTTATGTTAATTGTTTGAAACAGACTATTAAGGCAAATGAAAATGAAAATAACTACTGAAACCAGAAAGTAGAGAAAATAGCCATAAACTGGCGTTGGATCAATCATGTGGCTTTAATTGTCTAATTTTAAGGATCAGATTTAATAAATGTAAACAGTTTGACCTTTTGCTGTTCTTTTTTCTATAAGCCTCGCCATTCTAATTTTACTTCATTTAAGTATTAAGTTCTTTGCATGTTAAAAACTGAAATTGGTCATAGGAAGTGAAACATGCAAAAACCCGTTGTTAATTGGAACATTTCACAAGAAATACATTTGAAACAAATAAGTTAGAGAGCGATGTGATTCACTAAAAGCAGCGCTAACCTAACGCTCCCAGAGTCGGGCGTACCAATTTCCTACATTTCTCATGACAAATTACTACATTTCCCACACTTTCTGAAATAGTGTCATGGGATGAAGAAAATTAGCTAATTCGCCTTGCAGCTTTGGAAAAACATAAGAAAAGAAGGTGGTATATAAGGCCATTAAACCAGACTAGGCACAACGAAGGGGAATACAATACGCTGGTGAAGGACGTGAGAATGATGGACAGTGAGAAACACTTTGAATATACTCTGAATAGATAGCAGCAAGTTTGATGAGTTAGTTAGGCCCCGTTTCTTGTCCACCAGGACAACAGTGCGGTGTAGAGCGTGGCAGTAACACTGAGTGTCCATACGACTGGTTGCTCTGAGCAGTGTGTCGCTGCCAGCTATTGCCTGGGCACATCAACTGCATCACAAATAATGTTGACGGTGAGTCTTAGGAAAATTGTATACATATTTCTGGCCTGATATTTATCTATGGCAACCGTGGGGAGGACAGTGATAGGGGAACTAATTTAAAATCGCAGTTTTCCAGACTTCTTTCTAATTAAAATTGAAAAGTATCGTCTGTTAAATGCTCGGTGCCACATATAAAACATATTTAGAGAGGACACGGATACAAGATTTGGGTTCATACATATATATATATCTATATATATATAGATATATATATATCTAATCAGTGCAATAATTTCTATAGAGTACATTATCTGTGCAACATAACGTCAGCTCTGTACTGTCTGGTGGGCATTCGATTTGAGTTCAAATTGAGTCTGAATTGAGTCCACCTCGAGTTCGCCCGACTCTGTGGGAACCTTTAGTTTAGTTTAGATAAACACAAACTCAGTCTCTTATGACTTGTATTTAGGTTTCAAACAAACCAGATTAACAAACCTGTTTGTGAGCTGTCAGGGAAAACAGGGGGGTGGGGAGATGGATCAGACGGTGATGAAGACAAAGAAGAGGTAGACCGGGCTTTGGAAGGGACGAGTGTGGAGAAAGACTGGGCCACCAAACCATCAGAGGAGTAGGCATCACTGTGGAAGCTATGGGGCCAACGCAGGGCTACAATTGACAGAAAATGCAAAGAGTGTGTTTCCAGAAGGTAGAAAAGAGGAAGGAAAAAATTGGAGTAAGTGAAGCTAAAAAGCAAATGGTGTTAGAGTGTTAGGGGCAAACTCAAATAGGAGGAAACAGAAAGCCAATTTTCCAACCTGCAGCTAAACCTGTAATGGTACTGGTGGCTTTTAGGTCAAAAAGAAGCCTTTCTTTATTTTAAAATAACTGCATAATAGTTTTCTGGTGTCTAGGTGACAATAACCAACCTCTTAGCTTTAAATATTACATGCAGAGCAAAATGTTAAATAATGCTATAATTCCCCTTTTAAGTCCTTCAGCCTTTGTTACCAATCTTTTTTCTGCCTCTTAAAACTAATTGTTAATTGTAAATTGTATTTCAACTATAAAAATGTATCTCAGTAAGTTCCAGATAAAGACACATTTTGTAATGTTAAAAGGATATTGTGATGGATGCTAAACAGTAACTCAACCACAAAAACACCATGAAATTGTTTAAGATGTTTTATATGTTTAAAGTAGACTCAAGAGGACAAAGTTTCCAAACAGGACAGGTCCAGACTGCAACAAACAATCGGGTCTGCAGAGAGAATCATACGGACTAACCATCCCTCCACCCAGGATTCATTCAGGTCTAGGGTCAGAAAAAGGGCAGCTAAAATCTCTCCAGACCCCACATACCCTTTACATAAACTGTTTAGGCTTTTATCTTTAGGTCGGTGCTAGGGAGCGCTGTCTGCTAAAACCAGCCGCCGCAGAGACAGTTTCTTCCCCCAGGCTGTTTCTCTGATGAACACTTGACAGTCAGAGTTCCAGAACTATACCATTCATACTTGGACTGATCTCACATTATCTTCTCTAATAAAGTCACTTGTATAGATATGTACATTAAACAGATATTTTTTTCATTTATTATTTAAAAAATAAGAAAAAAAAATTAACTGAGAGCAAGGTGTACCATAGTCAAATTCCTTGTTTGTGTGCACAAACTTGGCAATAAAGCTGATTCTAAAGAGCTTTATTATACAGTATATAAATGAAGAGAGCACACACTAATAAGACCAATTCTTTCAAACGATCTGCTTGGCAATAGTCTCATTTTTTGTTATTTCATTAAATCCTAAATGAAACCTAAAACTGTCCAATGTTTCTGTCACTCTTAAAATGTTCACTTGCTTCTAAAGAAAATCCTCTTTAAACATAGTTGCTGATTATTCACTGAACGGCCACAACATTAGACCCTTCTGACCAATAATTTGAATGTGTCCTCTGTGACCCAGAAACAGCTCTGATCTAGTGAAGCACAGCCACAGGACAGCTGCAGCTGTTGGTGCATGTCTCCGCAACAACATCCTACATCCCAAATAAACCAGGTGTCATGTGACCCACAGCCTCGGCTCTTTACAAATCTGCCCTTCCATATTTCAGGACATAAAGGTTCTGCTAATAACAGTTTTGGACTACCTACCACACGTTCCGTGGTCGAGCGCAGCAAATGTGTAAAGTAAACAAAAGTCACATTAAACTTATTTATTATTTATGAAAATATGCTCTTAAAACACTTTTTTAAAATGTATGTGTCAAATATTTTTTTAGCTTTTTCTTAGTCTGGAATTACTGTATATGCATTAGTGTGAATATTTATATTTATGATTATGCATTTAGCAGATGCCTTTAAGAAGACCATTAGTCAGGTTATCTCCAGCAGTTACTGGGCAATAAACGGGGTATAACCTGGACAAGTCACCACTCCACCCTCACATTTATTCACACTTACAATAAATAAAATCACCCATGTACGTTCGGCTTATTTAAACGTCATTTAGTCTGCTGTGCTCCTGGCTGTTGAAGTGAGAGTGAACACCATAGTGTAGCATTAACAAAAGTGACCTTGAACATATTTATGCATTCATGGATGTGATCACGAATATGACCTCGACTGTTGAAAATTTTTTATGTTACCTTAGATCTAACGAAGTCAAATTTTAATTCCACAAAGTGTCTGAATTCATTGATTGTGAAGTCATGATTTATAAAACTGAATTGCTCTTTAAATGGTACAGCAGACAAAGAAGTTAGATCTTTTCCTGTAAGGTTAAAACTCCTGTACTTCGCTGAGAAGATCTCGGTGCATGTGCGACCTTGAAGGAATACACTTCCTCCAGAGGGTGATATTTCTTATCTGACATATGGTGAATTCTCTCTCCTCTTGAAAAATAACCACAGAGTTTAAAACAAATAGCAGAATCTATTTTTTCTTCTGGCTACCTAATGTAGACACGGCAATAACAATTATCTGTGGGAAAGCTGAGTCAGTAAAATACAATGAAGTGATGATAGGGGTGCAAGAGAGGGTGGACACAGTCAGAAAGATGGACACAATGATGCACTTCTGACAAGTCAAAACCAACCAAGAACAGCCCCAACTGAGTCTACAGACAGTTTGATCCTTGTTCAAAATTTGGTTCCATCGTTTTATTCAGTGGAACATTCTTTAATCTTTCAGCAAGACAGTTTTTGGATCCCTTGAATTTGGTCCCTAACACCAAGAGGAAATGCAACCATCCAACAACTTTCCACCCTCAGAATAAACTCCCTGGGCAAAGAGAACCTGTGTGACCCACTGTTGGCAATCTGTTCTGGCCAAGAGGCTAAGAAGCCATAAGGCTAAGAGACCTGATAGAACCTGGAGCAGAAGCTCAAGCTGGTTCCTAGAAAGTAAACAGTGTCTGGCAGTGTCAGGCACTCTATCCTATCCTATCCTATCCTATCCTATCCTATCCTATCCTATCCTATCCTATCCTATCCTATCCTATCCTATCCTATCCTATCCTATCCTATCCTATCCTATCCTAACCTAACCTAACCTAACCTAACCTATCCTATCCTATCCTATCCTATCCTATCCTATCCTATCCTATCCTATCCTATCCTCCTATCTTTTTTAGTACGTGGGGTCATATCCTGCTCCATCCTGCTACGCAGTGGAACGCATGAGTCTTCAAGAACAACAGGCTTTTAACAGCTGGTACAGAGAAGCGAGCAAAGGGGTCTTTGACTTTAAGAAAGAAGCTATTCGTTATTGTAAAAATGACGTTGAAATTCTTTCTCAAGGCTGCTTAAAATTCAGAGACGAGTTCTTTAAGGAGACAAGTGTGGATCCGTTTAAATGCATCACGATAGCATCAGCGTGCGTGAAGGTTTTTGTAACCAATTTCCTTCCTCCTAAAACCTTGGCAATCCCATCACCTCTGGACTATAAACGTAGCAGCAAAACGTTCTCCAGCGTGTCTATTCAATGGCTCGGGTGGATTGCAGACAGCAGAAAAATAGACATCCAACATGCGTTAAGCAAAGGAGAAAAAAAAATCGGACCATATTCTGTGGATGGGTTTGCAGAGATTAACGGTGTCAAAGTCGCGTTTGAATTTTACGGCTGTTTTTTCCACGGATGTAAATTGTGTTATTCACCTCATGAAAAGTGTCCTTTGAGAGGGGTAGCGTTTGAACAGTTTTACGCTGCCACTGTAGAGAGAAGCAAGGTGCTCCAAACTGTTTATGGTATTCGTGTCGAGGTAATCTGGGAGCATGAGTGGACTGAAATGAAAAAAACCCACCCGGGGGTGATCAGCTTTCTTGAGAAAGATAACGCACCCGAACCGTTATCACCCCGAGATGCTCTGTATGGTGGACACACCTGCGCTATGAGGTTGAGATACACAACGGGGCCAGGTGAAACTGTACACTATGTGGATTACACATCTCTGTACCCTTATGTAAACGCTAACTGCATTTACCCCCTCGGTCACCCCACCATCATTTACAAAGATTTTGATGACCCCTGCAGCTACTTTGGTATGATCAGAGCTGTGGTCTACCCCCCACGAGGTCTCTTTTTCCCATTTTGCCTTACAGGACTTCCAGAGGTAAACTTGTGTTCACTCTCTGCCGCACATGCGCTGAAATAAATAATCAAACAGGCCCCTGCGCGCATAGTGATGAGGACAGAGCTCTGACAGGTGTATGGGTGAGTGTAGAGTTTTGTAAAGCGTTGCAGTGTGGTTATCGCCTTGCTAAAATCACAGAGGTGTGGCATTTTGAAAAGAGCAGTGACACAATCTTCAAAGGTTATATTAACACTTTTCTCAAACAAAAGCAGGAGGCGTCAGGATACCCGTCTGAAGCGGTGGATCAGGAGAGCAAATCAAAGTATGTAGCAGACTACAAACTCCATCAGGGTATCCAATTAGACCCTGATAAAATCGAGATCAACCCTGCCAAAAGGCAGGTGGCAAAACTGTGTTTAAACAGTTTCTGGGGGAAATTTGCACAAAGAAGTGATCTGTCTCAGACCACAGTCATCACTAACCCTGATGAATTTTTCAACTTCATGTTCTCGAGTAAATACAGGGTTAACTACTTTCATTTCTTCAACCCTGAAATGTGTGTAGTGCAGTGGAACTACAGCACACGTGTCATCTCTGCCCCGAACAAGGTAAACAATGTGTTTCGTTGCTGCATTCACTACCGCTTATGCACGTTTAAAAACTTCTCAGCAGCATGGAGCAATTGCAGGACAGACTGATTTATATTGACACGGACAGTTTGATTTATGTGACAAAAAGTGGTGAAACTCCTTTGGAGCTGGGAAATTATCTGGGTGATTTAAGATACAAGGACGAATTAGGGGATTCTATTTTGGAGTTTTAGACACTATTTTGGAGTTTGCATCGACAGGTCCCAAGAGTTATGCATATCAAACCAAAAACCATAAAAAGGTAGTGATGCGTCTCAAGGGCATCACTCAGACGCATGAATGCAGCGAGAGGGTCAATTTTGACAGCATCAAAGGGCTGGTTGAGAGTTATTTAGCGGGGTCCAGAGAAGGTGTCATTGAAATTCCACAGCACACGATCAGAAGGGATAAGAAGAGATTCCGCTTGACAAACGCAACATTTCTTAAAAAGTTTCGGTTGGTCTATGATAAGAGACGTCTTTTTTCTGACGGGACAACTCTGCCTTTTGGTTATTAGAGCTTAAGAAGAAGAGAGAAAAAATAAAAATAAAAATAAAATAAAAATAAAAAATGGATTTACAGGAGATTGATTTTGATCCTAGATTTAGAACGCCTTTTTCATGTTTGATTGTAGGACCCAGCGGCTGCGGGAAAACTTTCTTTGTAAAAAGTATTTTGCAAAATTGTAGTCATGTCATGGATGTCGTTCCTGAAAATATTGTATGGATTTACACTTCTTTTCAACCCATGTATGCTGAATTACAGAAGATGAATAAAAATATTACCTTTGTGGAAGGATTGCCTCGTTCTTTTGAAGATGAAAACCTGTTTCCTCCTGATCAGAATCATCTGATCATTTTAGATGATGTAATTGCTCAAGCCTCAGATGATGAAAACGTGATGAAGGTCTTTACCCAGTTTCGTCACCATCGTAATATGAGCGTCATGATGTTGACTCAGAATGTTTTTCATCAGGGAAAATTCAGTCGCACTATTAGTTTGAACGCTAATTATATGGTGTTGTTTAAAAACCCGAGAGATAAACTGCAGCTGAATATACTGGCCCGCCAAATGTTTCCATCTCAAAAGGGTCTCTTCCTGGAGAGTTTTGAAGATGCGACAAGAGACGCTCATGGATATTTAATCATCGATTTTACACCCACCTGCCCAGAACATTTCAGACTGAGAACGGGCATACTTCCTCACCAGTGGCCTGCTGTGTATGTCCCCAAAACAAAGTAAGTCATCATGTCAGCGCGTATAAAAAGGAACGTTCCCTTATTCAGAGCTCTGTACCAAGCTACTCCTCAGAAACGTAAAGATATTCTCGCACACTGCTCTCCCGACTTTCTTCAGGCTCTGTGTGAGATTGCTCTGAATATTTTAAAAGGTAACATTAAACTATCTCCTTCTCAACACCGACAATTGAAGAAGCAGAGAAAAACTCATCAGACTGTTGGCTGATAAAAGAACCGGTATAAAACGTAAACAGCTGGCTCTCAAAAGTCAAGGAGGTGGTTTTATTCTTCCCATCTTAACGGCACTTGCTCCCTTGATCGGTGATCTAGTGGGAGGGTTAATCAGAAGAAGATAATGTCTCTCAGAACATCGCAGAAGATGCTTCTCATTTCCCCTCATCAATTCAAGCGTCTGACCCAGTCAGACACGTCCATCAGACAGACGGCGGAGGAGAATTTGGATGCAGACATGAGAGCGATATTAAACGAGCCCGGTTTGACTTCTTATGAAAAAAATCAAGAAATATGATGCGCTTTTGCAGAGGTACCTGACCCTACTTAAGCAAGGTGTGAAAGAAGAACAGCGGGTGAGTTTGACGCTGCACCGTGACACATCAAGCGAGGTTCCTGAGCATGGGCGGTCCCAAGAAAAACAAGGCCCGGGGCAGGACGAGGCCCCGCTTCAGATCAGGTTGTTATGGAGCGGGGCCAAACTTTGCATATCCTCATCCCTGTGAAAGAAGAGACCAAATGCTCAAAAATCACTACTGCAGCATGGACAAACCACCAAGCAGCTATTAAAAGGACCTGTCCATTGGACGTACATTACAGGTGCACTTCAAAAGATCTAAGAAATGGATCACCTACCTGACCCTGCTCTCTCAATCATATAGTGGAAACTCTATCTAGTATCTCACAAAAATGAGTTCCCCATCACATTTCTGTAAATATTTTTTTGAACCTTTTCATTGGACAACTCTGAAGATATGACACTTTTATACAATGTAAAGTAGTCAAGCACTGCCTTAACTCTACTGGGCATGGAGTTCACTAAAGCTTTACAGGTTGCCACTCCTCCATGAAGACATTGTGGAGCTGGTCGATGTTAAAGACCTTGTGCTCCTGCACCTTCCGTCTGAGGATGCCCCACAGATGCTCAATAGGGTTCAGGTCTGGAGACATGCTTGGCCAGTCCAGCACCTTTACCCTCAGCTTTTTTAGCAAGGCATTGGTCATCTTGAAGGTGGAGTCACTGTCATGTTGGGATACTGCCCTGCATCCCAGTTTTTGAAGGGAGGGGATCATGCTCTGCTTCAGTATGTCACAGTACATGTTGATATTTATGGTTCGCTCAATAAACTGTAGCTCCCCACAGCTGGTGACACTCATACAATCCCATACAATGACACTCACGCCTCCATGCTTGACCTTAGGCAAGACATGGTTGTCTTTGTACTCCTCACCTGGTTGCCACCACACATGCTTGAAACCTTCTGAACTAAATAAGTTGATTTTGGTCTCATCAGACCACAAACATGGTTCTAATAATCCATGTTCTTAGTTTGCTTGTCCTTAGCAAACTGCTTGCAGGCTTTCTTGTGCATCATCCTTAGAAAAGGCTTCCTCACGGGACAACAGCCATGCAAACCAATCTGATGCTGTGTGCTGCATATGGTCTGAGCACTGACAGGCTGACCCCCACACTTCAACCTCTGCAGCAATGCTGGCAGCAGTTAAATGTATTTTTTAAAAAGACAACCTCTAAATATAATGCTGATCACTTAACTTCTATGGTGGAACATGGCAAGGCCTGTTCTAAATGGAACCTGTCCTATTAAAATGCTGTATGGTCTTGGCCACCGTGCCTCAGCTCAGTTTCAGGATGTTGGCAATATTCTTATAGACTAGGCCATATTCATGTATTGTTCGTTGCTGTGAGGTGCCACGTTGAACTTCCAATGACCAGTATAAGAGCGTGTCAGAGTGATAACACCAAATTTAACACACCTGCTCCCTATTCTCACCTGAGATCTTGTAACACTAACAAGTCACAAGACAACAGGGAGGGAAAAGGGCTAGTTGGGCACCTAGGGGTGTGCTCACGTTTGTTGCCAGGGGTTTAGAAATTAATCTATTGAGTTATTTTGAATAGACAGCAAATTTGCAATGTTTTATAAATTGTACATTGACTACTTTACATCTTTACTTTACTGACAACTTTGTATCAAAGTGTCATGTCTTTGTTGTTGTCCCTTAAAAAATATAATAAAATTTTTACAAAAATGTGCGGAGTGTACTCACTTTTGTGAGATACTGTATAGAGTTTCTACTATATGTTTGAGAGAAGCACTGTCAGGTAGGTGATGTTCAGTTTTGTAGATCTTATGAAGTCCTCCTGTAACTTGGTAGTGTTCTCTGAAGTACACAGAGTTGTATTTTGTGAAGAGGTAGTATAGAAACAGAAACAGTAACAGAGCAGACCTGACAGTTGAATATTGACACATTTGATCAAACTTACGTAGCTTTGCCCTCCTTGAGAAAGATACATGCCAGGTTGAGTATCAGTGTGGCTTCCACTACTTTCACAGACAGCGGTTTAAGCTTCAGTGTTATGTCATACTGAGCTGTCGTGGCACTAGCATACTTCTTCATATTAACATCAGCTGATGCCAAAACCTTCCTATGGCCTTTTGTCTCCTGAAAGAAAACACAAAGACTTTACGTTTGCAAGCAAATTCCTTATTTCTTGAGATAAACTCTGGGTCAAAAAAGACAACCCCTTATACATATTGAAATAAGACAGATTATTTCATAACATGGCACATTTCTATTTCTTCAGCTTGTGTACAGCTAGGCCCAAAATTATTCATACCTCTGGCAGAGTTAGATTTCAAATTAGTGTTAACCAACCAAGAAGTTAATTCTTGATTGGAAATGAGACAGGCATCTCTCAAACATATTAAAACAATCGAGGGAGTATCAGTTCTGAAAAATATTTGTTTCTGTTTTTGTTGTCATTTGATAAAAAATATCATATTAAAAATTATGTATACCCTTCTACTTAATCAATTGAAACTGGCATTGCAATTAAAGCAATCAAACCACTCCTATATTTACTAACCAGCTTTTAACATGTTTCCTCTAGATTTATATTTGGTTGGAAGGCCTCCTCACCATTACCCTAATCTTTAGATCCCTGCACAGATTGTTTTTTTCAGATTTAAGTGAGGAGCCTTGCTGGGCCACTCCAAAATCTTAACATTGTTTCCAGTCGGAAAAAAAATGTTGGTCAAATTAAATGATTAAACCTTAATTTTAAACTCTATATTTAAATTTGGACGAGACTGTAATATTGTGGCATAAAAGTTACTCATATGTTACCCAAGGATAACAGTGTGAAATGTTTTGGATTTTTCTTTATGTTGCTCAAGCTGTTCCAGGATGAAAACTGAATTTTTAAACAAAAGTAATAACCGGTAAGGACTTTATGAAGAACAAAATCCAGAGAATCTTTAAAAGAAGGGGAGCCATGCACAATAGCATACAGCTAGGTTATACATATTTGAATAAACTTAGCACAATGTGAGGTTTGGTTGAACTTTTTCTTTGTTCTAACAATGCTCCATAGCAATAAATCTTCTACTGCTGGATAATCTGTTTATTAAATGGTGCCACATTTGTTTGGAAATTGCATTTGTGTCTTCAGCAGCACAGTTGAGTATATGGGTTGTGCCGTGAAAACACCCCAAATCCTCTCCAGCAATCCCAAACAGCTTTGGTGGAGGCAGCGTGATGGTGTGGGGCAGCCTTCCTGGAAAACCAAGGCTTGTCATAATTGTAAGCAATCTCCATAAAGAGAGATACAGAGATTGGATTCTGCAACAGGTAGCACTCCCATATCTCCACACTTTGGGGAAGAACTCCATCCTTCAAGATGTTGAAGTTCACGCACAGAGAACAGGGTTTACTTGAAACTAACTTTGAATTTGGGAGTGTAGTGTAGAGCCCTATTTTTTCCTTTTAATTCCGCACCCATCTGCTCCTGCTGACTGTCCCGCTGTCTGTCTTTCCTGTGCGCCCCTGCAGTATTTGTCGGGGCAGGTGGTTTTTGTGAACATTGGCTAGTGGCTACTAGTGGCAGTGCATCCACATCAAAGGCCAAGTTCTGATTATCTTTGGCTGAAATTAGGCATATTTTAATTAATAAAGGGATTTATGTTGCTATTTATTTTAATTTTGATTTAAACAACTTTAATTTTCGTGATTATATTAGTAAAGTATACAATTTAATTTTCTCCAGTCTTGATTTTATTACCAACTTCAGTTGTACTCTCCATCCTTCCAACAATCTTGGGATGCTGTGTCTATTTTAAGCTGCCAGCGCTCAATAATCCTAAAACTGTCCGCTCCCGCGAGATTTGCGTTGGGTCCCGCGGGATCTTTGGGATTCCAATCCCAATGCTGTGCTCTAGTGTGGAGGATGGAAAGGACTGACTGCAGTCCTGACCTCAAACCTATTAAATAGCTCTGGTACCAGCTTTCACATGCTGTCATTTACCAGAATGACCAACACAACGACATTGCCTGCTTTGTGATAAATGCTGATGGATGCTGATGACCAGCATCCATTTCCAGCTCAATCCTACTATCACTTGTGAACAAGACACCAAGATACTTAAACTCCTCCACTTTAGAAAAAGGTTGAACCCCAACCTGAAGGGAGCAACCCACCTTTTTACGGTGGAGAACAATGGCCTCAGGCTTAGAGGAGCTGACTCTGATCCCAGCCATTAACTGCTTCAGTTAACACTGAAATTTATAGCCTTTAGACAGCAAAAGAACCACATCCTGTGCAAAAAGGAGAGATAAAACCCTAATGACTGTTAATCAGACACCCTCCTCTCCATGAATACACCTTGAGATCATGACCATGACCACCATAAACATGATCAGAGACAAGGGGCAGGCCTGTTGGAATCCCACCCGCATTTGAAACAAGTTTGATTTTGTGTCAAAGATGCGGAGACACCTCCTGTTTTGGTCATAAAGAGACCGAATAGCCCATAAAAGAATCCCTAACTGCCCATAGTCCTACAGCACCCACCAAAAAATGCCTTATGGGACATGGTGCAAACTTTCTCCAGATCCAGAAAACACATATAGACCAGAGAAGCAAACTCCCGCAAGGTTCAAGATTCCCTCTCTCATTCTGTTGTAGGCTTTATGCCTTTAGAACACCAGTGTAAATGGTCCATTGACACTAATCAAATAGTGATCAATTACACAAATTACTAAATTGTACGATATTCCACATTTTTGAATGGCCAGTTCTACAATGCTGTTTCGAGTTTTCCACTTTGTGGACTAGATCCAGATTGGTTTTTCAGTTGGTCTGTATCTGGAATGAAGCCTGGACTTTGGGAAAGGCTGCTCTACAGATTCTCCACAAGCTGAATAAACCAAATTAAAAGGAAATGGAAAACAAAAACAATATAACAATGTGATAAACAATGTAACAATGTAATGAACTTACATTTTCAATGACAAAAGTCCAATCTTTGTCTTCAAACTCTTCAGCAGTAGGTTCCTGTTGGTCAACAAAGTATAGTAGTTTTCCATTTAGATAAATGACTGATAAATGCAACAGAATTCCCATTATAAAATTCAAACACTTTCTCAGGAACAGACAAATCCATTTGCAGGTTGACCATACCTTAAAGAGGGTAACAGTAATGTGTAAACTCTCTGGAACCTGCCAAATGACCAGGCCTCTGTATGGGTTCTTAATACCTGGCTGCCAGCTGTGGAGCTAACATAGAAGAGAAAAGAAACACAGAATTTATAACCCTCTCGTGGATAGCATTTTTCGTGTGCAGATGTTTTCATCAAAAACACAACTTATAAATTACACCACCAGCCTTAAACAGCTGAACTGTTCTTCCAAAGCTGACTTTTAATAGCTTTTTATAGTTTTCATAGCTAATCCAATATTATATCCTATTTCATTAGACATTAGACCAAAAGGTCCAATAAAAAAACAATTGTTGAGTCTTATTTTTTGTGAATAGTGATGCTATATACAATTTAATTAAGTTTGAAATAATAGTGTGTACTCAAAACATTTGTTCTCAAAAGTACGAGATTCTTATTTCCAAGTTTAAAAAACGATTGTAAGGGAGTGAAAATTTGAAAGGTGAAGATGTTTACAGTAATGAACTGTTCCGGTTCACTGTAGCCATTCTTGCTCACAGAAACGTTTGTTTTCTATGACTTCATGCTAAAATGTAGGGTTTTTTGACGGAGATAAAGATAGCTTTTGACTGATTTATAAAGGGCAGTAGATAAGTAGCTCGTTGATAAGAAGGGGCAGCATGGCTACCTGCCCAAGGGGCAGCTCGGCTGGCCGAACTGGCTGCGTGAGAGAACACTGAATGTGATGTGCTTATTGACACGGGCTGGGTAGCAGAGCTGTTAAGTGGAAACATTTTTGAGGTGACCTGAATGAATCAACTATACCACTGTTTTCTTCCACTACTATTGGTTCTTTGGATAGCAAGGTGGATTATGTACAGCTACAAGTACACACGCAGCAGGCTGAACTGCATGTAAGGGACTGGAGTGTTTTTCTTTTGACCATCTGCAAAGAAACATCTCTGAATCCAGTTGGATGGTCTTGCAGGCTGGTAGCTGACATCCTTCTACAGTGGGTCTGCTGTGAGATATCCTGATGCTGTGGTAAATGTACGACGAGGGGGTCTTGGCTGGGCAGTGTTTGGCGTGGATTGGGATGTGGCATCGCTTTGGTAGAGGGGCTGGCCGGCCATCCTGCTTGGTGCAGCGGGGTGTGCCGTGTGGGAGTGTGGGTGGCCAGCATGCTGTGGCACCTCCAGGGTTTGGGTGTGGGGTTGGCGGGGTGCCTGGTCATTGGCGTGCTGTGGTGGCCTTCCTCCAATGCTTCCTTCTGTGGTTCTGGCCCCTGGCTGGACGCCTGGCTGCTGTTGGTGGTCAGGTGGGTGGGGCAGTGGAGCATGTTTTGTGCCTGCACTGGTAGAGCTAAGCTGGATAATGTTTCTCCCTGGGTTATCGTTGAAGTGGCGGTGAGGTGGGGTGAGTGGGGCGGGGTTGCGCGGGGACCTTGCCTTGCTGTCGCGGCGCACTGTGTGGTGGGGGACAGTATGTTGCCGGGTGCTTGGAGCGGGGCTGTGTGTGGAGCTTTCACTGTGTGGGTGTGGTTTCGTCGCATTTTCAGGGATGGAGCTAACCTATGGGGGTGTGCCCCTGTGGGGAGGGGATTCATGGTGTTTGGGTCCGGGGGCATGTGTTCGATATCTGTTTCCTGGTTGGGGGTGGTCCTGTGGGGAAATTCATGTAGGGGTTCATGGGGGTAGGGGGCTCATGGGGTTAGGATCAGAATTCATTGGGGGGTTTTGACTTTTTCATCCTGTGGTGGCTCTGCTTGGCGAGCTAGTTTGGACCATGTAGACCCCTCTTTTGTACATGGCCCCCTCTCCGGATGAGGATGGGGGTCATTGGGGACTGGGGTGGGATCCAGGCCGGGGTTGCTCAGGATCTGGGACCAGCCCAGGTTCAGGTGCTGGGGCGGTCTGCCTGTCTCCAATCCAGAGGGAAGGAGACCAGCTCCTTGGTCCAGGGTCTGGTTGCCACTATGGGGTATCGGCACCTGGACCTGGGAGTATACAGTATGTATGGGGAGTGTGAGTGAGTGTACGACATCCATTGATTTGTTTGTCTTTATGTTGGGTGCGTGGGTGTGAGTGTTTTTATGTGTACGCATGAGAGTGGGAATGTGTGATTGTGTATGCCTGTTTTTTGTGTCAGGTTGGGTCTTGGACTGCTCCCTCTCCTGGATCAGTTTAGGTCCTCTATCAAATGTGGGCCCTATTTCCTCCCTGCCACACTACCTGCTGTGGTTGGTGTCTCTGCCCACTGGTGTTCTTGTGGTTCTCGGTGTCCAGGGCTGGGTGCTTTGGTGTGTGCCGGCTCACTTCCAGTGGCTGCTTGCTGGGGCCTGAACACCTGGGCTCTGTTGGGCCTCTGTTTGGGGAGTGTTATGTCCCAGGGTCTCGGGTCTCTGCAGACGACGAGTCGCTAACGGATGCAGGCGTGCTAACGATGTCGAATGCAGAAGTTGTAGCAGTGGATCTGAGGCTATGGAAAATTGTGTACTCTTCAGACTTGAGAAAAATCTTATGCTTAATCAAGTGCTTCCTCAGATTAGAAGTAATCCCACCGCTGTCCTTGCACGATTGCTTTGTTGACGGTACCAGCGGCTACTGACATCATTACGCTCTTGTGAGGTATTTTAATGCAACCAAAAGAACCAGTGGTATTGGTGGTACACTACAGTACATGTGCAGAGCAACATTTTTAAGGAGATACTGGATTCTTCATGATTTTTGGAAGTTTTTTTCCAATGCTATAAATTAGCTACAATGCATTGTAAGCGCTAAGCCCGTTAGGTCTGAGTGCTTTTGCAAGCAAGTTCTAACCTGACCCTATGGAAAATGTGGTCATCTTAAATGCTGGGAAGGGCGGGCCAGGGGTGGACTTGCTGAGAAGGGCTCGGAACCCGTTCATAACTGCTTGCAGTTCTTGTTCACTTTTGAAACTGTTACCTTTGTACTGTGACGTCTGCTTCTTCTGATCCACATCACCCTCAGTTTGTCTGGTTGCCTAAGTAACAAAAAACAATACAAATGCATTTTAGAGATACACTAAACAAATATAAGCATATTAATCTAACATTAACCTAAACTTAAGTACATTACATTGCTTTATTGTTATGGGGCACCAAAATTATTTGATGAACATATATATGGACAAGATTCAATACTGTGAAGGCGTGGTAAGGTGTATTCGTCACTTCCTGTTTTCACTGTTGCACTCTGTGGATTGTTTGGTGCGTGAAGGCTCTCTCGCTTGATCTGATTTCTCTCTACTGTGATATCTCTTATTTGTTCTAATACATAAGCACGTTAAAACACATACTTTCTGTTGCTGCATTTAACGTTTGTTGACTCTCCGTGTCATACATGATTTTTCTAGTAGTGGTAAGGGGTCGCTAGCTTAGAGTTAGCTTTAACTCCACCATGGCTACCCGTTCTGCTGTTTCTCTCTCTGAGTCTCCTCCTCTCTCCTTCTCTCTGTTTCAGATGTTCAGTTACTCCTCTGCCTCCTTTAGTGATAGTGGTACGTGTAATAAATGTAGCATTTTTGTAGCTTTGGAGGCGAGGGTGTCGGAATTGGAGCCCCCGAGGGTAGCTCCCCGTAGCAGTCCGCCACCAGAGCCCGCGCAGCCGGAGGCTCAGGCCGGCTGGGTGACGGTACGTAGAAAGCATAGTCCTAGATCCCAGCCCACAGGTCACCACCAACCCGTCTGCGTTTGTAACAGATTTTCCCCGCTCAGCGACATACCCGCTGAGAAGCCAACTCTGGTAATTGGCAGCGACCATAGTCAAATGTCTGCCAGGGGCCAGAACAGGCAACATCAAATCCTACCTGAAACTACTGGCTAAGGATAAGCATAAATACAGTAAGATTGTTATTCCAGCTGGCGGCAATGACACCCGGTTATGTCAATCGGAGGTCACCAAAGTTAGTGTTACTTCGGTGTTTAAGTTTGCCAAAACAATGTCGGACTCCGTAATTTTCTCTGGTCCCCTCCCCGATCTGACCAGTGATGACATGTTTAGCCACATGGTGTTATTCAACCGCTGGCTGTCTAGGTGGTGTCCAGAAAACAATGTGGGCTACATTGATAATTGGCAAACATTTTGGGGAAAACCTGGTCTGATCCGGAGAGATGGCATCCATCCCACTTTGGATGGAGCAGCTCTTCTTTCTAGGAATCTGGCCGAATGTATTAGTTCTCCAAAACTCTGACAACCCAGGGTTCAGACCAGGAAGCAGGGTCATAGTTTAACACTCCTCTCTGCAGCTTCTGTACTGCTACCCACCCATTACCCTATTAAGACAGTGTCTCGCCCATGGCCAAAATTGAATAGATTAAAAAATAATGTAAAAGGAGGAAATCATGAAAATCTCATAAAAATAAACACAACTTAGACTAAAAAGAAAAATAAAACAAATGTGGCTTACTGAACATAAGATCTCTCTCTTCAAAGAGTTTGCTAGTTAGTGACCTGATTTGTAACAATCAGATTGATTTATTTTGCCTCACAGAAACCTGGCTGCAGCAAGAGGATTATGTTAATATAAACGGGTCAACTCCTACTAATTATTTAAATTTTCACATTCCTCGAAATACTGGGCGAGGAGGAGGAGTAGCAACCATCTTTCAGTCCGATTTATTGATTAGTCCCAGATCAATCAATAGCTACAACTCTTTTGAACATTTAATCCTTAGTTTTCCTCATCCAAATTGCAAAGCACTAAAAGCACTTCTGTTTGTTGTTTTGTACCGTCCACCAGGCCCTTACTCTGAATTTTTAGATCAGTTTTCAGACCTTTTATCTGATTTAGTGTTAAATACAGATAAGGTTATTATAGTGGGGGATTTTAACATTCATGTTGACACTGACAGTGATAGCCTAAATATAGCATTCAATGCTATCTTGGACTCATTTGGCTTTGCTCAGAACATTAACAAACCTACCCACCTTTGTCTTCATTCTCTGGACCTTGTGCTGACATATGGCATTGAGTGTAACGACATAACAATATTTTCTCATAACCCTGTCCTGTCTGACCATTTTTTAATAACCTTTGAGTTTAATTTTACTTATTATCACAGAAAAACTCAGTGGAGGGCAATAATTTTTTTTCTTCCCCTTCACAAATTGATTCTCTTGTTCATAGTGTTACTTCATCATTGCGTGGTGCATTAGACAATGCAGCCCCCTTGAAAAAGAAGGTAATTATTCATAGGAGGCTGGCTCCCTGGTTTAATTCAGAGCTGCATACTTTGAAGCACAATGTTAGAAAATTGGAGAGAAAATGCCGCTCTACACACCTAGAGGATTCCTACTTAATCTGGAAAAATAGCCTACTGATGTATAAAAGACACTTCGCCAAGCCAGAACAGCTTATTTCTCATCATTAATAGAAGAGAACAAGAATAATCCTAGGTTTCTCTTTAGTACAGTTGCTAAACTTACACAGAGTCATAGCTCTGTTGAGCCATCCATTCCCTTAGCTCTCAGCAGTCATGACTTTATGGGATTCTTCTTAAATAAAATTGATTCTATTAAAAATAAAATCTTTGACATACCCCCGAAGATGATTACTTAGTCCTCAGCAAGTGAGACAACATTGAAAGTAACTGTAGAACCTGATCTGTGTTTGGACTGCTTTGATCCTGTGGAGCTTCCTGAGTTATCAGAAATATTAACTTCATCTAAACCTTCAACTTGTATGTTAGACCCAATCCCAACCAAATTATTTAAAGAAGTGTTCCCTCTGATTACCAGCCCCATTTTAGGTATGATTAATCTATCCTTAGTAAATGGATATGTACCACAGGCTTTTAAGGTAGCTGTAATTAAACCTTTACTTAAGAAACCTTTGCTTGATCGAGATGACTTACAAAATTACAGACCTATATCCAATCTTCCATTCTTATCTAAAATTCTTCAGAAAATAGTTCCTAATCAAATGTGTGAGCATTTACACAGCAATGACCTGTTTGAAGACTTTCAGTCAGGTTTCAGAGCTCATCATAGCACTGAAACAGCTCTGCTGAAAGTCACTAATGATATTCTTATGGCCTCAGATAATGGACTTGTGCCTGTACTGGTTCTGTTAGATCTGTTAGATCTCAGTGCTGCATTTGATACAGTCGATCACAATATTCTCTTAGAAAGGCTGAAATATGCTGTAGGGATTAATGGAACAGCGCTAGGCTGGTTTAAATCTTATTTGTCTGACAGATTCCAGTTTGTTCATGTAAATGATAAATCATCTTTAAACTCCAGGGTTAATTGTGGAGTACCACAGGGTTCAGTACTTGGGCCAATTCTCTTTACTATATATATGCTTCCAATAGGTAAAATTATCAGGCAGCATAGGATAAATTTTCACTGTTAAGCTGATGATACTCAGCTTTACTTATCCATAAATCCTGATGAGGCCAACCAGTTAGATAGACTACAAGCATGTCTTGAAGACATAAAAACTTGGATGACTTTAAATTTTCTGCTTTTAAATTCAGACAAGACAGAAGTGGTCGTCTTTGGACCGGAGTCTTTAAAAAAGAAACTGCTTAGTCAATCACTTAACCTGGATGGCATTAAATTGACCTCTGGTAATAAAGTAAAAAGCCTTGGTGTTATTTTTGACCAGGACATGTCATTTAAATCCCATATTAAACTGGTTTCTAGGATTTCCTTCTTTAACCTCCGGAACATTGCCAAAATTAGAAATATCCTATCCAGGAGTGACGCTGAAAAACTAGTCCATGCATTTGTTACTTCAAGGCTGGACTATTGTAATTCTTTACTATCAGGATGTCCACAAAATGCAGTTAAAAGCCTTCAGCTGATTCAAAATGCTGCAGCAAGAGTTCTGATGAAAATTAAAAAGAGAGATCATATTTCTCCTATTTTTGCTTCCCTTCATTGGCTCCCTGTTAAATCCAGAATAGAATTTAAAATTCTCCTCCTCACATATAAAGCCCTTAATGATCTAGCTCCATCATTCATCAGAGATCTGATTGGTCCATATGTTCCTAACAGAGCACTTCGTTCTCAGACTGCAGGTTTACTGGTGGTTCCTAGAGTCTCTAGAAGTATGTAGAATGGGAGGCAGATCCTTTAGTTATCAGGCTCCTCTCCTGTGGAACCAGCTCCCAGTTTTAGTCCGTGAGGCAGACACCCTGTCTACTTTAAAGGCTAGGCTTAAAACTTTCTTTTTTGATAAAGCTTATAGTTAGAGTGGCTTAGGTTATCCTGAGCTATCTATGTAGTTATGCTGCTATAGGCTTAGGCTGCTGGAGGACACAATGACCACTTTCACTCTCTTCGCTACATTCTCACACTACTCTCCAATTTTGCATTATTTGCTGTTATTTCAGCTTCTAACTTTATTTTCTCTCTCTTTTCTCTTCCTAGAAGCTACACCTGGCCTGACTCTGTGTCTACCTGTGACACCTTTCTGGAGGGGGGCATCGTCCAAGCTTCTGCTGGTAACAACTTAATGCTCACCCTCTACCGATGATCCACATGGCCCTGTCTTTCAGTGTTTAACCCTTTCTCTCTCCTAGACATAGCTACTGACTAAGCTTCTACTGTGACTAACTGTATGTGCTTTCTTTCAGACTCTAACCTTGAAAACTGGCTCAGAATTTATCTGTCCTTTCTTTCTAGGTGAAATGACTAAAAGAGCTACATCCATTAACATTTACTTTTCCTTCCCATAGAAAGTACTCCTAGATCATTGCTTCTTTGTTCTCTTTGTGTCTCTGCTCTGTTCTCTCAAACCCCCAGTCGGTTGTGGCAGATGGCCGCTCAAACTGAGCCTGGTTCTGGCTCTGCTGGAGGTTTCTTCCTGTTAAAAGGGAGTTTTTCCTCTCCACTGTCGCTACATGCATGCTCAGTATGAGGGATTGCTGCAAAGTCAATGCCAGTGACTGTCCACTGTCTCTACATGCTCATCCAGGAGGAGTGACTGCTGCAAGTCACTGACTGGATGCAATCTGCTGGGTTTCCTTAGACAGAAAAACTTTTTATCCAATTTGAATAAATAACTGAATCTGACTGCACTGTTCAATGATTAGGATTAATTATAATGTATGTACCTGACTGTTGTGAAGTGCCTTGAGACATGTTTTGTGAATTGGCGCTATATAAATAAACTGAATTGAATTGAAAATATGATGAAGAGTTTCTCACACAAGATGTAGACTATTCAGTTTGTAAATGGGGGGTTGCAGCATTATTTAGGTTAACTAAGTGATATTTCTGTAATGTACTGTAATGATTCTTTATGATAAAAAATGGTTTAAACAATGTTTTCACTTTTATGATTATAATTAAGATTTAAAATGCTTGTTTTGTGCTTTCGTAATATGCTTGTTGGGCTGTATAAATAATAAATTGCCAGAAGAAGTGTCAAAGTGAGCAGAGCCTTCTCCAGCTGTATTGATTACAAAGTAGCACAGGACTGCCTCTCCCCCACATGACGCTGCCCATTGCTGGTAAACATTGCCTTTTCCCTCATTAAAAAGAATGCCAAATAATGGTGTTTGGACATTTTTCCAGTTTTGAAAAACAGTCGTGGTGTTAAAACTAAATGAGCTCCACCAATCATTTTCAATAGCATGAGGTTGTTTTTAAAACCACAATTTGCAAGCTACAAGTAGCATGACTGCAGGCTGGTAATCTGAGCCAAGAGGTCAACTGATTAACCAGCTAGTATCAGCCTGTTAGACTCCCAGTGTTTCTCTTTAAAGAGCAGAACGACAAAATGGCATAATATCCTACACAGTAAACACTTTGTCTTGTTTTTGCTATATTTTGATAAAAATCAGAACAAAAAATGTTCTAATACTCGTACTTGTCGTCTCCTGCTTAATCCGGAACCGGGTTGTGGGGGCAGCAGATATAGTAGAGACGGCCAGACGTACCTCTCCCCAGACACCTCCTCCAGCTCCTCTGGGGGGAGCCCAAGGCGTTCCCAGGCCAGCCGAGAGACATCGTCCCTCCAGCGTGTCCTGGGCCGTCCTCTGGGACTCCTCCAGGTAGGAGATGCCTGGAACATCTCCCGGGGGAGGCATCCGATACAGATGCCCAAGCCACCTCAACTGACTCTTCTCAATGTGGTGTTGCAGCAGCTCTACTCCGAGCTCCTCCTAGATGGTTTAGCTCCTCACCCTATCTCTAAGGGAGTGCCGGGCCACCCTGCAGAGGAAGCTCATTTCAGTCGCTTGTATCTGGGATCTTGTTATTTCGGTCATGACCCAAAGTTCATGCCCATAAGTGAGGGGAGGAACGTAGAATGACAGGTAAATTCAGAGCTTCGCTTTTCGGCTCAGCTCTCTCTTCACCACAATGGACTGGCACAGCATCCTCATTAAAGCGCCATCTGTCAATCTTCCGCTCCTTTCTCCCCTCACTCGTTAACAAGACCCTGATATACTTGAACTCCTCCAATTGAGTCAAGAGCTCCCCTCCAACCTGAAAAAGGCAAGCTACCATTTTCCTGTCAAGAACCATGGCCTCGGACTTTGAGGAGCTGATCCCCATCCCAGCTGCCTATAGGCCTATAGCTAGAGGGGGGCTTGGCTAGAGGGGTCCAGCAAGACCACGTCATCTGCAAAAATAAAAGAGAAAATTCACTGGTCCCCAAACCAAACCCCCTTCTTGTGAAGGGGGACCACCACCCCAGTCTGCTAGTCCAGAGGCACGTTCCCTGACCGCCACGTAATGTTGAAGAGGCATGTCAGCCACGACAGCCCCACAACATCCAGAGACTTGAGGTATTCAGGGCAGATCTCATCCACCCCTGAAGCCTTGCCACTGTGGAGCTTTTTGACCAATTCGGTGACTTAAGCCTGGCTGGTGAATAGAGATGGGTACCTTTCCCATCTAAACCGATACGGTAACGATAATCGGTGCCTGGGAATCGATACCGATACTCAACGGTACCAGTTTTCGCTACTTTTGTGTGTGTTTTGGTGGTAATAAATGTTAATTCGTTTAATAATAAAATCTTCAAACTTTTCACTTTAACATATTTATTTCTCAATATATAAACTTTAATGAATATTTCAAAACAACATCCAGCTGTTTGTATTGTAACAGCTCAACATTAAAACCCTTGACTGACTACGCAGTGTAATGCACATATTAAAACCGAGCCATGTTGCTGGCTGCAGACCACGAGTTGCTAACGAATGCAGGCTTGCTAATGGTGCTGAATGCAGGAGTTGTAGTCGTAGATCTGAGGCTGACATAGCCCGGGCCACGGCACGCTTGGCCTCACGGTACCCGTTGGCCACTTCAGAAGTCCCACAAGCCATCCACAGCCAATAGGACTCCTTGTTCAGCTTGACGGCATCCCTTACAGCCGCTGTCCACCACCGGGTTCGGGGATTGCCACCGAGACAGACACCGCAAACCTTATGGCCACAGCTACAGGCAACAGAAGGAGAGAACATAGTGTACTTAGACTCTATGTCTCCAGCCTCCCCCGGAATCTGGTCAAAGCTCTCCTGGAGATGGAGTTTAAACGTAAATTCAACATGGAAGACTCACCACCCCGCCACGTCCAATCACTCCTCACTAGCTGCTCCAATCAACGGCAGGTCCGCACTCCTCCTCGGCCATTCATCTCCCAGGGCATCACTTTTAACGACCTTCTTCATGGAAGACAACGCTCTTCTGCTGAGCTTCGACCCTCCTCCACCCCTTCTCCACCATAGGCTCCCAACACCTTCCATACTAAGGCCTACGCCACCACCAGGATCGGCACCCTGGGGGGGAAGACGTACCTAATCTTAATCCAAAAATGTTTATTCAAACCCACTTCATCCTCAGCGTTTACATCTTTCTCAAGGGTCCGAGCACCAAATAAATAATCTTTCATTAATAAACTCTTTAACCGTCATCTTGTTGTTTCTCCATTATGTGAGTCTTTCCAGGTTGAAATGGGAGTTAAATACCTTCCTGGCCGAGGGCTCCACCAGACGTTCCCAGCAGATCCTCACTATACGCTTGGGCCTGCCAAGTTTGCCCGACTTCCCCTTCTTCCAGCAGATCCAACTCAACACCAGGTGGTGATTGGTGGACAGCTCAGCCCCTCTCTTCACCCAAGTGCCCAAGACATGTGGCCAAAGGTCCGAAGACATGACTACAAAGTCGATCATCGACCTCCTGCCTAGGGTGTCCTGGTGCAAAGTACAATTATGAACACCCTGACGCTAAAACATGATGTTCATTATGGACAATCCCTGACTGGCACAGAAGTCCAATAACGAAACACCACTTGGGTTCAGATCGGGGTGGCCATTTTTTCCAATCACACCCCTCTAGGTGTCAAACTGTTGTTTCCCACGTGGGTGTTGAAGTCCCCCAACAGAATGACTGAGTCCCCGAGAGGGGCACTATCCAGCACCCCCCGACAGGGACCCCAAGAAGGTCGGGTACTCCACACCACTGCTGCGCTCGTAGCCCGAAACAACGTTCAGAGACCTCCCTCCAACCCGAAGGTGCAGGGATGCGACTCTCTCATCCACTGGGGTAAACCCGAACACACAGACGGCTGACCTGGGGGGCCTCAAGCAAACCCACCCCAGCTGCGACATTCCACGTCCCGAGAGCCAGTTTATGCACCCCTGCAGGTGGTGGCCCCACTGGAGGATGGCTTTGCGCTCTTGTTTGGGCTTGGCCCACCCAGGTCCCAGGAGGAGTAACCCGGCCACATGGCGCTCACCAATGAGTCCTGACCACAGGCCTGGCTACAGGGTAGGACCCTGACTGCCTTATCGGTCGACGTCACATGCCTCGTTGTAATAGTCCTCATGAAGTTTTCTGAACTGCTCTTTGTCTGACCCATCACCCACAGCCTGTTTGCCAAGGGAGACCCTACCAGGCGCATTTAAGCCCCGGACAACATAGCATCTAGGATAATTCGAGTACTCAAACCCATCGAACACGTTAAGGTGCCGGTTGAAGTTCTAAGTTGATGAAGTTGATGTTCTTATATTATAACTATATTAATCAATATGTTATAGTGTTTTGCAGCAGAATGAATATTATTTTTATTTTATTTTAAATAAATGTTTGACCATTTTATAAATTAAAGTTATACAGTAATTTTTATTCAAGGTTATCATATTGTGAGAAACCCATTGCTGACCAGTGCTGACTTAAAATATTTTTGTCTGAACAATAGATGCTGAACTGCTCACAAGAAAAAACAAGCAAAAAAAAAACTTTTTTTAAAGCTAAAGATGGTGATGGCCTCTTTCTTAAATGGCATTTCAAGTTAAATCCAAGATGCCCCACAGATGGCAGGCTTGGTACTTTGCTCTGTTGTACGTTGGTTTTTTTGTGTTTATTATGCTCTCTGCCACCATTCTGTGGTCCCTTTCACTAAAGATCTCCTAAACATCAGACAGTCCTTTCTCCTCGTCTTGCAGACGACCTCAACAGTTTCTCCACAGCTCCATACATCTCTAGAGCTGTGTAAGGTTCCCTCATGCGTCAAACGCCGCACCATCATCCCAGTCCCCAAGAAATGCACTATCACAGGGTTAAATGACTACAGACATGACATCTGTGGTCATGAAATCCTTTGACCTGCTGGGGTTAAAGCATCTAATGGGCAACACAGGTCCCCCGCTGGACCCCTTGCAGTGTGCTTACCGGGCAAACAGGTTGGCAGATGATGCAGCCAATTTGAGAGTAGCCTTCATGCTGCACCACCTCTACCACACAGACAAACGCCAGGATCCTTTTTGTGGACTTTAGCTCAGCTTTCAACACCATCAACCCAGTAATCCTCTGCTGGTACGGTCAGAACCACCTGGAGCTTAACCCGGCCAAGACGGTGGAGATGATGGTAGACTTTTGGAGAACACCCCCCACACTGCCTCCTCTCACCATCCTCAACAACACTGTGTCTACTGTGGACCACTTCTGGTTCCTAGGAACCACCCTTCCTTGGGACCTGAGATGGTCCTCACACATAAAACACTGTTTTGGGAAAAAAGGCCTAGCAGGAAAAGTCTTTCTGACCAACTCAAAAAGGTACAAAACCTTCCCCGGGACTTCCACAGGTTTTTCTTTCTACACTGCCATTATTCAGTGTCCTATGTCCGTCCATCAATGTGTGGACAAGGCCTGACTACAATGAACAAACCCGGGGCCCCTATTCAAATGAAATTTTCAGAGTCCTCTCAGAGAAACTTATAAATTTTGCCTTAAAAAAAAAAAATTTTTGGGAAAGGGCTCCCAGGGTTAAGAGGTGTTCTGTTTTTTTGCTGAAAACGACTCCGGAAAAGGAAAAGAAATGAAAAATTCCTTAAACTTAGTAGGAGGTGGGGTTTCCCTTGTTGCTAGGTTTTGGGCGCTGTCTTCTAAGAGCCTGATTAGTTGTTTTAAAAAAAACAAAAACAATAAAAAAAACTAATGCCTCATTTGTAAAACAATGGGAAAAAAATTTAACCCGAGAGAAATTTAAACTTGGGTTCAGAAAGTTTTTTAAAACATGATGATGACCCTTTGCAAAATTGGGCACAAAAGCAAAATGTACTCATTTTAAAGCTCTCATTTTTTTCATTAGGGGTTATTATGTTTAATTTCACCATGCTGATCATTTTTTTATGCAGCAAACTATTTCCCATTTATTTTTTAATAAATTAAAAAAACAAAAAACATGTTACTGTCCCTTGTCTTCTAAATAAAATGGGTTTAGTTTTTGGTAAAAACAAAACAGAGAAAAACAGGTGGAGAAAACCAAACTGGACAGAGTGGCAGATCCTGCCTCCATCTGCTTTCACGCACCAGGAGCTATTTTAGGATTAGGATTCTTTGTAAATACAGGCCGAGATCTGCTGAGAGAATCATCAGGGCTGACCTTTTCTCCATCCAGGAGTTGTACGTGTCTAGGGTCAGGAAAAGGACATCTAACATCTCTGCAGATGCCCAGATTCAAACCATGCATATTTGCACAAATTCAGCCATGTAAAAAAACACTGTATATATACATATTAACAAAAAAAATCCATTCTTATATATTTATATTTAAAATGTATCATTGAGAGCAAAGAGGAATTAAAGTTAAATTCCTTGTTTGTGGTACAAACCTGGCAAATAGAGCTTCAAGATTCAAAAGTCCTTTATTTTCATTTTGCTGACATCAAGGATGCCAGCCCAAAAAAACGGGGGGTGTGCGGGGGCACAAAAAAAACAGACTGGGAAAAGAAAAAGCTAAAAATTTTTTCCGGGAAAGGGAAATTTAAAAAATGTACAGTTTTTGCACAAGTTACTTTGGGCACAGAAAATAATATCTAATGTTGAAAGTTTTGGAAGCGGTTCTGTTTTGGCACCCAGGGTAAAAACAGTAGGGGCCAAAGCTTTTTGGGCTCCACAGTGCGGGAGTATTCTGCCTGAGAGCAGGGGGCAGAAAAATGAGTGGCAGGGGTGAGAGAGGTCTTTCAGGGTTCTGGTTGCTTTAGCCAGCAGCTGATTTTGGGTGAGGTCATGGATGGATGGCAGAGTGATCTCAATGACCCTTTCCACTGACCTCACCACCTTTGTCAGGGCCTTTCTGTTTGTGATGGTACTGCTCTCAAACAAAAAAAGATGCAGCTGGTCAACACACCCTCAGGAGCACCCCCTGTAAACAGTGATGAGGTCTCCGCAGGAAGTGAATCCGCTTGTGAGCCTTTTTTGCTATGGTTGAGATGTGCCGGGACAGGACAGAGTGTTGGTGACATAAGGACTTAGGAACTTTGAGCTCTGTACAGTTTCTACAACAGGACCCATTTATAGTAATCTGCATATATGGGGGCAGATTTTTCCTGAACTCGATCACCAGCTCTTTAGTTTATAGGTTTTGCAAGAGTCTTCATACAGCCTCTACTCCTCTCTGTAGGCCTCATCTAGGTTGTTCTGGCCAATGTTGTAGAAAAATTATTTTTTATCAAGACAGAGACCAATGATTGTCACTCAGCTTTATTAATATCTTGCAAAAGAGAAGGATTTTTTACAGCATTAGACATGTGCTCAGGAGTGCTGCCAAATCATTCTGACTAGACAAAGCAAAAGTTCTCCTTATAACAGCTTCAACAGCTTTCAAGGTTATATCATGGGACCTAGACTTACTAGGGAGGGAGGTGAGGTGAAACCTGCAGAGTATCAAGTAGAAAACAAGGCAAGGAACTAAAATATTCACATCAATCACTATTGTGTCGTCTGCATACTTTATGATGTGGTCTGTGCTCATCTCTGCACGACAGTCATATGTCATCAGAGTGTACAGCAGGGTGCTCAGGACACAACCCTGAGGTACTCAGGTGAATGGTGGATGAGTTGTTGTTTACCTGTGGGTCCTTATGGCCTCCCACCTTCTTATTTATCTCATTTAACTTTCAAAGATGCCCTGCGATGGATTGGCAACCTGTCCAGGGTCCACCCAGCCTCTTGCCCATAGACTGCTGGAAATAGACACCAGCCTCCCCGTGACCCACTATGGAATAAACGGTATAGAAGATGAATGAATGAATGAAAAAACTTTTAAAGACTGTACTCTACAGAAAACTAGAGAAAATCAGAGCATTTGTGATCCCAACCTAGAAAATCAGGTCAGCAGAGTCACTGTCATCAATTTCTCCAATGGATAACTCAACCTGTCCCTCTGGGAAGGTGATAGAGTTTATCTAACTACTATTATTCATAAAACCTCCAATCATCTCATTTGTCATGTTCACCATGAGAATAAGGCAGCTGGTCTCCAATTATTTAAGTACAGTGCCTTGCCAAAGTATTCATTCCCCTACAGCAGTGGTGCCCAAGTGCAGTCCTCGAGAGCTACTATCCTGCAACTGTTACATGCATCGCTTCTCCAACACGCCTAAATGAAATGGCCCTTATCAACATGTTAGTTTTGCTAACATGTTGATAAGGGCCAGTCTGCAACAGGGATAAATCCAAAACCTTAGGATCGTAGTTCTCGGGGACTGGACATGGTCACCCCTTACCCCTGAGAGCTTTTCCGCATTCTGTCACATTACAACAGCAAATTTTTGTGTATTCTTTATGAATTTTTGTGACAGACTACTAAATAAAATATAGCAAAAAATGATTAACTTCCACATCTGTCTACGTAACTAGTAAACAGAGACCACCTGTGTGCAATTTAATCTAATAATAAATGCAGCGCTGAAGGCATCAGAGGCTTGTTAGAGAACATGAAAAGAAAGGAATTTGGTTTACCCCTGACTTAACAAATGTCTTACACAAGAGAAACCAGCTTTGCACACTTGCAACAAATACTTGTTCTGAGGCTGATTGGTTGTATTTTCGACAGTTACAAAACCAGTGTACAGCAGCTATTAGGAAAGCTAAACATGATGATTACTTGTCTCAAACCACAAATTGTCTTAATGACTCAAACAGATTTTAGCAAGCTGTACAATCTCTTTCAGGACATTTACACTCACCTGAACTACCTCACCACATAACTGTCAACTCCAAGACAGTATAAAACAAATTGGAGATGCTCGGTCGTTGTAACAGGCCTCTCGGGATCAGCCTCTTAATACACTAACCTAACATGCCTCCAGCAGCCACATGTTCTCATTCTCTAACATACCTACTCTTGAAGTTTGTAAGGCTTTGAGGGGACTTGATCCTAAAATAAACAGCAGGCCCTGATAACCTTTCTCCATACTTCCTACTGGTAGCTGACATCATAGCAGAGGCAGTGTCACACATCTTTAAATGTTAACTACAAACAAATTTAATTCCAGATGTGTGGAAGACGGCTTTTGTTATTCCCCTTTTGAAAGGTGGCGGTCCAACTGCTCCAAATAACTATCAGCCCACTTCTAAACTTTGTATTTTAGCTAAGGTCCTGGAAAGGTTTTTTGCCATCAGTCTGGCTTTAGGAAACAACACAGCATTCCTTGAAGTACTATATAATATTGTGATAGCTCTGATTGCCAAAGACTGTGCTGCCCTTTTTATTGACTTGTCCAGGCTATTGACACTGTAGATCATTACATCCTCTGTCGGAAGCTCTCAGAGATTGGTCTTTCAAACACTTTGATGGTTTTCAGATTATCTGTCTGGAAGTCAGCAGTGTGCACAACACAGTGGTCTATCTTCACACTACATGAAAATCACGATAGGCTCCATTTTGGGTCCTTAACTGCTTACAGTTTATGTTATTAATGTTGGTAAAAATGTTGCTGAGGCCAGTGTGCATTTATATGCTAATGACACAAAACTTTATTGTCTTGTAAACTCTGCAACATTGGTTCTTGAGCGTCTGCAGTCCACTTTTGATTTCATCCATCAGATCTATTTAAACTCAAACCTGCTCTTAAGGCTGATGAAACAAAGGCCATGCTGTTCGCAAACAAAAAATGGGCCACAAACTATACCGTCTATTAGGTCTACAAATGGCACAGCTATAGAGTTTGTAGAAACGTATAAATATCCCTGCATTGTCATTGATAAAAAGCTGTCCTTTAAGTGTCACATTGACCACATTTTGAAAAAAACAAAGTTAAAATTAGAATTATTTTTTTAATCTGATGTTGTGCACATGGATGCCCCAGCCAACTCCCTGCACATGTTGGATGTTACTTGTCATGGAGCCTTGCGATTTATAACAAAATGTAAACCTCTCACACACCACTGTAGCCTATACTGACCGTTAAACTGGCCATAATTATCTACCTGCAGACTTCTACGCTGATATACTTTCATTTACAAAGTATCCTCAGCCTGCTGCCTTCCTATCTACAGTATAAGATGTCACAAAGACAGTACAGTCACAGCCTATGCTCACAGGATTGTATTTATTTCAGTCTCCCCTCAGTTTGCACAGATTGGGAAAAAGGCCCTTTCCTATTTTGCTCCGTCTTTCTGGAATACACTGAAGCCAGAACTGATTATGTCCAGTTTGATCCCTTTGGGACATTTAGAACACGTTTTTAAGAAAGATCATATTTCAAGTTTGTTCTTGTCTTTTAAGTTTGTTTATAACTTTCTTCTTTTCAAATGCCAAGGTAATGTTTTCTTTATTATTATTTTGTTATTTTATGTAACTGATGTCTTTTGTCCGTGCTACAGGTCTCTGTTGTAAATGACACTACCAGTCTCAGTGAGATTACCTGTCTAAATAAAAGCATTAAGAAACAGCTTTTGAAAATCAAGCAACACAGCAGACAGGTCAGGGGGAAGGTTGTAGGGACATTTAAAGCAGGGTTGGCTTCTAAAACAATATCCGAAGTTTAAACATCTCAACAAGCACTTTTCAATCCATCATACAAACCTGAAAAGGGTATGGTACAACCTTATCTATCAAATATCTATCCCTCTAAACCAACAGGCCTGGCAAGGAGACCATTAATCAGAGAAGCAGCCAATAGGGCCACGGTAACTTTGAATGATCTGCAGGATCCACCGCTTCGGTAGGAAAATCTGTTGACAGGACAACTATTAGTGTGGCACTCCACATATCTCCCCTTAAGACTGGGGAGGAGGTTCACCTTCTAGCAGGACAGTAGCCCTGAACATAAAGCCAGGACTACAAACTGATGGTTTAGATCAAAGCATATTCTTGAGTTAGAAAGGCCCAATCCAGACCTAAAGCTCTAAAGCCAACTGACAATCTGTGGCAAAATTTGAAAACGGATGTTCACAGATACTCTTCATCTATGACAGAAATCTGGCTATTTTACAAAGAATGGGGGACATAGAGGGTACTGAATACAAACTGTATTCCACACTTTTCTGCTTTATAATTATGGACTTTCTTGCGATTCTCTAGGTACAAAATGAACTAAACCTCATCCACCTCCTCTGCCAAACACACACACACACACACTCTTGTTTTGCTATATGTAGTGAGGACCATGTGTTGACTCCCATTGACTTCCATTGATTTTCAATCATTTTCAACCCTTTCTATGCCCTAACCCTGACAATAACCCTAAACCTAACCATTACCAGTGCATGCCTAACCCTAACCTTAACCTAAACTCAAGTCACACCTTAGTCCTAAACCTAACCGTTAGCAAAATAGGTTGTGAGGACCAGCCAAATGTCCTCACTTTGGTACCAACGGTCCTCAATTTGATGGTGAAATCAGAAAATTGGTTCTCACTGTGATGCCAAGACAGGAACACAAACACACACAGTTACAGCACCACACCAGGTGAACTGCAGATACAAGGCAAGATGGATGTTTCCAAATTCTGACACTTTCATCTGAATATTGCAGCTGAAATCGAGACTCATTGAACCAGGCAACATTGTTCCAATCTGCTACTGTGAGCAAGAGAACTGTATCCTCAGTTTCCTGTTTTTAGCTTTAAGGAATGGCAGCTTGTGGGGTCTTCGGCAGCTGTACCCATGTAGGATGGATGGATGGATGGATGAGTGCATAAATAATAAATATCCTCACAGAAACAGTGGAGGTAGACTTGTAAAGCCGACATCATCTGGTCTTGCAGAGACTCCCAGTGGGAACCTTTTAAATTTGACAGGGCTTAGGTGGGATGTTTCCACACCCCATGTAAACAGCAGCTGATGTTTTGAGTTTGGATTGGCAAAACAAACGCGGAAGTAATATTATCGCATGAAAAAATAACGAAACGAAAACATATTGACAAAATTGAGTAGCACTGCAGACGAACCGAAGGAAAACCACGCAGATGCAACGATATAAATTCTTTCCAATTTAGCTAGAGTATTCATGGCAGGAAACTAAATGATCAAGACTGAATCTGGAACCAAGAACTCTAACTATGTGTTTTTCCCCGTAAACATTTCGATATTAGCTGTATGCGGTATTATTACTTCCGCCTGGCCAGTGGAACAGTAAAGACCATCGCTAACATATGATCATTTGGACTCTTGGATTAAACGGCTAATGGATCCAAAGTCTCGCTGCTCTGTGGTAACTAGCCAGGAAGAGGGCTCCGGGTGGAGTCCGTGCATCCCTTTCTGGTTACATCTCTCAGTCCCCTTAATGTGTGTTGGAGAGAACCAAACGCATACTGAGAGGCATGGTTAGCCTGCTCTACATTCTCTAAGAATAATAATAATAATAATTATTATTATTATTATAATAATGCACCTACCATTTATCTGTACATTCTATTCTGAGTTCTTGAAAGGAGGCAACAAACTGGAACTTTGACGCCTTCTTCCCGACTCGCTGGAGCCTCTTCCAGACTGAAGTCATGTCTGATTCGATAGTTCCCGCAAAGAGGAGATCAGAGCGGCATTACAGCGCAGAGGGCGCAGACCCCCGCTGCTTCACTGCGGGGACGAGTGACAGCGATCCACTGGTGTCCACAGAATAAACTTGAGCCCCAGACGTGTCTGGGCTGGCATCAAGCTAGCGTGGACAAACTGGAGTACGCACGTCAAACACTTTCAAAATAAAGTTCTTGTAAGAGACAGTTTGTGTCAACTTCAGGGGTCACATCGGGGCATTTTGGAGGTAGCGGATTTGGGAATACCCGCAATCATGCCCAAAGGTTCGACAAGAACACAAATGTGGTGTTCTGAAAACGTTGTGGCTTCAGTTTTCTTCAGGTAGTCCAAAATGTCGTTTCGATTACAGTGCAGAGAGATTATAGGCGTATTAGTTGAACTTGCATTGACATAATAACTTTATATCTAAACATTAGTTTTCAATGTAGTTTTGTTCTAGTACAAACCGATCAGTTAACTAAACTATGGGATAGGTATTACATAAGCAAAGATAAAGCTTCCAAAGAGAACAGATCAAATGATTATTTCAATCCAATCAGCAAGTTAAATTTAATTATTTTCAGTGTTACTTGAAATGTCATTATAAGAGTTAGCCACAGCATGCAATCTTCAATAGTTTACTGTAAAACGGGCATCCTGCTGCTCAGCATATTGCAGCTAAAACAATGGTCTCATTCTGAGGAATGCATTGCCACCAGTATATTATTATTATTATTATTATTATTATTCGACCATACTGTCATACTGAACACACACACTTCCTGACATCCCATGTAATTGTGGGTGGCTTGACTTTGCTGTCATGAGCTTTACAAGTCACACTTTTGTAACTTCCTCTTGTACAGAAGTATCCAATGATTATAATGGGATCTTATACGACGTTATAGATCAGTACCATAAAACACAAAACCAATGATAACAATTCTTCTATGGAATAAAACACAAACTGCACAGAATGTCATTTGTTGGATTGTCTTTAAATTAATATTTGCTGGTTTAAATTCTCTTTAAGGATCCGTTTTCTGTGTGCACAGGTTAAATTAGCTTGTATAAAATTGTAAAAACTTGAAGCAAAACCTTTTGACTGTCACAGTCATAAACATAAAGTGACTTGTTATAGACAGTCTGAACTATAATAGAACAAATAACAGGGCCTCACATAAATAGTCCTTAGAGAAGCCAAACAGAGGTTTATACGGTTCCATGATGCTCTGTTGAGGGTTATTATAAAGCAGTGAGTACAAAAACAGAAATTAACTCTGAGCCAATCAGAGAACATTTCCCCATAATGAGACGCCTGTCAGCTTCAGGGACTTTTTCAGTTCAACACTGTGTTTATTTTTATCTCTCTATGTTATCCTAAGCAGCTGGGAACATAATGCAGCTTCTGAGAGCATAAACAAGAGATAAACAATGATGAAAGACCTTTTGAATGTGAACTTATAATTTGTTTTAATTCAGTCATACATCTGTCTGTAGGTTTACAAAGTAAAGATTTTGAAAGAAATAGAAAGCTACTTTTTTGTATATGTTACATCATTTCATAGCAAGTGATGACTCTTTTACCTTTTCAATTTACTTTTAACAGAGTTTTTTTTTTTTTTTTGCTCCATTGTCTTTTATTATTGCTGGAATACAAGTTGGTAAAATTACTTGATCCAGGTTTTATCTGCCATCACATAGGAGCAAAGGCAGTTAGACCAAACAGCTGATGAACCACATGTCTATAGTACCACCTTTTTCTCCTTACATTTCTCAAATTATCCATAACCTATTCCTGCTGGTGTGGTTGGTGTGACTCTTAAAGCCAAATTTAAACATAAATTAGCCATTTAAAGCAATCATTTTATATATGACCCGTGCATTAATTTCCTTGTTAACATAAGAACAGTGGATAAAATGCCTTTTGGCTGGCTAGACAGGCATGGCATAGTCCAAAAAGCAAGACTTGAGCATGATCAGTGAACATGACATGAGCATGATCAGTGAACATGACATGAGCATGATCAGTGAACATGACATGAGCTTGATCAGTGAACAAGACTTGAGCTTGATTTGGAAAACAAGACTTGAGCTTGATTAGAATAAACAAGACATGGTTTGAAAATGTTTCCGCGATTAACAACTAAACAGGAGTGAATATATGGAGAGTAAACCAGGTGGAGCTAGGAGACAGATTAGTTTGGAGCAGGTGAACCGGATAAAGATAATTGACAGAACAGAACGTGGCTGGAGCAAGAACAGAGACTCTTGAATACAAACAAAAGCATGACCAGAACCAAAAACCAAACTTGACAAAACATGAACAAGACTAAAACATAACCAGAAAAATAATAAATAGAAGCATGAGTCAAAAACTGAGAAATATAAGAAAAACCCAGAAACCAAAAACCAAACAACCCCAAATCATAACTAAGCATCTAATTCCTATTTACAGTGCTGCTTTTAAATATGCTGACTAAAGATTAGAATGAATGAATTAGTATAAGGATTATAAAAAGCCATCATGAACAGCTACTCTTTTTAAACTGGCAAACTGATGTATTCTTTGTTTTACATATTACATATTCATCAGGAAGCCCAAAAGTATGAAACAACATTTGCACCTAGACCTTTAAATCTATTAAGAAACTTTGAGACCACTGAATACAGCTGAATGGTGTACTCATCAGGCAAGCAAGCCCAGCTTGTGAGTTTCATTTTTTTTGTGCTGAGATTCTAAGATCTTTGCATGTTGGTTTAGATATTTAGTTTAGTGTTTAACCTTTGGTTTAAGTTGATCCTTTAATTTTCTGTTAAGTCCCTCTTGTTAATTTCTGTGTTTATTAGCGATCTCTGAGCTCCTCTGAATTCTGCTGATTAGGCTGACCCGGTTCTCATGTCATTCAATCAGTCTTTGCAAACATGGTGTTAAGTCTGTTTTCTACATGCAAAACTTTTTAAATGAAAGGTTAAGATTAATTAGATAATCATTTTCATAATGATGTATTGTATCAATGTGCAAAGTCCCAGAATTATAAATTACATCACACCAAATTGTATTCAGAGATTTTGGATAAAAATGTATTGCTCCTGAATCCTACAGCATTCCTATGTAGGCATATTCCATATACTCTTGTAAGTGAAATACAATATAACCCTCTGTAAATTAGGCTACATGCATCATAATAGTTATTATTCTGAAAAACTCATAAAACTGGAATTACTGTTGCTCTTTAGTCAAATGTCTGGTCCTAGTGTATGTTCTCCTGTGTCAAGGTCCCTCCTTTTTTCCTCTTCTCGAAACATTTTTTTCCTGATGGCATCATAGAGAAACAGCTGCAACTGGGCTGGTGAAAATCATGCAAGCAAGTACCAAAGAGGACCAGAGAGGGATGGGTGTCCCATCTGAGTCATTATGAGCTTATATGTGTCTGGTAAACATATAGTCCCTGCCCCTCTTCTTCCGGCAACTTCAAAAGTGGATTTACAAAATAGAGTGGCATCAAACCAGAGCTATCTATCTTTCCTAACGGCTATTATGTACAGTGGGTAAAATAAGTATTTAACACATCAACATTATTCTTAGCATATTACTAATATATCCATTTACCTGAAATTCGCACCAGATGTTGGTAACTGCCCAAGTAATACAGCCATACAAAGAAATCAATACTGATTTGTTCACAAATTACGTTATAGGTAATGAAGTTATCCATAACAGGAAACATTAAAAACATGATGAAAAATGTGTGCGAAAAGGTATAGGAAGCCAAGAAATCATCTGTAAAGCACTCAACCACAGTGTCTTTTATAAGCACTCACTGCACAAGACTTCACTGCTGAAGAGAAAGCACATTGAAGCTTGTTAAAGGTTTGCTACTGAAGATTTGGGCAAGCCAGTGAAAAACTGTAAGAATAGAGTGGGTAGATGAGGTCAAAGCTGGGTTCTTTAGATGTCGCTGAACAAACTGTGCTCTGAGGAAGAACATTTCTGCATATCACCTAAAAACACCATGCTAAAGGTTTCCTGGTGGGAACCTCATGGTGTGGGCTGTCTTACATTATATGATGCTAGCACGATTCATAAAACTGTAGGAAGGATAGATGGAGAAATGTACTGGGACATTCCTGATAAGAATCTGAGGAGAAGGTGTGAGTTTCCAATTGGCCCAAACACCAAGGAAACTCTTAATTGGTTTCTGAGGAAGAAAGTGAAACTGCTAGAATGGCACAGTCAGTCATCTGCCTTGTATCCTGTGTTTGCAGGTAATAAGTGGACCAATTTGTATTACTTTATCACAGCTAAATACAGAGCCAGGTCAGATGAAGCTTCTAGAAAGAGAAAAAAACAGAGAGAGAAAACAAAAAGGCATACGAAGGAAATAAACACAAAGGGTACAACTTAAGTATGCCATTAACACAAAATGCCAGGGAGTTCAAATTGTTAATAGAAAAGTTAAAGAAGTATAATACATTTTTAAGAACATAACATGTTTTGAATTGGTTGTTTTATTATTTCTGTCCATTATTGAGAAAATATAATGCTTTCTATACAAAAGAAATTTTATTAAATGTGGGTTATTACTGGAAAACCTGGATTTATGAATTTAAAATTTGGACACTTCAGGTAGCAGGTTAATAACTGTGTAACCAGACAAGACATTCTTCCAGCAGAAGGACAAATTAGGGTAAACATGATCAGAAACAAAACGTGAAAGCTTGCTCAACAAATGTTTTGTAAATGAGCAATATCAGAATAAATGAACCATTGTTTCTCTAATGGCTTCACAAAAAGTAAAATTTACAGAACCTATGAAACATTTTAAAAGAAACTTTGTTTACTTTCTTGGTCAAAAAGAACTTTTGTGATAAAAGCCAGACTTTGATTCAGCAGATATTTTGCACAAAGCTGGAAGCAACACTTCGGTCCACTGCTGTACGAATTAACACTGGAAAAAGCTAAGCAGCTGACATCTACTATGTAGTGAAGCCACAAAACAAACCAATGCACCCCCTCCAGTACTTCACCGTTTAGTTGTAAAGGCACTGGAGGCTACTGTAGCTTATAATAATTATGGTGGAGCCAGACTGAAGCTGACAACAAGAGCAGAAAGTAGTAGGAAGCCATTGCAACCTATCCTGCTGCTGTAGTTGATCATTAAAGAAAAGAAAAGAAAATCACAAGAAAGACAAAAAAAGAACAGGGCTACTGCTGAATACATTTGCATGGACCACATCCTTGTTTACACTGTACAAAATATGCTTTGTATGCACCAGATCCATGTTTGTTTTAAAACAATTTATTTTAGTATAGAATGATACTTTATTTGCTCCTCAGTAGTAACATTTATTTGTATCAACTGCAAGGCAAATGGAAGCACACAGTGGCTCACTATAGATAAGCAATTATAATAAAGGGCTGCTGACAGCTTCCCCAGGGCTTAGGACAACTCGGACCTCCATCACAGTTGTCCTAAAATATATATTTTTTCTTAATCAGGGCCGAATTGTTCCATATTTATTGGTTTTGCCCTAATAATGGAAGCTAAAATATTATCATGTGTTTTTTTTCTGAACCAGAGACAACCCTGTGTCCTCCAAAAAATGTTGCAGTGGGTTATACCTCTACCAGTGGCTCCATCCCAGGGAAAGAGACCACGCTCATATAAAGTTTTTAGTCCTAGATTCTGACAGAGGCCTCTTAACTGTGACGGGCGACCATGATGAATAATTTTAAACCTTTTTCCACCTTTAATTTGACATATATCCTGAACAATTCAACCAAGAAACAAACAAATCTGATAGAAGGACATTTTTAAATAGGCTGCAACAACCTGGTTACATACATCATTTTGCTAAAAGTATTTGTCTGTTTTTTGTACTTTTACTTGTGCATGAACTTCGATGACATCCTATTCTTAATCTATAAGGTCCAGTTTGTGATGGGACCGCACCGTGGCAACATACAACTTAACTGCTTCTGTAAACATCTTCCACAAGGTTTGGGAGTGTGTTCATAGTTAGATAAGAAAGCCAGAATTACAGCCTCTAATTCACCTAATTCACACAAGGTGTTTTCAAGCCGTTGATGTTTCACGCAGTGACAGTCAGGTTTTGTCCCACCAAACTGTATACGCACCTGCCCCATTGTAAAGTGATTGTGGAACACCAGAATCATTGCTTTGTGTGAAACCAACATCTTTGCTTCAATATAGGTGATAATTGTTTACCACCCATAAACCCAATACTTGTTTGAAGTCACTCCGCGGGATTCAATTTCAGCATTAAGTCTTCTTTGGTAGTCGGTTTGTACCCCCTCTACCATTGCAATAACCCTCCCAAGATCTCTCTAGACTTGTGAAGCGAGACATCTTTGCTCGATTTATTGCCCCCCATTCAAGGTTGACCACTCATGATATTTGTCAGGATTTGTATCCGATCTGTCCTATATACTCTTTAATGATGGCATTATTTTATAATATACGCTTTTGGATAGTGTTAAGACTCTTGTTTCAAATCTGTATTCCTCAGTGCTTAAAAGAAAGGCTCATTCAAATCAGATCATTAAGGTGCGTGTTTATATGACCTTCACAGAACAGTGAAGCTTCTGCAATGGTCACTATAAGCTTCATCGATAGTTGTCACCAGTTCTAAGAATAATGCCTAAGTCATATATGTCAGTTTTTCAGGAACAAAAACGTATATATAGATTTTTGATGTAACATTTCACCCAAAAAGGTAACAGAATGATGTTTAACATAGGGCATTTTTCTTGTGGTCCTCTTTTCGATTTAAGCTACACATAGCTTTCTCTCTAATAGGTATTGCATATAATCGTTGGATTTTGCATACAGATGTGTACATAAACAGTTGGTGAGTAATATTTAGAAAGAAAGAAGAGTGTAATGTCACGTCTACCCGTGATTACTTGTTACAGCCACGGTTCCTTGAGCGCTTCGCACTCTTTCGCATAATTGCTAGCGTTCATAATGTGAGCTGCTTTAGTGGCAAAAAATCCTGAACTGAGACAAATTATAAAATACAATATCTGTGGCTTGATCTAATCCTGACCTATATTGTGGGTAAATCCTCATACACTTACAAAGGAATTGACCCTGAAATAATTTCATGGTTTGATAATTTTTGGTTTCTCCTGAAGCAGACGCCATTTTAAAAAGCCTGTAAAACTGTCTAAGACACACTCTTGACATAGGCCATTATACAACAGGCATGGAATTGCATTGCCTCCTCAACTGAGGATTTAGACAATTTTACAAGAGATGGTTAGCATCATGAGAAGATGATTAAGACAAAAAAATATTGTTTGTCAAAAAATCGCTTAGGTCATTATTTTTGGAAGGTGATGAAATATATCTGACAGGTTTGGAAACTGGCAGAGAACTGATATTGAACCTTTATGGTCAACTGTAGAATTGAAATATTTCATGCAAATGTGTTTTCTGAGTAATCTAATGACAAACTGCTGAACCTCTTTGGAAAGTAAACCACAGGGAACCAGCCAGCTCAGACTAGAGTAATCAGATCCCAGTGGTATCACACTTCACATTTCCATCTATAACCTTTGTAAATATAGCTTGGCTTATCATGACACCTGTGAGCTGTCTGTCAGAGGTACCGAGAGTGTGATAGAAAGCACAAGCAAACACTAATACATGATTAAGGTCAGAGAATAACAGAGCCACGATTCCAGCTGTGTGCAAATCAGCCAGGCTTATAACTTCTAAGCAAAATGTCTATTATGTGTTGCAATTGGTTTAGCTTCTCTTTTGCTTCTTGATAAGCTTTTATTTGGCCTAAACTTGTCTTCCTCAAGCATGTTGTTATCATTTTGATATGACTGAGATGTTGTTTTGAAGTAAGCACAAACTGACTGAAAAACAAATACTTAAAAAGAGTTAATTAACAACAATGATGGCGAGTTATGGTCTGGATGGTTTTCTGTTTCAGAACTTCAGGAGGTGAGACCATGATTAGTATGACACAGGTGAGTAATCGCTGATGTGTTGTTCATGGATTGTCACCTTCTTGGATTCAGGTAGGATTCTGAGGGTTCAGCTGAGGATCCTGAGGTGGTTGGGCTGGCGAGGATTATGCCTCTTAGCTGATTGCAAGTACAAGAGATTTTTATGAGTTTTGATGAGAACTGGATAGTCAGCTCATACCAGACAGTGTCTTCACTTCTTTTAAATACAACTTGGTCCTAAAAAAGGTAATTTCTCTCAGTAGTGGAAAGAAAATGAGAGAAAAATCCATATGGATATAACTTCCCTTCAGGACCAGATGTCTGGGACAACACTACAGCAGCCTCTGAGTCTGATGCATTCTTTTGCATAATGAACTGCAGGGAGGGACTGGGTTGACTTGAGCCCCCAGATACAGCATCAGCAACCTGAGTACTGAAACAGTCCAGTTATGTTGGAGATTTTTAGGTGACTGCTTTTAAGTCTGAGAAAGTTGTATTAGGAAACCCCAACGGCAACTAATCTCCCTACTGAAAGGCTCTCCGCGTAAAACAGGTTTGCAGCCTTTCTTCCTTCCTTTTTATCTTGGCAGTTGAAGTGATGGCTATCCTCTTAAAAACCGTTAGATGTACCAAGATTGATTGTTTTCAATGACCAAAGCGTAGTCAGTCAACTAGCTGGTGACACCACAATATTTTTGAAGAATGTGGACCAAACCCCTAAATACTTGAGCTAATTAATATTTTTTCCAAAGCATCAGGGTTGACTTTAAACTTACAGAAATGTGAACTGATGGCGATTCACAACTCTAATCTCACAGAGGCCTACGGTATTTCCATAAAATCCTCAGTAAAATATATTGAAATCCTAATAACTAAAGAGGCTACACTCAGTGAAACTGTTCACATAGAGAATAAAATCAAGAACTACAAATCTCTCTTCAAATCTCTCTTCAAAGAGATCTATCGCTGTTTGGAAGAACCTACTTAACCAAAATGGAGTCACTGGCTCGTTGTACAGTATATATCCTGCATACTCTATGGCCATACCCAAAAAATACTGAAACTCACTCAGTAGTATGTGTAAGAGCATTTCAATAGTGTCTGTAAGAGCATTTCAGTAGTGTGTGTAAGAGCATGTAGCATTTAAGTGGTGTGTATGAGAGCATTTCAGTAGTGTGTGTAAAAGCATGTAACATTTCAGTAGTGTGTGTGAGAGTAAATTCAGAATAGTGTTCCCAACGGCCCCTCATAGGTTTTGATAAAAGTTTCTATTTCTTTTGTGATGAGAGTTGGTCGGTGTCATTAATTATAAAGGAGTGTATATATTTTTTTGCCTTGTCACCTTTATTTAGGTCTACAGAAGTATGCACTGTTTTTTCTCTTTCCTCAATCTGTTTGGCTCTAGATCTAATAAAAGCACTTCAGGCCATAGATGGTGTCTAGTTTAGCTTGTAGGGCAAAAAGGTTATCTTTGTCTGGATCTGTCAAGGACTGTTTAACATATAATGAGTTCAGATCTTTAACCATCTACTTCTTCCAGGTCGATCTTCTTTTTTTACATAAGAGTTTTGCCTAAAAGGACTGCTGATCATAGTGATAAATTTCGCAGATAGTTATATTCCCATGTTTCATGTACATGGTCATTATCATGATCTGTAGGATTCTATCTACTAGTTCTTTGATTTCACTGCATTAGAGATTGTATTTTAAGAGATTTGCGTTGAATTCCCAGTACCCACTATGTCTCGACCCCCAGGAAGAGAAGTAATTGATCAGTTAATACTACAATGGTCAGTAAGAGGAGTTGGAGAGATACTACAGTCTGATGTTAATTTGAAAATATTATCTGTCCTCACCCAGAAATCTGTTTTAGATCTGCTCGATGCGTTTAAACCAAGAAAACTCATTTGTTATATGTTATTGTTCCCTTCCATAGAGTTCGATTAAGGTCTCTGGATGGCTGAGCAGAAACAGACAAATATACAGTTTTTGGAATGAGTTTGTAAATTGTGTTGTTGTTTCTAATCACATAGCCCTTCATCAATGCCCATGTTCCAATATCCATCTATTAAAATATTAGTAGGATATCTTTAAGTTGTTCGACATTTACTTCAATAATTGTAAGAAGCTCCTTCTTTTTTGAAACGTTGCAGTAGACATAAATAATGCCTAGGATTATTAATAAGTCCTCAAGAAGCAATATTGAGAGAGACCAATAACTGTCACTACCAAGTTTTATATATATTATCTTCCCTGGAAAGTTATTCAATAATACAGCCACACCTGTTGATTTGGATGTACCAAGCAAGTAAAAACATTGATTTGACCAAAATCTATTATCAGACTCCTTTAAATGGGTTTCTCGAGGAAGAATACGACGTGGTTTTTGTTTCTACAGTACAGAAACATTGCCTTTCGACATGATCTTGTAGGCCCCTCATATTTATCAATATAAACTTAAGATTCGTTTTTAAAGACATAAAACGGAGAGAGTAAATAAACCACACAGACCTTAATACAGATAGTTTGTTAATCTAGAGTCAACTGAAGGCAAACCCCTGGAACGTCGAAGATGGCCCTTAATATAATAACATGGAAATATCAACTTTGCATCCACAAACATCATTAAAATTAACTTAAATCTACTCATTTTCACTGGGGTAAAAATAGAAATAACAGCTGATGCGCAAATAGTGCAAAGAGTCCTGCAATGACGAGTGCAGTTTAAGATTATGGTTAAATATTGAAAGAAAGTGCTTTTTATAAACCTGCAACAGGAAGACGTAATAAACAATCAGAGAGAAATTTGTAGTATCAGAAGGGAGACATGGCTTTCACCACCTTGCTGTCGATCACTGTAACATGGCACATTTTCTGCCTGCTCTGTAGGCTTAAATGCTAACATTAGAATGTTGGCTAATATTAACCTACTCCATTTAAAATGTTAATTTAGGCTTATAAGTAAAAATTAAAATGAACTTAATCCATCTATAATGCTTACAACAGCCTATATGCTTAAGTCTATGAAATTGCTCTTCAAGATTAATCACTGTTATCTAGCTGTTGGAACAGCAGGACACGCCAAAATAGCCGCCTCTCTATGAAGATGGTCAAAGGGTTAGTGGTAAGGTCAGGTTTAGGCCATAGAAATGAATGAAAATGAATGGACATCAATGCAAAGTACTCAAAAAGATAGTTCAACATGGATGTGTGTGTGTGTCCGAGTAGGAGACAGTGAGAGAAGAGAGGCAGAAGAATCACAGACAGGCATATAGCGAGTACGACGCCCAGGAACTGACATTCGAAAAAAATATTTATAGCGTACGCACGAAATACTAATTCATTCCCACGAAATACTAATTCGTTCCCACCAAATACTAATTCGTTCCCATGAAAATACTAATTTGTGCCCACGAAGTATTAATTTGTGCCCACGAAATATATATAACATGCGCATGAAATACTAAAACAGTGTAAAAATATTTCAGTAGTGTGCGCAAGAGCATGTAGTGTTTCAGTAGTACGTGTAAGAGCATTTCAGTAGTGTGTGTAAGAGCAGTAAAGAAGTAATCAGCCAGTCAGCAACGACTTACACTCACACATACAGACACAGTTTCTAACACAGCATGAGATTTTGTGTCTTATCCTGGCCTGCCTTTTTAAGATGGTGGAGCATGCTGCCGAACTATTTCCCATAACTTGGAAACCGTAAGGGCTTTCGATGTCATTCTTGGACCATTTTTATCAGAACGGACAGGATAATGTCAATCTCTTTTGTTGACAATATATTGTATATTATAAAGGGAAACATGGAAAAATGAGAAAACTACCTGAACATGCTCTACAAATTTCTCTAACTCAGAAGGGCTACCAATTTGATTCATGCACCGAACGAATCAGCAGGCTTTGCTAAAAAAATCATGAAGCTTTTCAAGTTTTTACAAAAATCTGTCTAGGAGGTGTGACCCTGTAAAAATGTGGATCATTTTGAACATTTTTAACCTTAATGAAGGTGGATCTATCTCACGAGAAAACTGTAAAAAAATTTGGCCTGTATGCATAAGCAGGCATTGGTGAACAATCCTGGAAACTTTCATGTCATGAACATATCATGTTGAGGAGATGTTATCTACTGAAACTTGAACACCTAGCCTATGATTTTACAAATGAGAAAACTCCTGCAGCTGCTGTGTCGGGTCTCGCAGACAGCAACGGACGGAGAGGCGCTGACCTCTGCCAGGTTTGGGCTGGTGAATGCCAGATCACTGATGAACGAAGCTTTTATTTTGCAGGACTTCTTTGTGTCTCAAGGTCTGGATTTTCTCGCTTTGACTGAGACATGGCTGAGGCCTAGTGAATCCAGTGCTTTTACAGAACTCTTATTAGATGATTGCTGCTTTACAAATGACCGGCAGAGGAGGAAGACTAGCAGTTTTTTTAAAATCACTATAACTGTAAACCACTGACTTTACAAACAGCACCAAGTAGTTTTGAACTTTCTATGTGTGAGCTGGGTCGCTCTCACACTGTCCTCTGTGCTGTGATTTACAGCCCCCCCAAATACAATAAGGACTTCTTAAATGGGTTTTCTGATCGGTTGGCTGAAATGATGCCAAAATATGATCACTTTCTTTTTGTGGGGGTTTTTAATATTTATGTATGCTGTCCTGACAAGCCAGTGGCAAAGAACTTCTTATTGATTCTTTTAAGCTGGGACAATTTGTGTCTATGCCTACACAAAGATGTGGGTACACACTGGATCCTATATTAACGTATGGTTTACGTGTTCTTAACTGAGAGCTTTGTGATGTAGTTTGGTCAGATCATAAGCCTGTCTTGTTGAAATCTCCTTCCCATGCATGAAAGTTATTTCTCCTGAAACTGCTAGATACTGTCGTGTTTTCAGTCCTGTCACTGCTGGTCAGTTTTCTGATGCTTTTAACCAAAATTGCAGCTTTCCTGAATCCATATATGAGAACTGTGACAATCTTAGTTCATGATTTTCAACAACCTGCCAAACTCTTTTGGACCATGTGGCCCCTTTTAAGATGAAGCAAGTAAGGGCCAAACCTAAACTTTGGCTGAATGAATCTACCCGCGCTGCTAGAAGAGAGTGTAGGAGAGCTGGACGCAGACGGAAGAATAATAAACTTCAGGTGTCATATGAAATTTTAAAATACAACTGGAGTTCTTATCAGAAAATTGTCAAGGATGCTAGATCATTTCTCTGCTATCATTCATACAAATTGTCACAAGCCCAATATTTTATTTAAATATTGACTTGGTTCTTTATGCACCTCAGACTACCTGTGTCGAGCCTTCTTGGAAGCCTTTGTGGATAAAGTATCATCTTTGAAAGCTCAGATCCCTCGCTGTGTTTACGATCCATCTACCCATGCCCTGTGCTCTGCTATTTTTGACCTTGTTTGAGCCTGTTTCATAGCTTACCTTGCAAGAGATTGTTGCTTGCCTAAAGCCTTCTGGCTCTCCATATTGTGCTCACCCTCCTCAACTCTTTAAAGAGGTCTTCCTTACTATAGCAATAATTGTGCAGTCAATTATAAATTGTAGCTTATCCTCTGGGGTTATTCCTGCAAACCTTAAACGGGCAGTAATTCAGCCTTTACTTAAAAAAAACTACTCTTGATCCTAATAATTTTCAAAATTATAGGCCCATTTCCAAATTGCCTTGAAAATGCAGTTTACAAGCAATTAATTGCTTTTTAGAAAAATATTACATTTTAGAGATCTTTCAATCTGGTTTTAAAGCTCTACATAGAACTGAGTCTGCCCTTTTAAGAGTTTTTATAGATGTGTTCCTAGAAACTGACTCAGGTGATTGTCTTGTAATTGTACTCCTCGATCTAACTGCTGCGTTTGACACAGTGGACCACACAATTTTAATTTCTCTGACCCAGTGGGTCAGTGTTAAACGTAGTGCACTGCAATGGTTCAAAAGTTATTTAACAGACCGAATGTTCTCTGTCAAACTAGGTGATTTTGAATCATCTGCTGCCTCTCTTTGTTATGGTGTCCCACAGGGCTCAGTGTTAGGCCCTCTTCTTTTTTCCTTTTATCTGCTACCACTTGGCTTCATTTTCAGGAAACATGAAGTTTCCTTTCATTGTTATGCAGATGATACCCAAATTTATCCGCCCCTTAAGAAGACAAATGGTTACCCATTAGATTCCTTGTTTAAATGCCTAGATGATATAACGGCACGGATGGCCTTGAACTTTCTGCATCTGAACAAACAAAAAATAGAAGTGATGGTTTTTGGTAATACATCAGAGACCTCCTACATAAATCTTGGTAACTTGTCTAAGTATGTTAGGCCGATCATTACAAACCTAGGAGTTAAGATGGATGCAGACCTGAAACGGGCAGTTGTAAAATTTTGTTTCCTTCATCTGAGGCAGTTAGGCAAAAAAAAAAAAATCCTTACTGCCAGGGCAGCTGTTTGAAACAGTAATCCATGCCTTTATTACTTCCAGACTGGATTACTGTAACGCACTATACTTAGGGATTAGTGATACATCCATTAGGTGCTTGCAGATTGTGCAAAATGCTGCAGCACGGCTCTTAACTGGAACAAGAAAGTCCGATCACATCCCCTGTTTTAATGTCACTCCATTGCTTATCTGTATATTTCAGGATCCGTTTCAAAGTTATTTTATTGGCTTTTAAATCTCTCAATGGGTTGGCCTACCCTTACCTCTCTGAGCTTCTACCGCTACATATACCTGCCCACTCCCTTAGGCCTGCCGATCAGCAGCTCCTTAAAGTAGGCTACCAAAAATTAAGCGTAAACTTAGAGGTGACGATGCTTTTTCTGTAGCTGCTCCGAAAATGTGGAATGAATTGCAATCACATTAGACAGGCCTCATCGCTCTGCAAGGTTAAAAACCTTCTTAAGACACACTTATTTGCAAAAGCCTTTTGTGCTTCCTGAGAGATTGGCTTTTTTTTCTTCTTTCCTTTTTAATCTATTTTAATTTCTAGGATGAATATTCTAATTTGTCTGTTTTAACCTGTCTGTTTCTTGTATGTTTATTTGCAATATGTACAGCACTTTGTGAACCCCGTTTGTCTTAAAGTGCTTTACAAATAAAGATGGCATGGTAGGGTGTCTACAATAATCCGTCTAGGATATGTGACCGATTTGGTATTCTGAAACAAACCTATTTTATAAAAACATGGTAAAAGGTATCAAAATATTTTTTTAATTGTGACCTTCAGCAAGGTCCAAAGATTAATTGGTAGAAAGCTCATGTCTCTACATCAAACGGTTTAGGAGGAGCGATGATTCAAAAACATTTGAGTTTAAGGATTTTCTGCTCTGATTTTTTCTCATATTCCTATAGCAACTTTGCATTGCTTTGGGCCGTGTTGCAAGAAATATGTGAGTCCCACACAAGGGTGTTATTTTCTGAATCCCGAAAGAGATTCCTACGTTTTGATACATAATTTGTGTTGTTAGAGTAAAACTTGATAACTAGGGGGATTTAAGTCCTATGACAAAGGAGCAGGTAGGGAAAAATGGAGCAAGAACATTTTGATTTTAATTGCCTAAACATGCAGGTCCAGGAGTACAGTTCTGATGCTGGTTTGTGGGGAAAGGCTAAACATCTGTTGCTTCTCTGTATCTTCGGTAGTTCTGTCAAATCAAGGATAACAAATCACATATAAAATAACCTCCCCAACAACCTTATACCATTCCAAACCCTTTGTGAAGTGCCTTGAGACAACATGTGTTGTGAATTGGCGGTATATAAATAAAACTGAATTGAATTGAATGAAAATGAATGATGGCACGTCATCTCAAAACTCTGAGGGGAAAAGCAATAAATGGACAAACATTCTAATTAATAACATTAAAGCTGCAAGCAGCCTTGAAGGCGCACCTCAGCGCAACTCGGCCTGTGCAGCCACCACGGGAGCCTCGCATCGCTGGCTGCACGCCCCCAATCAGGCCGCTGTTCAATTGCAAATGTCGCCACTAAGAGGGACTGTGAGCAACATGTCCATCATTAACTCATAATCATGTATACTACATTTGAAGTGGATCCGTTAATGTATGAGGGAGATATAGCCCTTAAAGTGTCTTAGGGGGCACTATTGATCAAAAATTTCAATGTAATTCAATAGAGCTGTTTGGGGGCTGACAGAGAACAACCATATTCAGTTTGGAGTCAATTGGACCTTCCATATGGAAGCTACACTCATTTGTTTATTAGTGGGCGGGGCTAAAGTGATGTCATCAATTGACCATGTCAACATGTCCATCATTAACTCACGATCATGTATACTACATTTCAAGTGGATCCGATGATGTATGAGGGAGATATAGCCCTTGAAATGTCCTAGGGAGCGCTGTTGATCCAAATTCCAATGTAATCCAATACAGGTGTTTGGGGATCGTCAAAGATCAACCATATTGAGTTTGGAGTAAATCGGGCCATGCATGTGAAATTTAGAGCCAAACGTATGGCCATGGCGTGACATCAGACTTCGCCACACTGTCATAGCCACACCCTCCAGCCAAACCAGTCAGTACTAGACACAAACTTAGACCATCATGTTATCTGTGACTTGGGACAGTTTCATGTTGATTAGGTGAAGGAGATCAAATATGGGACACACTAAGTGAAACATTACACTTCCTGTTTTCAGGGGGCGTGGCTTCGATGATGTCAGCATCTGATCAGTGAATATTGTTCAGGGCCAGAGGCAGATCAATCCCAGAAGGATTCATGTGTCTGTGACTTTCCTTGTAGGAGCTATATCAATTTCGTGTTTTATGGCGAGAAGTCATATTTTGAGGCGTGGCCACGCCCACAGGCTTTCATGTATCAAAAGGCTTTTGATAACTTTTGATCCCCAATGCCTTAAGAGTATACTGAGTGATTTTCAAGTCTCTTAGCCAAAAGCTGTAGGAGGAGTTCGCACAGATAAGCGGGCTAGAAACGCCCAAAACAGGGTCAAAATGGCGACTACAATCCAAAATGGCCGACTTCCTGTTGGGTTTGGACCAATGCTCCAAGAGACTTTTCTGTAGGTTTTGATAAGTTACATATGTGTACCAAATTTCACAATCCTCGGGCGAAGCATGGCTTGGGGCTGATTTTTTTTTAAATGTTCTAGGGGGCGCTGTGGACGAATTAGGCCACGCCCACCAAATATGTCATCAGATCTCTGTGTGGGACTGGACTAGGTTCAATCACATTGAATTTGGTGCAAATCAGATGATGTATGTGGAAATTAGAGCCAAACGTATGGCCATGGCGTGACGTCCAACTTCGCCGCGCCACCACGGCCACACCCTTTTATGAAAAGTCACTGTGCTTCAAACGAAGTTAGACCCACTAGTTATCTGTCTTCTGACACACTTTCAAGTTGATTGGGTCAAGAGGCTCAGAGAGGCACATTTCCAAGTCAAAAAAGTGGCTTCCAGTTCCCAGGGGGCGTGGCTTTGATGATGTCAGCCCATGACCCCATAGGATCGTCGGGAACCCGAAGGTCCTCCTTCAAGCCAACTTTGGTGTGATTTGGTGTTTTTTTGGGAAAGTTATTAAATTTTTTCACTTTGGGCATGAACGCCAAGTTGGTGCCCCGGCTACGCCCCCTAAACATGGCCAAAAACTCACGATTTTGATAACTTTTAATCCCCCATGCCTTAACTGCATATTGACCAAATATGAAACCGATCCCTAGGAGGAGTTCGTTAAAGTTCGAGGTGAGTGAAAGTGAAAAACGGCCAAAAATTGGCCTTTGACCCAAAATGGCCGACTTCCTGTGCGTTTTAGGGCATACCCCAAAGAGACTTTTTTTCATGATTTGGGGAGATCTAGCTATGTACCAAATTTCAGATCTCTACAACTTACGGTTCGGCCTATCTCACTTTAGGGGGCGCTGTAGAGCCGTTTGGCCACGCCCACTGACGACATCAAGGAACAAGAATTTCACGCGGGGGACAATTTTGGGTAAAATCTGGTGAGTTTTCGTGCATGGCAAAGTCCCCAAATTGCCCCGCAAAGACGCAGCGGAAAAAAGAAAAAGAAAGAATAAGAATTCCTACGATTACAATAGGCCCTTGCAGTTTTCCTGCTCGGGCCTAATAACTAAACATAATTTAAGACCCAGTGTTGAAAATCTGGGCATATTGAAGGCTTTTAAAGTCTTATTAAGAGGATTAAATTGAAGACTTTTTATGACTAGCTATACCTTGTTGAGACCCCAAGTCATGTGATGTCACTCAAATGCTATGAACATTAGTTGGCTTGCTCTGATTGGATGAACCAGGAGAAATTATGTAATGTGAGATCTGACCCAATTCTGACAACGCTCATTTCTCTGGTGACCAGGCGTCACAAGGCTGTCGTGACCTTCAGTCAACTGTGTCTCAGATGAAACACAACAGCACTGCTACAAAATCCTGACTGAAGAAAACAAATGAGGAATTTTTACTTGAATACATTTAAAAAATAAAAATACTTAACTAATGTGTCACATTACCACCTCAAACGTCACTGAATTTAACTGCCGTTTTATGTGATAGACCAACACAAAGCTGTTCATAATTGTGAAGTGGATGGAAAATGAAACATGGTTAATAAATTGTTTTAAATAAAGCTCTGAGGCACGTTTTTGTATTCAGCACCCTTGACTCACTACTTTGTAGAACCACCCTTTGCTGCATTTGCAGCTGCATGTTTCTTGGCTTCGTCTCTAACTTTGGGCTTCTGCAGACTCTTTTTTTTCCCCTATTTTTCTATGCAAGTCAGCTCTAGCTCAGAGGGATTGAGTGGCGAGTGTCTGAGCAAGAGTTTATAAACATTGCAAGAGAATGTCTCTTGGATTTAGGTCTTGACTTTGACTTGCTTTTGACTTGCTTTGTAAATTTAGTGTTGTTCTGTTGAAAGGTGAACCTCCATCCAGGCTGTCTTTCGCTGCTCCCAAGTTTATTTTAAGTACTGTCCTGCAAGGCACTGTGTGATGTTATCAAAGCACAGATCTACACCAGCTATGTGCTTTTAGCAAGTCGAGGTGACCTAACAAGACTGATAACTTCATGTGAGCAAAACTGTGTGCGTGTTGGGAGGGACTGGTATGAACTGGCAGGGCTAGAATCATAATAGACAATAGGCCCCTGTAACACCACCAAGACGTCTGCAACACTTCATTGTAATGCTTTCAGAGATTTCTGGGGTAATTAAATAAAATGCTGAAAAAAGGAGGCCAAGAGTTTACGCATTCTTTACAATTTAAGAGAAAACATGAAGAATGGATTCTAAAATGTCATGGTATAAAGGAAAAAAAGCAAAGCTTGTTTTTGTTTTTCCCCTTCCCAGTCATTCTTGTAGTTTTCACTCCAAACCATTCCCTGTCCTTTGACATGTTACAGAACATTACTCTGTATACAGGAACCATTTTTATTTATTCAGCTTCTACTAAAATATTTAAGCCATACAATATAGCTGGGATTAAAACCTTAAGGAAATAAAGAGCAAGCCTGATATGGAAAACAAAAAGTTACCCTACTGCAGTACTACTCTACCGTGTGCTGAAATATCTTGTCTCAGAAGTACCCTGCCTATTCCAAATTTTGGACAGAGCTGCCTAAGAACAACCTTCTCTTGTAACAGCGTAAGTTTTGGAACCTCTGCTATTGTACAGCCCGTTCCAATTGTAAAGACTCAATAGGGTCTAAAAACAAATTTTCTCAACTCATTTTCATGTTACGTTTCCCACACTGCTCTACACAAAATAAATCAAATGTCTGCATTGAGTTATTAACAATGCTTTACAAATACAAGCATTTTTTGCTTAATTTCAGATGTCTTTAATAACCAGTTTGAATGTTCTGACCAAGTACCCTGTTGAAACCCATTTAATATGAAGGAAAACTCAGTACACTGATTAACTTTCACACTTCAAAATTTTATTTGAATCCAAAGAAGAGAAAACAAGAGAGAATAACTGAGGTCTCTTCATTAGGACACAACACATCCCGGCCTCACAAAAAAACAAACATGGAACTTCTTGTTCATGCACATGAGTTTAAGATGTTAATTATTGTGCTACATATCATCGCTTTGAAAATAACGTAAAGGTTGGAATGGCCAATATCAGTGACCTGGAAACTCAGAAAAGCCATTTCATTACAGCCATGTGGTTTCAGTAACCTTAACGTCCTACTTAGAGTATCCAACATCACCTCTGTACCCTTTAATGCATTTACTGAAGTAAGGAACTAGCTAAACCCAAAATAAGATTTCAGAGTATGGTTAGTGTGAAATACCTTTAGTTGGAAGGAGACTAACTCAGATGCTCAGCTTGACAGTTGACCAAAGCCCACCTACCTACTCAGGCAGTGAAACAGCATGGTGACAACGTTGAATTTACCTTTACGACCTCTAGTAAAAAACAAAACAAAGATCTGGGAAGTAAAAAGATGAAAAATCACAACAGTGAAAATGAATCAGTTGATTCTGATTCTATTTTTTCTAACAAGATTTTGTTTTGTGATTGGATAGCATTACAACACAAAGACCTCTAGCCTCACCAAAGTCATGAAATCAGTGGGTTTAAAAAAAAAAAAAAAAAAAGATCAAAATGCAACTTCATATAACAAATGTTCCCAGATACAAATTTTTTTCAAACCAAGCCCCACCCCCTGACAAAATAATCTACTAAGCTATGCGCTTGACTGATTTTGCATTACTGTTTGGATGCACTCAGAAGTTAAACTACATCCGCAGTTGTTAAAAATCTATGTTGTAACAATGTGAACTTCACTGTCACAATACACTAGAATGGACAAAACAACACAATGGAAATGGTTGTAAAAATGTTTGACCTTTAAACATTCACCATGCACTAGTTTGGTTGAGGCGTATATTAATATGCGGTAAACTTGTAAAAGGATAAAACGTCTGCTCTTACATAAATGAAACCTAAACCCTGCTTTTACATGCTGGCTCAGTCATTTTAGAAGTGTACAATTACAACAGATCAGTACAAAAATGAAATGACGTTATTTTACTGCACCGCAAGATAACTTGGAATGGGAACACAGCATAATATTCCATACACTTCACTGAATAGAGATCTACCTATTGGCTAATTCCTTGTGCCCAATGTCAAGTTTGCCCACCCACACATGTGTAATACACAGAAGAAAGCATTCTGACTCAGAAACCATCATTTGAAACTCTGTTATTCCAGTGGCACTTAGGCTATTCTGCATGCTTGATCGTTATCAGCTCCCACTCAGCTAAATTACACAAAAGTTTTAGTAAGCAAATCGTGCCCGTTCAGCAACAGGATCCCGCAAATGCTCGTAGGTACCACTTCTGGGGGCCACGGGCACCGGGGAAAGCCGCGACCGCTCAAATGCGTATCCACCCGCGTCACCAGCGACTCTCCGTATCGGACTCCGATCACGTGCGTAGTATGAAGAAACTGCGGCTGGTGGAGGAGGGAGGGGAGGACACACGTATGGATCAATGCTAGAGGGGGGAACACGTTCCCTCACAGCTGTAGAGGATGCTGCTGATGGACCAGGCAAGGGGACACCACGGCGGTCGTCATAATAACTGCCTCCATAAGAACTGGCCCTGTACTTCTCGTAGTAGTCCACGACCCCGTACGGATCCCTTTCGTCGTAGGGCGACCGTCGCACCGAATAGGCTGGTACCGCGCCATAGACTGAGCCGCTGCTCCTGTATGCGGACTCGCTGCCGTACATCCGAGCCACGGCATGATCGGCGACAGCGCTTATGCCATAACCTGGAGGTGGCCCATATCTCACTCCGCTCTCATAGCCTGTACCTCCTCTGTAACCCGCCATGCTGTTGCTTTGAGCAGAAACCCGGGAAAAACCAGGACCGTAGCTGCCATCATAATCTGGAGCGGCACTGAAGTCCGGATAACCCCTGCTGCGACCACGCCCGCCAAATCTCGTGGAATCGTATCCATCAGAGTTTGGCTCTGAGCCATTTCTCTGGTAGCCATTTTGGTCTAGAGGGCATTCTTTGGACCAGTGGCCTTCCTGCCCGCAACGATAACAACCCGATCTGTCTCCCATTCCCGGCGCAGTACGCAGGCGGCTAGTTGAAAGCTTCACGCTCATCAGTTTTCCTTAAAAAGAGAACACTCAATAAGGACTTGCTGCATTTGATAAATGTAAACTCAAGACATTTGCTGCTTCACATGTACACATGTATCTGTAAGAAGCTGCATGAAACCCAAAAAGTAGCTTTAAGACAAATACACAACATTGTTAAAGCTGCAATCCATAAATTAGCATACTTTTGTTTTTTAATCTCCATTGACAGTGAACAATGCAACTAGTGTTGTGATGCAATATTGCAATGACTTATTTGGATAAATAACTAGCCTTAAATACAGAGTTTGACTTGTAGGAAGTAAAATCAAACTTTTTTTTAAATCACTCTCAGTTTAAAAGTGTCTAGAATTGGCCTGACAGATAAAACAGGTTTTTAAGGATGAGTTGTAAAAAACATGTTTCAAGTCAGTTTTGCAAATAAAACGAAAAACTACCAGTGACATTATGGATAGCAGCTTTAAAATAATGTTGCCTTATCTCTGCATACTCACCGGTGCTTTATCCGGAACTTACCTGAAAACTAATAAGAACAGAACATTTTTGATGCTAGAACATTCATTTAAAATGCCCATCAAGCCCAGCCCAAGGGTTCACCTTTAAAAGCTGTGTTGTCCAACTTATTAATAGCCTCCATGGCATCTTCCACTCGCTCCATATGAACAAAAGCATAGTTTTTAACAATGTCGCACTCCAGCACACTGCCAAACTCTTCAAACTTGGCCCTTAACTCTTGATTGGTACATGCAATGTTACCAACATGGAGCTTGGTAGATCCTCTTGCCTTCCCTCGGCTCAATTCTACGTTCAATGGCTGACCATTAAGCTCGTACTGGTGAAGGTTGCGTATAGCTTCTTCTGCCTCTGCTTTGTCATCCATGTGCACAAAGCCAAAGTTCTTCACAATAGAACATTCTGAAATCTTGCCGTACTGGGAGAACAGAGAGCGGAGTTCATCTGATGTTGTGTCGGACGACAAGTTTCCAATGAATATTTTCACCATCTTGGATCCTCTATCTCACTAGAAAAACAGACATAAAAATGTTGTTAAAAACACAGTTAATACTGAATACATCTAACTCGAGGGGGTCGCATAGGGTTAAAGGAAGCGGGAACAGACTCTGCGCATGCGCTTCGGCCGACATAAAACCACACGAATAGGGAGGCCAGATGACAGTCAAAGGGCCGCCACGCTCAGTTTTTATGAGAACCCTGAACAATACAATAACTTAGCCAACAAGGATACAATATACAACATAAGTCATTTTTCTGAATAAATGGTAAATAACAATTGTGCTCTTCTTACCTACTAGCTCAATTTTTCAAGTGTCTGTAGACCCGACATGAACCGGCTTGAAACGTCAGTACACACTCACTCCCCACAAAATGTGGTGTCCATGATTTTTGAATCCTAAGTCTTAATACTTAACTTTCATACATGATTCCTGTATCATCTGAACGCGGAGGTATTTTTTTCCATCATTGGTTTTGACTTAAAAATAACATGTTGATATAGATATTGTTAGCAAGGCTGCTACCTAATATTTTGCTGAGGAGAATAAGCCATTCGATTAAACACGTATTTAATTATGCATTGAAACACATACAGTGAATGATCACCGTCCTGGGTCCTTTCACTGGACACGCAGCGCGTTATAGCTTTGCAGACAACAGTTTGCCAACAATGGAACTGACCACAACACCACCGGCCTAACGATTGGCTAGTTAGAGTAATAACACGAGGTCGGAGACAACTATATGCAGAGGCAGTCAGTGCGACAGATGAACAATGGATTTATCAACGTGTCCATGCCTAAACCATGCTAAAGCTTTGCAGCTGGCCTAGTATGGGCCTATTGCAAAGCGTTAGCATAGAGGCTAACGTCGCGGATCAATTCATTTTAAAGTAATCATGTGCTGAAAGCATCACTAATATACGCAGTGAGCAGCTTTAGACTGCGCTCTATATAAATTGGTGAATTAATACCTGTAAACTGCCGTCTGAGCGTTGTTGGTCTTTAGATAGATGAAATGGCGACTGCAGCATTTACCGCCTGACGTCACACGGAATCGTAAACACTTCTTCTTTTCTATAATGGCGGATCGCAAACAGCTTGTAGGTGCATACCGCCACCTACTGTACATGAATGTGTAACATCCAAAACTTCCACCATTACGTTCCTCCAATTTTTGAACATCGATTTTTTGATGGCACGGTAGTTTAGAGGTTTTGGCTCGATTTTCCAATTTGGCTCAAGTCTGGAGGGATTCATCTACCTGTTCTCACTGCAAAAGGAATAAAGTTTGGGGCATCCAATGAGACTGGGAGCAATGAGTATTTGATTGTATTAGTCAAACAAGGTTTTAATAGTTTTGCAGTTTTGCGGTTTTTTTTCAGTTTTGACTTCACATTTTCAATTCTATTTTAGTTTTAATTAGTTTTTAGCATTGGTTTGCTAATTTAGTTTTTATTATTTTCAGTCGTTACAGGTAACCTTTAATAATATTACTCATAGCTGTTTTTTCCATTATTTCCCTTATACCATAATAATATGAAGCATAAGTTCTAATGTTTCCCCTTTTGTTAGAATAGGATAAGAATACTCATTGACACAAATTACAGGGATAAATGGCCCAAGGTTTGTCATGAATGACCTGTGGCTTAGTGCACTGGGTTTGATATGGCGCAGGCGGTAACTGGTTTGATCAGAAAGCTACAGCACACTTAGATTAAGGCAAGACACCACCTACTACACAACCTAACAGATAGACACCACAATGGTGACACATAGTCTACTGATAATCACTGAGGGAGGGCCCATCCATTGCATTGGAGTGCCCGATATAAAAACTGTATGTGACCTTCTATCGAGGCTCTTCGTCATCCTTTCACAGACTGCGACGGTCCGAGACGGGAGCCTCAGCGCTGATCTCTGTAATCATTCCTCTGCCTAATTTAGATTAAAGGAGCTGAAAGTAAGAAACTGTTTGAGAGTCGTTCCTTTAAGAGTCAGGGTTAGATAGAATGTGATCGCCTCTGGGAACAAGGGACTGGAGAGACTCATTGGCATCTTACCGCCAGCAGGGTGCGGTAGCTCGGACACAGTTATGGTTTTAATCTTTTTTCCGAAATCAAATCCGGGGACATTTCCAGCTTTCCAGATTAAAAGAATTAAATGTTATCAAGATATAAAATATAAAACATACAGTACAGTTACATTTATTTAAAAATATTTATTTAAATGAAACTATAAAAATGAAGTGTAATAGCAGGAAAGTCTATCCATAGTTTTGTTAGCATTTCCCAAGAGTAAAAAAACAAATAGCAGTAGGAATATCTGTCTTCTTTCCTCTCCTCCTTTTTCTAACACTTAGCTCTTTCCCTGCTCTTAACTTTACTTGTCTTTCCATCAGTCTATTTTCCATCTCTCTCTCTAACTCGTCCAATTTCTGTCTGACAGACTTTTTTCCAAGTCTTTCCATTTCACTCCTCTCTCCTCTTCTATCAGTCTTTCACTATTCTGAAATAGAGACATAATGTAATCACAATCATTTTTCCATACTGAAAAATTACAATTTACCAAAACAAGATTTTGTTTCAGATAACCTTTACTAATTGGTTATTTTTTTTATTATTTTTTTTTTTATTGAAAAACAAACCAGCAAATGTAATCACACAAGAACATAAAATATACAAACGACAACTTCACGTTTGTAAAGAAGGAGATTTAAGGATATGTGGACAACTATTATGCCTCCCTAACAGGACATGCCAAAAAGAAAAATAATAACAAAAAAATAGAACAGGACTGGAAATATCCATAAAACAATTATATTATACATAATGCTACGACAGATATCTAAATACAACATCACACTGTGGGAGTATGAACTTCACTTCTAAAACATTTGTCAAGAGACTCTGAAAACCAGAGGGATAAAACAAAAAAGGGGGGGGGGGGTTTTAAATACCAGAGTTACCGGGGGTTTTTGTAATAAACTATAGTCGGGAAATTAAGAGAGAAAAGTTTTTTTGGGAAAGGGGGCCGTGTTAATTTTTTTAAAGGATTTATAAAATGAAAGAAACTATTTTTCCATGCCATCCAAATAGGTAAAAAAATTTTTAAAAAGGGAACTTTTGGTGAATATGAAATTTTTAGAAAAACAAAATAATATTATTCACCAAATATTCAGTTTTTTTTATCCGTTAAATAACATGCCATATTAACGTTTTTCCCAAAGACAAAAAAAATCAACGTTAAAAAGACTTAGAGATCAACCAGTTATGAATTTTTCCTTCCATAAATTTTGTAAAAGGTTCCCACTCAAAGAATAGATGGTTCTGTTGAATCTACAGCAGAATTTAAAAAAAATAACTTTTTCTCAGTTTAAAAACTTAAATATTTTTTCAATGAATTCTTGTGAAGGAAAAATTCGTTTAAAAAATTTTTAAAGTGAATTTCTTTCCATTTTGGGGGGCATTGGAATTTCAGAAAAAATTTTTTCTGATTAATCGAATTTCACTTTCATTAAAGTTCTTTAAATATAATGTACGCTTAGAGGTCCCAGGATACATTTCCAAAAAAATTTAATAATTTTCTCAAAAAACCCAAAATTACTACACTTTCTATCCCCAAAAAAGTATGTTGTTATTTTATTTCGTGCATTTAAGAGACTGAGATTGAATTAAATTATTTTTAATTTTAATTTAGCATAGCAGTTGGAATATTGTCAATCACATTTGGTAATTTCAGCGGGATAGATTAAAAAAAAATTTTAGGCTAATTCTTTATTTTTTTTTTTTTACCTTTTGTTATTCAACAAATGAACAATAGACCAGATTCCCTTTTCATCCACTCTTCAATAAATAATGATTTTGTTTTTTAGAATCACCCTGTTGTTCCAAAAATGGACATTTGGGCTAAAATTATGTTTATAGATCCTTTTCCAAAAAAAACCAAACCGTTTTGGGGGAAAGCAGAGAGTTTTTATGGGTTCCCCCTAAAAAACCTTTTCCCAAAAGGAATCTTTTCCACCTAATTTCCTAAATATAAAAAGTAGGAACACGTGAACCATATTCCTCGGCTACATCTTAAAAATGGATTGAAGCCATTTTTCAGCTTAAACAAACCCATCATTACCCCAAAATCTATGGCTTTATTCCACCTTCTTCAAAACTTTTAATCATGTCAGCTTTTTTTGAATTTTTGTTTGAGTTTTTATTTTTCCCCAAAAAAAATTAAAAGAGGCTTTTTTTTACTTTTGTAGTTTTTTCAGAAAAAGTAGTGAATGAACAGGGTATATTAGTCTAAAATTTAATTCATTTTTTGTCAAAAGGATCGTCCAAAAAAGTAAAGTCTCCTTTTAAACCAGTTATTAAGGATCTTCTTTGATTTTTCAATCGGCGTTTGGATTTCTTAGCATTACTTACTTTAGACTCTTTGATATCCTTTTCCAAAGTAACGCACCTCCTTCTTCACTGGGATACCTACAAACTCTTTCCGAACTATCATGAATACTCAGAAGTTCACACTTATTTAGATTAAGAGTTAAAGCCAGAAGCCTGGAGAATGATTTTACCACCGGAGGGGCAAAGGTATTTGCTCCTTATTTCTAAAAAACAGTGTCGTATCGTTCTTTTGACATACAACATTTTTTTCCCATCTATGATGATTCCTTCAATTTTAATTTTTTCAATAGAGTGGACAGCATTTCTGCAACACAGATAAACAACAAAGGAGACAACTACACCCTTGTCTTATACCTCTTCCATTTTAAATCTTGGACAAGTACCTCAGGCAGGGAGAACAGCTTTTTTATGTCTGTGTGCAGCATCCAAATATATTTAAAAAATACTCTCCAAATCCAAAAATTTTTTAATGTATTATAAATGAAAGGATGTTTGACAGAGTCAAAAGCTTTTTGAAAATCAAGAAATAAGATATAAGCATCGTCCTCCACTAGATCGTTATAATCTATGAGGTCCAGGACCAATCGGATATTATTATGAATTGATCTACCTTCCATGAATCCTGATTGTGAGCTGCTTATAATTTTTGAAAGTCCTGATTTTAATTTAAATGCTAAGACCATGGTTAGTTTATAGTTCGTATTAAGAAGTGTAATTGGCCTTAGATTATTTAATATTCTTCCATCTTTTCCAGGTTTAGGGATTAGTTTAATTACACCTTGTTTCATTGTGGTCATTAATTCCTTTCGATCTATACTCTCTTTAATTGCATCAAATAATAGAGCTTTAATATCTTCCCAAAAATGCTTGTAGAAATTTGCAGTCAATCCATCTGGACCAGGCGAACGATGAGGTGCTATTTTTTTAATAACATTATCTAATTCTGCAAGTTTAAACTTTCTTCACAGAGATTTTTAAAATCATCAATTTTTGGAATCGTATCCCTTATCATATGAAAAAAAGAATTAGAGTGCTCTTCACAGTAGGATGGGAAATAGATTTTACTATAATAATTATATATTTCTTTAGATATTTTCTTTGAATCTGTACATTCCTCACCATTAATCAATATAGAAGAAATGGTATTCTTTTCTTGTCTTTGTTTTTCGAGCCTAATGAAAAAGGATGAACTTTTTTCCCCGTTTTCGATCCATTTGGCCCTCAATCTGATAAATGCGCCTTGTGCTTTTTTTTAGGTAAAACTGGTCTAACTCGCATTGAAATTAAGAGATTTCTATCTATCTTCTTCTGACCAGTAAATTTTTAGAATAATAATCAAGCAAATTTTTTGACCAAATTTATCTTCCCTTCTCCCTTTTTGCAAGACTATTTTTTTTGCTAAAAAAATTGAGACAATTGTCCTTACAGAAAAATTAAAAAATTCCCATTTCTGGTTTTTTAGATAGGTGAATAATCTTTAGTAATATCTAGAATCAATTTTTTCATTTTGGCTGCCAAATATATCCTGCTTTAAACAGGGGGGATGAGTTAAATTTTCCAGTAATCCCTTTTTTTTTTTCTACATTGAGTCGGATTAAAAAAATAGTCAGGTTTTTTTAATACAGTGATCACTTAGGTGCTAATAGAGATATTAGTCAAAATTTTTTTAGAACTGCATTGTGGAAAACCCCAAAAACTAACCAATAGTCAATTCTGGATTTAGCTTTTTCCATTAGGTTTTAACCAGGGGTTAAACTGTCTAATATCAGGGTTGCTAGCTCTCCACACATCTACCCAAAACCCTTTTTCAATTATAAAGTTAACAATAATTGGGTTTTGGCTGACACTGGAAAATTTGGAGGGCCATCTATCCATCCCCTTTTCATCTGGAGCCCAATATTTAAAATCACCTCCTACCCACTACAAAGATCCTTTAAAAAAATTTTTTTTTCCCAACTCTTCTATGACATCTGTAATTTGATGAAGTAAAGTTCTATTTTTAGGGTTCATTGTTGTACCCCCCCCTCTCGCCCATAGACTGCTGGAGATAGGCACCAGCTTTCCCCGCAACCCACTAGGAAAAAGCAGTAGAAAAATACTGACTGTTGCAACCATAAACATTAATTAAAATTTTTAAAACATTACCTTTTCCCCTATTTCAAAAAACCCAACACCAAACACGGGTGACCTTATTTTTCCCTATCTAAATACCACTCCCAGGAAAACTTTTTGGGAAAAAACAAATAGCCACTCCTGCCGAAAGTTTGGGGTTCCTGACTAAATAAATTTTTTTCCCCCCCACTGCTGGGACCAAAATTTAACATCAAGGTTATGAGAAGGTCCCCCTTGAAGAAAAAAAAAAAGTGACCCCTTTGCCCCTTACAAAAAAAAAAACTGCTTTTCCCGCTTAACTGAGCCCTTTTTAAAACCCCTAGTATTAAAAATGAAAAGAAAAAAATCACTTAAATGTTTAAAAAACATAAAATTATTTAGGACGTAGTATAGAGAACATTGTGAACGTCCCATTTTTTAGAGCATCTCCCACCTAACTTTTTTCATTAATTTATGAAAACATCAACCAGCTTTTTTGACTAACTTCGATGCGCTTGCCATTAATGTATCAATTGAGGACCACGAAAACCCTGCAGCTTTTCCTTCCTTCCTCGCTTGTTAAAAATTTTGGGCCACAATTCTTGTCTTGCCATAAAGTCCTCCCTTGTCAGATCTTCAGCAAATCGAACACCCTCCCCTCTACAGGACCACTGATTATTTTTGGGTTTTTAAATTTTCCCAATGTCGTCTCGGGTGGTTCTTTTGAAGAAGAGAACTAAGATCTGTCGGTGCCTGTTCTCAGTCTTTCTTCCCACTCTGTGAACACTATCTACAGCCTCTAATAGTCTAATTTTGTCTAATAGTAGACAAAATATCATTCTTCAGGGTGTTACAATCATTTTCATCAGGCGAATCTTTAGCTTTTTTGTGCGGTTGTTTTTTTTTTTCTGGCGTATTCATTGGCGTCAGGTTCTCTCTACCAGCTTAGCAGCGGAGCTAGCAGCTTCAACTTGCAAAGTGTAATCATGCTCCACTGATTTATCTGAGAGTCTAAACAGGGTAGATTTAGCTCCTCCGAGGTTCTTAGAACTTTTCATTTAGTAGCTGGTTGAAAATGCTGCACTAATGCTCTTCGGGAGTGGATATACAAACCTTACATAATAAAATTTGGGGACTGTGTTTGCAGCTTCAGAAGGATGCGGCTGCCTCGCTCGCCATTCCCTACTAGTTGGTTATTTTTAGATGAGAAACTAGGATAATCCTAATATACTGTATTAATATAAACTTTTCTTTAATAATTAACACAACTGAGGAAATTTTTTATTATTTATTATTATTATTTTATTATCATTTAACTATTTTCCTCAGTTGATGAAATACCAAAATTGCTAGATTTAGCAACAAAAAACAACATTTTTACTTGGAGCTACAGGTTAATACAACAGAAGAAATGCACATTTAACTAGGTGATTCTCTCTCCCTCCTTATCAACCTCAGTTGATGCAGTTCTTGCCTCATTCACTTTCTCCTTACTGACTCCTTTCAGTAACTTTCATCTCCAATCTGAGTGGAAAACACCCATCAGCCTGATTTTACAAATCTATATAATTAGCAAAACAACTCATAACCAACTCAGAAAATATAAATTAAAGGTCACCAATCAATTCTAAAACATCTTACATTGAATGAACCCTTGTTGACACTGCAGCGCTCCACTTTTCCAAATCAGGGAGTTTTTTTAATCATTATTTCTCCCTCTCAGCTGCAGCTACTGCCTGTGCTCTCGTCTTCCTATTTCAGGTTCTGTTCGTTCATAAAAGCTTGGTTTATGTGCATTAGGGTCATCATCTTTAGTAAAACAAAACACATCCAAGCCTTTTTCCTTTAACCTGGGCACGGTGAATGTTGACAACATTCGTAACGTTTCCTACCAAGAAACAAAGGTTCACCACTGCAAGGATCAGCCCAGTCCAAGGCGGCTCACTCAGCTCTTCTCCTCTGTCTGTAACGTTAATAGCAGCGCAACTAGCTACCGTAACAGCTGTTGTTGCGCGCAACATGCTCACTCGCGCGTTCTACCCGCGAAAACATTTTTCATTCACAAAACGCTAAAGTCAGGGACGGTTCCAGAAACGTGTGGTCCGTAGCGTCTGGTCACCCTACACTACAAGACACTTGCTTTTATTTAAACGAAGTCATATTCAAAGTAATTCTAAATTGGACTCCGCTGCTTTATCCCAGGTTTTGCTGACATGACGCTAGGTGTGGATGGACCGTGGCAATAGATGACTTCACTTGACGTACCCGCCATCTGCTGGCGTAATGCGGAACAGCGAGAAACAACCGGAAACTAGACTTCACAATGCATGTGACAAAAACTAAGCACATTGTCTCTATAAATTCAGTTAATTTTAGATAGTATTGTAAACACTCATTACAGTTTCAGTTGTTTTCGTTTTTTAGCAAAGTATCGTTTTTATTTCATTTAAGGAAAATGTTTTCTGACTTCTAGTTTACGTTATTTCGTTAGTTTTCGTTAACGATAATAACCAAACACTATTTGAACAAATGTCACTTCTTCAAAAATAAACCTAAAATAATCCACTGGATGAACGAGTTAAATATTTCTGTAGAGTCTTTTAAGGTTTGTTACAAATCAATGCACTATTAAACTGGTTTCCTTTTTGTCAAGTTTTATGAAGTTCACTTTTCTTGAATAATACCCTTTTGATTATTTATAAAAATATTCTTTAACACAGTGCTGCCCCCGTTTTCCTTTGATTGGATAGTTCTTCTTCCCTCCAAAAGAGTTGTGTGATGCAGCAGTGAAATTAGTTTTAAGTTGGTTATTCTCTCCGTGGTTAGCTACAGACAGCGTTAGCTTTTTTTATTGAAACTTTATGGCAAACATAACAGTCGCCAAAAAATGACAGCTTTACATTTTAAAGACATGACAGGAATAAATGAAATAACAGAACATTAAATAGTAGAACAGTGCAAGGGGGACAAGCAGTAAAGTATATTAGTCATGGAAAACATTGCTCAGAAGGGCATAAAGTGTTTGAGCTTTGGGTTTTTTGACAAGTTTCAAAGAAGTCACATACAAGTTAAGGTCATTTTTGAAGTAACTGATATGAGGGGAGCATTTCTCCATTTCTGTGAATAAAAAATTTAGCCAAACACAAGATAAGATTGATACAGAGTTCTTCATCTTTGTTTTTAAGAAACACACCAAAGTTATGTCATCTCTGGAATAAAAGGTAGGCAATGATGGAAATGTACTACACAACCATGTCTGTAAATCCCTCCAAAAAATATTAGCAGTTGCACAAAGAAAAAAATATATGGTCAGTTGTTTCAATATCATTTTCGCAGAATGTGCAAGTGTTGTCGTCTATATTAAAACGTCTTCTAAGTAAATCTTTGGATGGATATACACTGCTCAAAAAAATAAAGGGAACTCTCAACACAATATAACTCCAAGTAAATCAAGCTTCTGTGAAATCAAACTGTCCTCTAAGGAAGCAACACTGATTGACAATCAGTTTCACATGCTGTTGTCCAAATGGAATAGACAACAGGGGGAAATATTTGGCGATTAGCAAGACACATAATAAAAAAAGGGGGTTTCTGCAGGTGGGGACCACAGACCACTTCTCAGTACCTATGCTTTCTGGCTGATGTTTTTTGGGACCTTTTGAATGTTGGTGGTGCTTTCACACTCGTGGTAGCATGAGAACGACTCTACAACCCACACAAGTGGCTCAGGTAGCGCAGCTCATCCAAGATGGCACATCAATGCCAGCTGTGGCAAGAAGGTTTGCTGTGTCTGTCAGCGTAGTGCCCAGAGCCTGGAGGCACTACCAGGAGACAGGCAGTACACCAGGAGACGTGGAGGAGGCGTGGGAGGGCCCAAAACCCAGCAGCAGGACCGCTACCTCCGCCTTTGTGCAAGGAAGGGAACAGGAGGAGCACTGCCAGAGCCCTGCAAAATAACCTCCCAGCAGGCCACAAATGTGCATGTGTCTGCACAAACGGTTAGAAAAACCGACTCCATGAGGATGGTATGAGGGCCCGACGTCCACAAATGGGGTTGTGCTCACAGCCCAGCACCGTGCAGGACACTTGGCATTGCCAGAGAACACCAGAAATGGCAAATTCACCACTGGTGCCGTGTGCTCTTCACAGATGAAAGCAGGTTCACACTGAGCACATGTGACAGACGTGACAGAGTCTGGAGACACCGTGGAGAGCGATCTGCTGCCTGCAACATCCTTCAGCATGATGGGTTTTTTTGTTTTTTTGTTTTTTGTTTGTTTTTTGCTCTTTTTTTTGTTTTCTTTGGCAGTGGGTCAGTAATGGTGTGGGGTGCCTTTCTTTGGAGGGCCACATGGCCTCCATGTGCTTGCCAGAGGTAGCCTGACTGCAATTAGGTACCGAGATGAGATCCTCAGACCCTTGTGAGACCATATGCTGGTGCGGTTGGCCTGGGTTCTCCTAGTGCAGGACATTGCTAGACCTCATGTGGCTGGAGTGTTCAGCAGTTCCTGCAAGATGAAGAAATTGAAGCTATGGACTGGCCCGCCGTTCCCAGACCTGAATCCGATGAGCACATCTGGGAATCATGTCTCGCTCCATCCACCAACGTCACGTTGCACCACCGACTGTCCAGGAGTTGGCGGATGCTTTAGTCCAGGTCTGGGAGGAGGGAGATCCCTCAGGAGAACCATCCGCCGTCTCATCAGGAGCAGCCCCCAGGCGTTGTAGGGAGGTCATACAGGCACGCGGAGCCAACACACGATACTGAGCCTCATTTTGACTTGTTTTAAAGGAAATTACATCAAAGTTGGAACAGCCTGTAGTGTTTTTTCCTCTTTAATTTTGTGTGTGACTCAATCCAGGCCTCCATGGTTACCCCCTATACATTTTATTTCAATTGCTGTGATTGTGTGATGTGGTGTTTGTTGTTAGCACATTCAACTTTGTACAGAGCAACAAGTATTCAATGAGAAGTATTTCAATATTTACAGATCTAGGATATTGTTATTTGAGGGTTCCCTTAATTTTTGTTGAGCAGTGTATGTCAGTCATAATTTTGAAGTGTGTTCTTTAACTTTAGGAGCTATAGGGAAAGTTAAGTACATGGATCTTAGTTTAATGATTGAATCTTTATCAAATCGCATTAAGGATATTATTCTCTTTTTGTCGCCCAGGAAATAAATGGGCAGTTAAGCATTTCTAATAAAGATGTTGTTGCCATTTTTTGTCTAAAAGGATAGACCCCCTGGATTGATAACAGAGGTTAATTTTGGTGTATAGTATGGGTAAATCATTATATTTCTATCAATATTTAAATTGGGGAGTCTGAGATAGAGGTTAAATTCGTATTTCACATAATACTTGATAATTGACAGAACACCATCATTCATTAAATGCGATAAAGACCATAATATCTTTTTTTAAAACAGTCCTTGAAAAACTAAGGATTTGTTGCAGTGTGAAAAACATATCTATTATTACCAAATTATTGTAGAGTGTGGTGAAAAGCTGTGATTATATAAAGTTTCCAATTTTACAGTAAATATTTGCCTTATGGAACATCTATGACAATTTCAACAGGAAAGCTTGTATTTACATCCAAGTCAGAAATAAGCAGCAAATTTAAGCACCCATCTGTGCTCAAAAAGGAAAGTTAGGGACTTACATAATACCAAAAAGAACTATGATGTTTGATCCAAGATTATGTCTACATCTATAGAACTTATAAGCACCTCCCTCAACCCTAAAGACCATATACTTCCCTGGATATAATGCTGGCGACTGTTCTCCAAAATGAAATTTAAATTATCTGATTAGTGTTTTAATTACATTTATAGGGACAGCGCATACAGAATAAATATGGGTAAATTAAGTCTTGATAAAACTTGACATTTTTTGATAAATATATCCTGCCAAAATTGAACGCACAATTCTTTGAAGCATATGTAGTTTGTTTTGTAAAGGTCCTTGAGTATTTGTTTTATACCATGAGTAACTGACTTCTCTTGTTGATATTTAGGATAAGATAATGCCGAGATACTTTGTCGGATTTATCGGGGGACATCACGCTAGATGGGTGTATCATGAAGGGCGAAAAGTTCACCATCTTACTTAGGTTTAAAGTCCTAAGCTTTGGCAAAAACTTTGTTATATTATTTTGGATAGCTATGTGTTCTGATTTTTTAGAATAACGTGTGTAGCGTCTGCAAGTTAAAGGCTGATGAGCCAATCTCTGTTCCCAGCGTACATTGTAAGGGCCTGATGTCCTTATTGTTTTTTAATAATATGGCCAAAACTCTGTCGCTAAAAATGAATATAAATAAGGTGAAATGGAGGCAGCCTTGAGGAATACCACCATCGTTGAGTGGTAAGAATTAGGAGTGAGCCAGTAGGAAGAATACACAACTACTAATGTTTTTGTGTGCCTGGCCCAATTGATCTCTCTAAAAGTGTAATGCCAACGCCACAACGTGTTTCAAGTGCTGCTAACTGATGTTCAACTGAGTCGAAAGCCTTGAAAAGTCCAGCCTTTATCTACAAATAGCTCAGTCACTGTAGTTCGATATAGTCCATGAAGTAGCCGTATAGATTATTATGGAAAAAGATCTGGTTTTTAAGAAGCCAGACTGTGTCTCCGAAATAATGTATTTAGATTACCCGATTAGGACAAAGAGCGGCGCGACGGAATAGGCTTAAAAATTACGAAGTATGAATGACAAATGGCTTTCTATAGTGCGCATGAGTTTCTAAGAAAGTTAGGGAGTTCCCGTATTTTCTATCTCACTCTGTGGGTCTTTATTGGTTTGGGAATTCTGAGAGTGGAATGACCCCATCGTTTCATGTTGTAGTTGAAGTGTGTGCAATGTCACTTAAATGATTTCACCAAAGCCGGGTAAGTCCCAGTACATCGAATACTGTGTCTCCCAAAAAGTTAAGCCCGTGACATAATAACGAACGTACGTATCCAAGCGTGAGTAAGCCCCATCTGAGCCCTGGGGACTTTTTATAGAGGAGACACGATTAATACTGCAATCACAAAGTTCCCAATTAAAAGTGACTATCACGTAATTCCTGATTTATAGTTACATTGTCCTATTTTTGGAACCACCTATTGGTCAAGGATATCGTCAAGGAGAGCGATCTCAGAGTCTGTTTAGATACAAAACTTTGAGATAATACAAAAGTTTGCACCGTATGCTACATAAAATTAAAAACATTTGTTGAGATGATTTAGCGTTGAAGCTCACAGTCCGCATTTTGTTTCTATATTATTATTCAACAAAGATTTAATGCAATCTATTTTATCCTTTGTCTCCTTGTTTCGCAAACCAAGAAGTATGGACGGTTCTCGTCTTCTTCTATCCAACCGGCCCTCGAACATCGTACAAATGCCAGATTGAGCTTTTAGGATTGTAATTTCAATGCACTCACGAATGAGTTGTACGAACTGTCAAGCTCAGATTTCTGTTATCTTTCACACTTAACATAAGGTTGGGTGAATAAAGATCAATTGATAACTCAGTCACACACACCATCTTGGCATATTCGTGTATTAATGCAATTGATGGATTATTTGGTATTTAAGAAACTTCCATTTTCCAACTGGAGACTTAATTTCCTCCGAAGAATGGATGTCACTAATAAGTAGTCTGACATTTGGCAATACAATTTTTTAGCAAACTTGAATTAAATTTCCAAAACTTATTTGACCGAGTTCTAATTTTAGGTTTAATATCTATATTAATAAAACAATGATCGGATAGAGGAGCCGCAGATATAGTAGAATGAATGTCATTATCTAATAAATGGTTAGAGATAAACCAATGGTCCATTTTAGATCTTAAATGATAGTTTGGTCCAAACCAAGAGAAGTGAATTACTTCTGGGTTAAGATATCTCCAAGCGTCTGTTAGACTGAGTTTGTTGCAAAAATGATCAAAAATAGTATTAGGATGGCTTGACAAGTATCTTGAGGGATATTTATCAAAAGTCATCTTGGACCAGGTTTAGATCAGCACCTGTTATTATATATTAAGTAGAATGCGTAGTTTTCAGACTTTAGATGTGAAGTGATCTCAGCTAGAAGCCTTTTATTTTGATAGATGTTATTGTAGCCAAATATGTTTAGCAAAATAAATTTCACGTTGTCAACATTAATTATAAGATAACCAGTGCCCTTGACTATCTGCTGTGTGAAATAATCTGCCCAAGGAAGTTTTTAAATAAAACAGCTACCCCTGCTGATCCTGAGGTGCCATGACTAAAGTAAGCTTTGCCACCCCACTGCTGAACCCAGAATGAAGCATCCTCCAACTTTGAATGTGTTTCCTGTATTACAAACATTTGCGCTTGTTTCCCTTTACAAAATAAAAAAATACTTTTTCTTTTTGCGTGGTTTCCCAGTCCCCTTGCATTAAGAGATAGAAGAGAGATTTCACTTTTAAATGTAACCATGACATTAAATGAAAAATATGAAATAAAAAAAGAAATTACTCAGTACTACTTCCAAGTGGTATTAAATGGGATATTACAGGAACAAACCCCTGCGCACATTACAACCCTTGAATTATGTCAAACTTGGACCTGAACACCTGAACAGTAAGAGGGCATCACTCTCTGTCCGTTAATGTAAGCGTAGGGACCCCTACTACCCCTTCTGCAAAGCGAAGGTTAAGGTCCATGCAGATGGGGTGGCCTTTTGTTACTCTCCAAAGCTCATCCCTATAGATCCTAGCTGTAAACTGCATGATGATTTGACGAGGGTGGTCAGTGGATTTCCCCCGTCGGTGCACCGTATCTAGGATCCAGTCAATTTTGTCTTTCCAGTGTGGAACAATCTTCAATAGGTCAACAGTAAGCTCTCGAGTGTTTTCATCCTGCTTCCCCTTGAGGCCATTCAGCCTTAAGTTCCATCTTTTCCTGTACCGCTCCATCTCAGTTGTTTTCTCTCCAAATCTGCCGCTCTGTTTTCAAACTTAACATTCTGTTCTTTTAGACTTTTCACCTCCTTCATTCCTTGTTCTTTTCTAGGCATTCTTTTATCCCCTCAGCATTAAATTCCACAGTTTTGGCGATGTTGGCAATGGTTAACGTGTTTTCTTGGAAATCCTTTTTGAAGTCAGACATTAGTGCTTGAAGTGAATTAATTGCTGCAAGAATAGTGGCGTTAGAGGCTGGCTGCATGATGGCTTCCGAGTCAGAAGACACAGTTTCTGAGGGTAAAAAGCTGCCATTAAATCATCATATATCAATATTTTTTCTGTGTTCATAAATATCTTAGGTTCCTCAAAACTCCTAAAAATGGGTTCAGTTTTAGAATTGCAACCCTTCAAAATACAAGTTTGTTGTTTTTGGTCAAATTTTTAAAAAATCCACATTGTAGTGAAGTGGAGTTTTAGTAGTGTCACCAAAATAGATGCAAGAATGAAAAGTTTAATTTAAATAAAAACTTGGCAAAAAAACAAAAAAAAAACTTCCTGAAAAAATGAATGCCACAGATTATTTAGCCCAACCGCTTACCAAAACGACTAAAAATGTACAGAAATCATGACCAAAGGGGGCTTTGAGGTTAACTAATCCTAAAACAATGTCCATATGAGAACAATGTTATCAATGAAACAGGGACTTCAGTTTAAAAAAACCTCATTCACTATGACTGAATAGATTGCTGGTTAAATAATACATTTCTATTATTTAATCACCTTTAACTGCTGTAGAGCAGTTCAATGGAGTAGGTTTTCAAGTGGATAATGGAACCAAATAACCAAAATAACTGACTTTATTTAAGAGAGAAAGAAACGGTGTCTTCATAGCTAGCACGATATTACAAACTTCAAACCTATCTATGCAAAACAAAGGCACCATTAACAAAAGAAGAAAAATAATTTAGTACGTTGTCAGTTTTACAACATAAACCCTGAAAAATATCTCAAATGTATTTATTTACACAGGTAGATAACATGCGACAAATTAGCACATAACAGAATACCCCCTGAAAGCAAAGGTGAGAAAAACTGTGTTAAACAGGTGGAGGTTCAGTGGCCACTGCAGCGCTTTTGGTACCACACCATCGATTTAAACTATGACTTTAAATTAAAGACACTTCAAATGTTATGAAAAAGTCCATATTACAAAATCACATAATTTAGTGATAATTAAAATCACAAAAAATAAGTCTGGAATGTGTGTAAGGAATTTATTTTAGATACTGAGGTTTTCTGTCGCCTTGTTCAGTGTCAGCTGTTGGTCGTAGTTTTTTCATTCATGAACAGTGGGTCACTGAGGTTCTCCAATGCGTACGCAGAGTAAGACTTGCTTTGGATGCAAGCAAGCCAAATGGTTCATATCTCAATTAAAATTTAAAAAGTATTTAAAAATTGATGTTATTAACTCAGAACATGCCAATAAGTGAGTAAAATAAGAGTGTTACATCGCAGGCAACCAGTGAAATATGGTACATTTTGATTATAAAAAACCAAGAGAAAACATTGATTCAGAACATTTTTATGATTATTCAAAGCAAATAACATTCTGAGATTTTAGCAAACTGTCCTATGTACTGAAGAAAAAACACAAAAGATAAACTAAAACAAAGTTGAAAACCTGTCAAACTGCATCTCCTCATCCTTCATTTGTGAAAGCGCTCTTGGTGAATGTGACAATGGATGACTCTTCTGCAAGTAGCTGGCATCCCATTTCTAAACCAGATATGAGACCTGGAAGAGAGGAAGCAGTTCCTTTATTAAGCAACTTGTGTCAAGTTCTGCTCGAAAAGGAACAATGATTGCTCAAGTGAATTCTTAAATTCAAGTTTTTAAAGAATATGTTCCAACAGTATGTCTAAATTAGGTTACTTTAGCACTTACCTTGGATACCTTTAGTAAGGCGCATAACGTTGTGTATAATGTTCTTTGGGCCGTAAAACAGCGTAGGAGCTTGAGGAATCAGATACAGGTGACAGCCGTTTTCGTTCATAAGTGTAGGCTGGTGAGACGACTGGTACTCTTCTGATTGGACTGCGTTCTCGTGCGTAGTATGCAGCGACTGATGGAGGCAGTGGCCGGCGGTCATACGGATCTACACTGGATGAGAGCTTGGGAAGAGAGGAAGGGGGAGGTGGAGGAGGTGGGAGATAGGACAAACGACGCTCTTCGAAATAGCTTGAGCCATAAGGCTGAGCTCTGTACTTTTCATAATAATCAGCACTGCTGTAGAGACGGTCACGATTATAAACAATTGACCTGCCTGCGTATAAGCCTGCAGCTTGGCTCGCATACCGACCCCCCAGCTCAGAAGTGTAGGCACTAATCCTACGAGGAGGAGGAGGAAGTGGTGGCGGCGGCAACCCACCGACATAACTAGCTCGACTATACACAGAGTAATCAGCTGTTGGAGGTGAGGTCATGCCATGTGAGGGCCCCCAGATGTTGCGATTTCTTGTGCCATCACCGTAGCTACCGTCCCAACCGACTTGACAGTCTTTTGACCAATGACCGTGTTTCCCACAGACAAAGCAGCCGGCATGATCTCCCATTCCCGGGGTAGTGCGCAGTCGACTGGTGGACAGTCGTACGTTGATCAGCTTGCCTTGTAAGGAAAGAGAACACACGCATGAGACCAGGAGGCTCGACACGAATAGGGTCTTACCGATTACAACATGTTAAAGGCATGTGACCGATAATGAATGCGAAGGAGTATATTCTTTAGAGCCAGCTTATGGTGATAACTTGTCAGTGAATTGTCCCCTGTAACACTCTCACTGGTCTTACAAAGGACTTTGCAAAACCCATTTGTGAATAATTGCAGTCCACGTAGTAACGTAACGAAAGGATCCAAAATTCCTATTAACTGACAGAAAAGACAAGGAGCTTTTCCCTGCTAAAGAGTTCACCTTTAAAGGCTGTGTTATCCAGCTTATTGATGGCCTCCATGGCATCCTCCATTTTCTCCATGTGAACAAAGGCATAGTTTCTTACAATGTCACACTCAACCACCGGGCCAAACTCCTCAAACTTGGCCCGAAGATGTTCACTTGTGACTCCTTCACCGAGGTTGCTGATGTGAAGTTTGGCAGTGGATTTGGGCCTGCCTTTGCTCATTTCCACATTTATGCGCCAGCCATTTAACTCAGTCTGGTGGAGGTTTCTGATGGCTTCCTCTGCCTCTGACAGGTTGTTCATGTGTACAAAACCAAAGTTTTTCACGATGTCACATTCAGAGACTTTGCCATACTTTTCGAAGAGTTGTCGCAGCTCCTTGGCACTAGTATCCGAGGCAAGGTTGCCAATAAAAATTTTCACCATGATGAAGTCTGTATATCCTAGAAAAGTATAGAAAAAATTATTTTCATGTTAAACAAAGATTCCAACATTAAACATACCTAAAACTCCATATTTGCTATTTCTGCGAGATTCTGAAGGAAGTGGGAAATTATTTAACATAAGACATCACACAGTAACATTATTTTCACATCACAGCTACACAGCACGTTGTCTGTGGATGCAAGCCTCTAAAAATAAGCTATTTTTCTGTTGTTGAACAGCGTGTATTGTCCAAATATTTATTGTTTAATGCCAGCAGAAAAAAATAAATAAATTATACTTCAACTAAGTACATCATTTGCAGCATCTCTTCAACCCTATATCAAGCCAACAAACACATTTTCTAAAACTAAATTTGTCTTCGGGATGTATTAAAAGTACAAGAGGTACACCAATTCATAAGACCCGATTTCCTTAATTTTGGGTTACATAAGACATTGAAGGTGAATTGTGACCTTATGACCTGACAGTGAACGTTATAAAAACTGGTATCGGCCAAAATCAGAATCGACAGGCCACGCTTTTTGAAGATGGGTAATTAAAGCTGGAATGACAGATCTCCAATGAGAAACAAAGAGAATAATTCCCCTGAGGTTAGAATTCCAACTTGGAAAGTCCAATAAAAATCCAATATGGCTACAGAAGCTCTCTGGCCACGGATACTGGAGGCCAGAAAAGCTGAAAAGAATGCATACTTCTGCTGTCCTTTTGGTTTTATAAACAGTGTATATAGGAAATGTTCTTTGAGAAAATGTACCTTGGGAAGTAATAAAATGGAGTTTAACAAGTTATTTGAAGGATCTTCTGAGTTAAGTACACACTTCTATATGTTTTTGTCTTAAATTTTGTCCTTCAATTTATGTTTCTTCTCAAATCCCAAGTTTCGTCTTTTTTTTTTGAAGGTTACGAGGTCTAAAAGACATTACTAAACACAAGGAAATATTTTAAGCTTAAAGCAAGAATTCTCTCCATAACATTCAGTAAAATCAAATGCCAGAAGCTAAAAGGAGACTAAATTAATTCAAAATGTTAACCTTTATTGTGAATTACGATATATATGATGAAAACAGAAAACTAGAAAGATGACGTATATACACTTTATTCTCAAAAATATTTGTCTGTCTACTTTTACATGCACACGAATTTTGTTAACATCCTATTCTTAATCTACAAGGTCCAGTTTGTTGATGGACCCACCGTTGCCAGCAACAGCAACTTCAACAATTCTGTAACATCTTCCACAAGGTTTAGGAGTGTGTTCATAGTTAGATGAGAAAACCAGCACTGCAGCCTCTGCTCTAATTCATCCCAAAGGTGTTCAAGAAGGTTGAGATGAGGACACTGCAGCCCAGCCGAGTCCTTCTACACCAACCTTCATACACCTGCCTCCATGGAAGTGATTGGAACATTGCAATTCATTGATTAGGTGGTGGGACCCAATACTTTGTGCAATATAGTGCATCAGGTCTAGGATTGAACAAGGAGAGAAGAACTCCTGAGACAGAAACAAAAATAAAATAAGCTTCCTGATAATTGATGAAGATTTTTCTGACCCTAAATTTATCTCCAGCATGTTGTTAACTTCTTCTCTGCTTTACATTCCTCCTTCTTCTTACAAGAGGATGCTTTGACATTCCTTGATAATATTAAGCAGTTTATTTCTCAGATTAATTTGGATTCTAAAGAATTTTTTGATTCAGAAATTCGTATGAATGAGATGAAAGAAGCGATACAACAAATGCTAGTCGGGAAATTTCCGGATCAGGATGGGTTGATCTCAGACTTCTGAAAGGTCTTCTGTGCAGAAACATCCAGTGGGGGAGTGGTGGCCTGGTGGTTAAAGCGCATTTGTGTCCTGGAGAGGCCACAAGTGCCCTGGTTTGAATCCCACAGCCTGCCACTCTGGGTCCCTGAGCAAGATCATTGGCCCCTGAATGCTCCCCGGATGTCGCACAATGGCAGCCCACTGCTCCCTAAATTAATTATTTATTACGAAGCTGGAATTAAAAACAGTGAGTTGACCCCCAAGGCATTATTACCTTTATACCCAAACCAGGAAAGGACAAAACATATATTGATAATTTTGGGCCAATAACTGTTAAATGTGGATTATAAATTACTGACATTATTTATGGCAAATGGGCTAAAAAAGGTATTAGACAAATTTAAAGTGACAAACAATCAGGGTTTCTAAAAGGCATCTATTCTGTACAAAACTAGACTTGTCCTTGATTTGTTGGGCTATAACACTTTGGTTGAAGATGATGGATTTGTTCTGTTTTTAGATTTTTAGAAAGTCTTGAATGCAACTGAACACCTTTATATTTTCAGATCTTTGGAATAAGTTGGTTTTGGTTGACAATTTCTCAAAATTGTCTGTATGATGTATCAAGACATAAACAGCTTGGTTCCTCTTCCATGGGAAACTTGTGGAAGATTCGAAGTCAAACATGGCATCCGACAAGGCTCCTTCCCTCTTTTCATTCTGGCTTCAGAACTTCTGTCTATTTCAATCAAAAATGGAGTGGACACTTTAGTATTGGTCCCGTAAGTAAAACCGGGCTGATTATAACAACCAATATTTATTTCCATCTTGTTACGTTTGCGTTTCAGGAGGGAGGGTTGGCCATGTGTCAATGATGCAGCGTAGGATTATGGGGTTTTTAACTGAAGGAGAGAAGCAGTCACACACTGGTCATTTTTCTACAATGTCAAAACAGTAGGGAAAAATATGCAATATATATAATATCAGTAAATCTTAGTTATCGGCAATAACAGCAGTATTAATATCGGATATCAATGTCGGCTCAAATTTTCATACGGATGCATTTGTACACGAAAGTGATAGCCTCATCTCTATTCTCCAATTTGTTGATAACACTACAGTCTTTTAAAAGAGCCCAGACCAAAGACCTCTTGTGGTTAGTCAAATATGGAGTTTTTTTCAAAGCGTTTGGTCTTTATTTAAATTTAAGAAAATGTGAGCTACTTGACCACCTGATTTACCAACATTTGGCCAAATTATAATGACATAAACAGATGCTCCATCAATAATATTATTCCCTGTCTTTCTAACAATTGAATTAACCAAGCAGTATTTTAATTCATCTGGAAAAAGAAACATTACATCATGAAAGGTGATGCAGTTAAATCAATAGATGGAGGGGGGGTCAATGTTATTGATTTGGTCATGCTAATTGATGGAATGTTCAAATTAAAAGGGTTACGATACTTTCAGTTAAATTAAGGGTTTACCTCCACTCAGATACCTTCAGGATGTTTGGTGGGAAAGATTATTTGAAGTTTTGTCAGTTTTCATCAAAAGGCTCTATTAGTTAAAAAATTAAATTTTCAAGCACAACCCTACTCCTCATAACTCCCCAGTTTGGAACAATCACTTTGTTACTGTGATTGAATACAGGAAGGTATCAAGTCCATCTTACATTTGATGGATGGACAGCGAGATTTGCTAAATTATGAGGAACTCTCCTACAAATGTAATATTAAATGTATCAGAAAACTATTTTCTGTGATCCTGAAGCCAATACCTCAAACATCAATACACCTGATGGAAGGAGCTTTAAATTACATGATGTCCATTCAAGATCCTTCGATTGTGGTAAATGGTTTAATTTTTAAGAGATGTTATCACTTCAGAACTCCTTCCCTGGCCCTTAAAAAGGAAAGATTTAATGAAGGTTTTCCCTGATAATATTATTGTAAAACTGAGAACCAGGAGCTTTTTTCTCTCCCCATTTAACCAAAAGAAATAAATTTTAAATGTATGAACGATACCTGCACTTGTAGTGAGCTCTTGAGACAAAGATTCAACCTTAACATGAATACCTGTTCATTTTGTGAGTTGGGGATGGAAACTTTGATACATCTGTTCTAGGAATGTGTTTATGTTAGACATTTTTGGAACTGTTCTTAAAGTTTCATCTTAGAGAGCAATACTTAATTTCACACTTCACATTTTTAGTTTAGATGTGGCCTTTGGAAGTCTATAACACTCTAGTTTTATTAGCTAAACATTTCATTAACAACTGTCACAGTTTGTTGCGTTTAGGAAGGAGTTGTTTCATTTCAAAAAAGCTTTAAAGTTTGTTGAAACAAAGCAAGCCTGTGTCATCATCTGTTAATTTGGACTGAACTAGAACGCCTTTTTGATCCTTTTGTGTTGTCTTTCCTCGTGTTTGTTTGGTAACTACCTCATTGTTACCACAGCTTTATCTTTCGAAATCTTATTCAAGCAGAGTCAGGTAAATTTAGCACTTACACCTTTAGTATGGTTATTTGTAGTCAGTCTTTGTTATGATATGAGGGGGGAACGCAACAGCCATATTGGATTCTGAAGTCGGGGTTGCTGGGGTACCAAGTCAAATTTATAATAAACTATCGCTCATTAATCTCCTTTGACTCCTCGCGGCGTTTAATACAGTTTAAAGTGTTTTGAAACAACCTCATACAACATGAAAATCGTTTATATTTAACAACGTGAAAATGTAAACATGAGCTCGACGTCACGTAACGCGGCTAATTGCTGATCTTACATGCTTGTAACATTACTTCTAAAGTAATACCAACACTAATGCTACAGTACGATTGCTCGAATAAATATAACCAAAGTATAAGTAGTTTCAATGCACAAATTCTTCGCTTGTACTTTCATGAAGTTATAGCAAGAGTTATGTTTCTATGAAAGTGTGACATCAAGGAGCGAATAGCTAGCTAACGTACTCGTTGGTCCGTTATTTTGGCCCACCTCCCTGCGGTTACATCTAGATTAGCGCAGCTGAACATCCCCACTTTCTGACCGAACATGTTTACCTCACGTTATACACTTGCAACTCACCTCTGTGTGTTATGACGATGGCTTTCTCACAAATGAATGGACACTGAAATGGCGCTACTTTTTCTTCTTCTCCGTCGTCGTAATCGTCTTCTTCTTGTTTTTATTTGTTTTTTTTTTGGCGGGTGGCGTCCAACGTAAAGGTGCATTATCGCCATCTACTGTGCTGGAGTGTGGGCCAGAGCATCTTACCATTTAATCCTGCTTCTTTTAAATATCTAATAAATGCATTATTTATCTTTTCACATTCGCTTCATCCTTAATGTCTCCACATTTTGTTTCCTTAATTCTCTATTTTTTCTATACTGAGTCTATTTTTTTCACATTGAGTTATATGTTCTACTGTTTCCAAGACCATGTCATTCTCACATCTACCTGTTGGATTTTTACCCACCAAATGTAAAGATTTATTTAACCCTGTAAATCCTAACAGTAACCATGTAAAGACTACTTGTTCTTTTCACCTTTTCCAGTTATTTCCACGTTCCCTAATGTCTTTTGTATTTGAAGCAAGTGACCACCTTGAGGAATTCTATAAATGCATGTAGAGTCCATCCGTTCACCTCTTCTGCGCTGCACAAAGACATGGTGGTTGGAACCAAAGATGTCAAACTTGGACTCATCAGAGCACAGCACAGATTTTCACTGGTCTAATGTCCATTCCTTGTGTTCTTTAGCCCAAACAAGTCTCTTCTGCTTGTTGCCTGTCCTCAGCAGTGGTTTCCTAGCAGCTATTTTACCATGAAGGCCTGATTCACACAGTCTCCTCTTAACAGTTGTTCTAGAGATGTGTCTGCTGCTAGAACTCTGTGTGGCATTGACCTGTTCTCTAATCTGAGCTGCTGTTAACCTCCGATTTCTGAGGCTGGTGACTCAGATGAACTTATCGTCCGCAGCAGAGGTGACTCTTGGTCTTCCTTTCCTGGGGCGGTCCTCATGTGAGCCAGTTTCTTTGCAGCGCTTGATGGTTTTTGCGACTGCACTTGGGAACACTTTCAAAGTTTTCCCAATTGTTCGGACTGACTGACCTTCATTTCTTAAAGTAATGATTGCCACTCATTTTTCTTTACTTAGCTGCTTTTTTCTTGCCATAATACAAATTCATAATACAGTCTATTCAGTAGGACTATCAGCTGTGTACTGTATCCACCTCCTGCACAACACAACTGATTGTCCCAACCCAATTTATAAGGCTTGAAATCCCACTTATTAAACCTGACATGGCACACCTGTGAAGTGAAAACTATTTCAGGTGACTACCTCTTGAAGCTCATCAACAGAATGCCAAGAGTGTGCGGAGCAGTAATCAAAGCAAAAGGTGACGACTTTGAAGAACCTAGAATATAAGACATATTTTTAGTTGTTTCACACTTTTTTGTTCAGTATATAATTCCACATGTCTTAATTCATAGTTTTGATGCCTTCAGTGTGAAGCTACAATATTCATAGTCATGAAAATAAAGAAAACTCTTTGAATGAGAAGGTGTGTCCAAACTTTTGGTCTGTACAGTATATGAATATAACTGTGGTAACTATTGATTTATGGCTGTATCAGTTGATGATTAAGAATACCCTCTTTTTTCTTATATAAACCCTGTAAAATCTACTAAGGCAACAGGAAATACCCAGCGAGAAATTGCTCGTAATTGTTGGACTACATTCATTTTTTCTAATTTCAGCTCTAAGGCCTTTTTCTTAATTTTTGAATTCCTGTCTGTTTGCTATCAGACTCCCATCATTCCATTTCATCATAAACAGCATAATCAAAACAATATTAATTTTCTTTATCACAAACCCTATCTCTGCAGAACACGTCTTCTCCATCAGTTTCCTCTAATACCAACTTTTAGCTTTTAACTGAGCTTTGTGTCACCTGGGCCACCGCCACGCCCCATGTCAAAATGTTCGACATTTAAAGCAATAGAGGGCATTTCTTTCTCTTTTGTAGTGTATATCAGCTACTTCTTAAAGGGGCGATATATATCTCTGAAGGCCAGGAGTACTGATGTAGACCGTTTAATTTCTCATTCTTGCCCAAAAGCTCAACTTTGATTAGATTTTTTACTTTCAGAACTGATAGTCTTGTTCCGTTAAGCAACGTTTTGTCTAATTTGGTGGTATGCTAAGGGTCATTGTCCATTATGAATACTCATTTGCCCACAAGTTTAAACTTGTAGCTGATGTCTTCAATGTTTCCCCATAGTGTTATTTTGTCATGATGCCACCTGTTTGGTGAAGTGTATCAGTGCCTCTGCAGCAAAAAGACCCCTCAACATGATCCTGCTACCCCCCTACTTCACAGTTGGGATAACCGCAACCCTGTGAGTTTAACCTTTTTCCTCCTTTTTTTGGTCAGTATAGGCTTTTTAGCTTCATCAGACAATATGGAATGTCACCAAAACCTAAGGTCATTGTCACAAAGTGGGTTTGCAAACTTTAATCAAGCTTTTTGTGATGATTTATGTGTAATGCCTTCTTACTCTTTGAGTGGCCTTTTAACCCATGTAGGTACAGGACTCATGTAACTGTGGATAAACACTGTCTTAACAGCTTTAGTCACCATCTTGACAAGTTCTTTCACACTAAAACATATGGGACACAGAAGTCCTTCCTTCCTGGCTGGACATTCCCATGGTGTTTACACTTGTATATAAATGTTTGACCACATCTTGAAATTGTACCCAAAGATGAGACCCGTGGAGGTCCATAATGCTCATGTAGACATCTTGGCTAATTTCTTTTGATGTCTCTATAATGGAAGCAGTGCGTTTCAGGGTTTGCCTTAACATACGTCCACAGATGTGCCTCTATTTGATCAAGATGCTGGGAATTAAGATCCAGAAGCTGACCAAGCTATGGCATCTTCGCCTGGGCTTTCCCAAATCGTTTAAAAGTATAGTAATTCTAATGCATGTGACCTTCTATTGTGTTTATAATGCAAAATAAACCATTTACTTTCAGCTTTAGCTCTTTTGGAGGAATGCCATTGTGCTTTATTGGATTTTTTTAAATTACTTTTTTGAGTTATGAAAAAAAAGTCTCCTTCTAGAATCAGTCTGCTTAAATTACTGAGAACATTAAAATCTTTATTTTTTCATATTAACAATACTCTAAAATTTGAAGAGCATTCTCAGTTGCTATATACATACGATTTCTAACCAAAACACATCTTAAAACAACATACAAATGCATATTGTGTCTCCCAAGCATGCCTCAGAAGAAATGGGAGTTATTAATACAGGTTACAGCATAAATAACATAAATATCCTTATACACAACCACAGACACTAGCAATGTAGTGGAATTGAGACTACCAACATACAACGGAATTGTATTTTATTCTAACAATACTTTACCTAACCTAAATGCACATCTGGTTTAAAACGTCAGTTCCCCCCTCATTTCAAAGGTTATTTATTTTAGATCATAACACAGATCATCCGACACTTTGCAAAACTTTATGAATATTAAAAACAACATAGATATTCTCTTTTCTGCTCTAAAACATCCAGGTACGTTATGCAAATACAAAGAATGAAACAAAAGAGCAGTGATCTTAGAGAAGCAACTGCTGTTGCCCATCAATCTGGGTGGCAGTGTTTTTAGTCTTTGTGTAATACATTTTTTGGAAAGGATGGAGCATTAAGTTTAAAATCTCAAGGACTTCCCAGAATATATCTTTTCACTCCAGCAAGTTCTGGGTTTGCCCTGGGTTCTCCTGCAAGTGGGACTTGCCCCTAAAATATTGAGAGGAAGCGCCAAAAAGCCATCCTGATCAGATGCCCGAACCACCTCAACTGACCCCTTTCAAGGAAAAGGAGCAGCAGCTCATTTCAGACCTAATGGAGGTTCCCTCCCCATCTCTAAGGCTGAACCCGACCATCCTAAGAAGAAGTCCAATGCAGCCGCTTGTATCTGTGAAAGATTCCATTCACATAAAATAATACGAAATGCCCAAACAGTATAATTTAGGGTAGTAATTTGGCAGAGTATTATTTTTTGGGTGGACATATTTGCAGTATTTCTTTTAAAGTAAACAGGGCATTGTTGATGGTTACACTTCAAGGTATTAAAGTGTGGCATTGAATCAACAGCAGTGTTCCATTTTTGGTAATACAAATGACTGACATGGTCATGACAGAAACTATTAAGCACAAAGTTAGCACCTGTTTAAATGCAGACTGGACACAACAGGGTAGGAGTGGTGGCATTAGAGCTGGAGCAATAGTGTTGCACACAGCTGCTGGGACCTGCTCTCTAATGCATGTGCCAGGCATCCTCTGGGTCTGATCATCACTCACTGTTTTGACTGATTGTCAGATATTCTGGCAACTGTATGTAACACCATGACTCCACCCCTGAGGACAGCACTTACACCCTCTGTTTCTTTTTTAGACATTCCAGTTCTTTGCAAATTAAATCATTTACAAACCCATCATTAGTCTCCGTATGTACCAAATTATACCTAAATTGGACCATTGTGACTTTATGGAGCTGGTCATTTTAGGGAACATTCCAAAAACTCATATTTAAACAAACTCTATGACATGAAATACTCAGCAAACAAGTAAACCATTTAAAAATTGAAATGAAATACTGAACTAATCCCAGTTGGTATGGTCTGTAAAATGAACATATTGAGTTATATTTCAGAGGAAGTGCATATCAGTTCTACACAGGAAGCTGCATCATAGCGTGCACCACGTGTTATGCGTTTTTATAACGTAGAAGACTGTAGTGTCCAAAAAGAGACTGAAATACCCAACCCACAAATTTGGTATGAGGTCAAATTTCCTATGTCTGCTCCCCCCTCGTTGTATTATGACTAAAACTGGCAAGATGGATGAAATTTTGGCTACTGCAGCATTAGTTGGGTTATCCCTAAACATACTGGCAAATTCATCTGAACAACAGTTTCTCAACATTCAGCCTGATTTGGGATGGAAGCTGTATCCACACAGAAACCTCCAGTAGGAACCTAGTGTGGGCAGATCCTATAAAGGTCTACTACACCTTCAATAAAATTGGTATCATTCCTTAACTTTGAGGCAGTAAAATATTTGTTTGAAAGACACTGTTTAAAACACAAGTTGTATTTAAAGACAGTCTTTAAGAAGTCAGCCTGTTTTTCAGCTCAGTAACTGCTCTCATGACCAGTTAAGATGTACAGGTTGCTGAGTGCTGAGGGGTCATCAGTTGGTGTACTCTGAAGGATGATGTCTCTGTTCAGTAAGGAAACAAAAGGAGAAAGTCTTACTCATCCCAAAGTACACAAAACAAAGTCGGTTTTCTTTTACTGCTTCTTATCTCCAAGACAGCTGCTACTTCACTTATTTTATCAGCAATACCGTCTCTTTTTACAGAACCAAAATCTGAAATTGAAGTTTTTGTTTCACTGCAGAAAGTTTGCTGCCCTTGTTAACATACAGTACATCCGTTGCTGTAGTTCAGATGGTTTAAGGGTAATAAAGAAGTAGGAAAATGTTCCCATTATTTTGAACAGATGATATCAAGAGGTGATTGTAACAATGAGTTAGCATAAAAGCTCTACTTAGGTCTTAAGGGGTGACAGTGGCGGCAGTGGCAGGGGTTTGTTGTGTAACTGTTGTGCTGCCGATTTGAATCCCTGATCTGTCTGTCTCAGTAGTCATGTCCTTGTGCGAGACACTTCACCCGACTTGTCTGCAGATGGTGGTCAGAGGGTTCGGTGGCGCCTGTGTATGGCAGCCTCGCTTTTGTCAGTCTGCCCCAGGGCAGCTGTGGCTACAATGTAGCTTACCACTGTCAGTGGATGAATGGGTGAATGATTGAATGTAGTGTGAAGCGGTTTGGGGTCTCCGGGGACTTGATGAAGCACTTTACAAGCAGGCCATTTACCATTTAAAAAGGCTTTGAGAAACAACAGCAGGCAGGGAATCTTTAGTTAGTCATGAAGTGCAAAATAAATCCCTAAAACTCTCAGAAAGGGTTCTGGTGGAAGGTGTGATGTGACACTGACGGCAGCACTATGCAGTGGCTCTAAATCATTTTGCTCAGAAATGACATAGAACTGAAATGTGTCTGTGAAGTGTTTTTATGTAATATTGTCATGTTTTAAAGGTGTTTGAGTTTTGTCATGGGTTTTTCTCTCATTCTGATTATGTTCTCCAAGTTGTGTTTTGGATCTTGCTTCTGATCATTGTTTTCCAGGTGGTGCTTTAATCCTTTCCTTTGGTTTAGTTCTTGTATTCTGTTCATGATGGATTTTTAGTTTATGGTCTGTAAGATTTTTCCCTCCGCTAGATTGTGTTCTTGGACTTCTGTTTTGTTTTCACTGTCTGCCTCTGCCAAAGCAATTAGCTTCATCTGGTCCACTTGCTTCATGCCAATCATTTTCTCTGTTTCCACCTGTGTCTTGCCCACTTATACTCTGCTGTTCTGTTTACTCCTCGCGGAAACATCCCATTCAATTCCACGCCTTTGTCATGCCATGCCAAGCCTGCCCTTGTTTAACATGCATGTTGTGAGTTTTTGTTTTATTAAAGCCCTTACTCACCACCATTCTGTCTGCCTGTCTGCATTCTGGGGTCCACTTCTACACCACATTGTAGTGAAATCTGACAAAGACTTAAGCAAAATGCCTCCCTCATAAAATTACATTATTTAATTTCCCTTTGGGATTGATAAAAATATTTTTAGATTGAATTGAGCTGAATTAGAATTGAAACGGACATACAATTAAGTAATATGTTATCCTGCAAATAATCCTGCAATAGTAAAATAGACTGCTTCCTGTAGTTATATTCTTCTCTTGGCTTTAAATTGAAACAGTCTTCTCTCTAAAAATAAACTTAAAGTTTTGAAAGAATCAGTTTCTGTTTTGCCTTGATTATCATAACCTGCCATGAAAACGTGTCCTACGCTTCTACATAGTCAGCGTCTGATGACACCACAATGGCGTAGTGAATTGGTTAGTTCTGAGTCTAATCATGTGTGATGAGGGGCCAAGGGAATTGCACAGAACCAGCACAAAACAAGAGCCCACTCAAAAAGACAAGCTTGATCCACCTGTTTTAAAGTGTGTTTTTTAGTCACCATTACTTTCTGTGTTTGTTCACCAAATGGGTTGTTAAGTCATATTATTATGGGTGATTTCTGGCATCAGAACCTGATGGCATGTTTGAATTCGTTCTCCGTTTACAAACGGAGTCTAGATAGGTATTTCGAACTCCAAATTATGCACAAAAACCTGAGTTTACTTTTCAGAAAGAGAGAGATTAACAGACACAAACACAAACATGGCAATAAAGCTGATTCTGATTCTGAGAACAGATGTGTGCTTATAATACAATAATCCCATTTCCTTTTCATAATGTGTGCAAAAGGCTTCCAAAGAAAGAGAATTTCCTCCTTCAGAGGTTTCATGAGTTTTGATAGACAGCATGAGACTATTTTAAACTGACATCACGGAATTAAAATGACGTAAGTAAAAAGTACTATCTCCCATCCAGGGCTTTTTTCTGGAGTAAATCTCTACCCTGGTAATCTGTTTTTACTCTGGTTAATACAGGCGGAACACAAGGGGGGCAACAATGTTCCTGAAAAACTACCTTGGTTCATGGAAAAGGGTAGTTTTCCTGAAGTGGAAACTTTACAAATCACTCAGCACCATTTCTATAAGTACTCTGGTCACTGTTGCTGTTATTACTAAAACCAATAGAACACAAAATATTTGTTAGTGTCAGCATTGGTTTCTTTGGTTAACTTACCTGTTTGTTCCCAAAACACGGAAAACTCGACTCTCATCTGTGATTTCCTGTGTTATCTGGCATTCAAAATGACATGACTCAGGTTTGGTAAGAAAGAAAACATGAATTCTTCCACATAGCAAGCACAGACCCAGCATGACAAACTGTTAATGTGTAGATAATCACCTCATCGGAATGGAAACTCCTCCCTTTAAGGCCATGCTTCCAGAAAACCAGCACACTATCCTGTAAACAGACTGCCAGGATATGCAACATTACTCAGCTGTCAGATAAGATAAGTCAAGCTTAGAGTTTCAGAAAATTGCTATTACCTAGTGTTTCAATTGGGAAGTCAAAAACTATCTCAGTTGCCAGCTCTTTTGATGGAAGCCCTTTCAGGTCCACTATCTTAACAATTTCTGCACAATGAGCATCAGGATGAAAGCACAGTTAAATAAAAATCATCAGGAAATATGTTTTATTGTTATTTAGATTTTATGACAACAAATTAACTTACTTTCAACTGCAATCAAAACTGTGTCTCGGTCAAGCTGGGTTACCTGTACAGCTCTGAGGGCCCCATTATCTGCGGATTGACAGAAACAAAGAGAAGATTACTTAAGGCTTCAAACTGAGACGCTCATTCGCTGAAGGGAAAAAAGCACAGTGGTTTATCCTACCAGGCACTGAAGTAGGGGGAGCATTCAGCTCTATTATTTCAAACTTGAGCTGCTGGCTGGTGGGAGTGTCCCTATTATTACACTCTCTCACCCCCACACACAGCTGGGGAAACTCATCTGTTACCAGCACCAGAAGCTCAAATATTGGCAGAGGATCTGGTAGTCGCACTGATATGTGCTACAAGAAAAGAACACAAAACAGCAAAAATAGGAACAGTGAGACTACATAATTAAAAATTATGATGCAGGTGGGATTAATGTTAGGTACTTGTATTTTGATTCAATGGCGAGACAACAATTTCTCTAAAGTTCTAAGGTTTCAATATGGTTGCTTGGATGTTCTCCAAGGGACAAATGGCTTAACCACTGCTTGTTGTGAGTGTTGATGCATGGAGACTCTAGGAAATATGACAAGAAATCAGTTTCACAAAGCAAACTTAAAACCTTTGAATTACTTATATGTTGCTTTAACCCTAGAGTCTCATTAACAAGCAATTCACATCAATACACCAATAGAAGTGGGCACCGGAGGGTTAAACACCTTGCCCAAGAGCACATAGGCATGTGACAGGTGAGTAGGCAGGAATCAATTCCACAACCCTCTGATCGCAAAATAACTATTCATTCCACTGATCCAGAACTTAGCAAATGATCCACAGTAAATGAATCCCTTAGTGTTGGCACTATGTAAAAATACAGGTAAGTTAAACAGAAGCTTAAGCTAACAGCAACTCTGAGTGATCAAGGGAATGGGAAATCAAGGGACATTTTAAAACAACTCTACTCTCAATGTCAAACAAGAGGATTTAGATGTTGTTTTATAAACCTTTACACTGCTGTCACAAGTTTAAGTTTACAGGTATTTCAATAAAGACAGCGTTGGTCTGTGGTCCATAACGATGACCTTTTCATATATGGAAAATGCAAAATGGTAAACAGAGCCGGCTTGAGTAATCATCTGAAGAAAAACTAGGGTGGAATAAAAATTGAAGAATTACATATTTTAGATTGATTTTAAAACAGTCATCTTAGCAAAATGAAAGATAGTACGCATGAACAGATATGACATTTCTATGATTGCAGTTCTTTCATGATAGCACAAGTTTCCTTTTGTTTGGGCCATGCTCCAACAAGCCATTAGCCTATGCCTCAGGTAAAAAATAATCTGCAGTTCTGCTGTCATTAGAACCTGGCCCTGGGAAAAATTATACGCCCAGTGTTGAGCTGGAAAACCAGAAGGATTGGACAGTTGCTCAATGACCAGGGTATGATGGCAGTGGATCCAGAGGTGAGATCCATGGAGTATAGGGCCCTGGAACAAAAGTCGCAGCTGGGTTGCCAAGGCCAGGGTGTCTGATGATCAAAGACTCGAAACAGCCTATGATCCTGGGTTCCTGGGTTCATCGCTGAAGATGTGTCCAAGTAGCACTAGAAGGTGTATTGATTCATTAATTTGTAAAAAGGTGCTCTTGGGCAAATTTGACTCTTTTGAATATCTGGCCCTGCTCGAGCCACGTTTACAGGCTTCCTTCAATGACCTTCTGTCTGTGACATATGTTGATTACAGCAGCTTAATCATTTGGAAGACTTCAACGTTCATATTGACAACACTCAAGACAAAGGGGCATAATAACTATGTGATACACTTAAAACTTTTGGTTTGACTAAACATGTTAAACAGCCAACACACAAAAGGGTACAGATTCTGGACTTAATCATCAGTAAGGGTCTGAACATTTCCAAGGTCTTTGTAACTGACGTTGCCCTATCTGAACTATTTTGTTTTATCTTGAAAGGATCATTTCCATAGACTCAATTAAGCAAAGATATAAGAAAACGCTTTTTTAAGGACAATGCAATTGAAACCTTTAAACAGACTAACTCTTCCATTTCCACTTTGTCCTGCAACTTAGTAAATGAGGTGGTAGATAACTTCCATTCTAAAATTTAAGATATCATCGATTCCATTGCTCCCATTAAGGTGAAGGTTGCCTCTGGTAAGAAGAAATGTCAGTGGAGAAACGCTCTACCAGTAAGAAGTGAGAAAAACGACTGTCGAAAAGCCAAGTAGAGGAGGTGAAAGACCGGACTTCAGGTGCACTTTGACATCTATAAAGAAAAACTTTCACAGATATAACTTACAACTGAAGAATCCAAGGGAATAATGCTCATGCCTTGTTTGTAGCATTTAAACGCCATTCTAACAGGACCTGCAATGAATTTGCTAACTTCTTTACTGAGAAGGTTCAGAGGATTAGAGGAGTAGTCTGGACATCAATAGCATGTCCAGCACCAATGTCCAACCAAAACTAATTTTGACCAAATGGAACTATTCTACAAAATCAACAACAAAAACTTGGAAGAAATCATAAAGCAACTAAGCTCTTCTTCCTGCTGTCTCGATGTTTTACCCACAGCTTTCTTTAAGAAAGTTTTGCCTGTCATTGTGTCTGATTTAACTCAAATAATAAACTCATCCATGTTGTCAGGTGTTTTCCTCTAGGCCTTTAAAACGGCAACTATTAAACCACTTTTGAAAAAGAAAAATCTGCTGAAAAAGTTGATATTGTGAAATTACAGCCCTATCTCATACTGGCAATTCATCACTTAAGTGTATTGAAAAAAAAATGATGTGTTTAAACAGTTAAATACCTTCTTACCCATGATCAGCACAGAATTCAACACTGTTGATTACGGTATATTGCTGGAGCAACTGGAGAACTTGGTCGGTATTTCTGGTACAGCACTTGGCTGGTTTGAGTCTTACTTGAAGTGCAGGGACTTTTTTGTGTCAATAGGTAACTGTACATCAGAGTTGATGAAAATTACATGTGGGGTTCCCCAATGTTCCATCATGGGCCCCGCCAATTCAATATCTACATGCTCCCCCAGCTCAAATCACAAGAAACAAGATAAGTTGCCATAACAACACAGATGAAACGCAGCTCTACATTACGATGTCACCAGGTAACCTCCGAACCTATTCAAGCGTTGGCTAGATGCATAGAACAAATCAATGTGTGGATGTGCCATAATTTTCTTCAGTTGAATAAAAACAAAACTGAAGTCAATTTGTTAACCAAAGGAGGAGTGATCCAGAGTCAGCACACAGCTTCAGTTACTACAACCAGAAACCATAGATCAGGCCCGAAATCTGGGTGTAGTGATGGATTCAGACCTGAACCTCCAGAGGCTCATAAAGACAATCACTGAGTCAATCATCTATCATCTGAAGAACATTTCCTGGACTAAAGGACTAATGTCCCAGCAGGAGCTTGAAAAACTCATCCATGCGTTTATGTTTAGTGACTACACAGGTTTGTCTAAAAAGTCGATCAGACAACTCACTAAAACTAAGGAAGTAAAAAATAAATAAATAAATAAAACTAAGGAAGTAGAGCATTTCACCCCAGTTCTAAAGTCCTTACACTGGCTGGAGAGACAACAACTGGGGCAGAAAGGGCTAGTACCCCATGCTACAGCTCCTATGAAGGAAAAGCTGAAATCAAATGGTAAATTGACAGAATTTATATAGTGCTTTTCCAGTCATATCACCACTCGAAACGCTTCACACTAGTTTTACATGTTCCACTAGAACCCTTTTAAACCATACACCCAGGGACTCCTTAGAGAGAGGAGAATCAGAATCCCAATAGGACGGACCTAGGATCTTCCATTGTCTGAATGGGAAGAAAGCTCTGTGTTTTGATGGTGCCTCCTCCCTCTGCTTAAAATCTTTAACAAGTCTCTGGAGGTGTTGTCTCTCTGTTTTTTATTTACATTTACATCTTATTTAACAGATGGCATGTCAGATTATTTGTACCCTTCTCCATCATCAGTGGAAAAATCTTTGGCATTACCTCAGTCAAGTTTTTCTTGCTGAGCAGTTTTTTGCCCATTTCCACTAGTATTTTCACAATTTGCCTTCGGTGAAGAGATAATTATATCCAGTATGTATATAGTAACCATTTGATCTTTATGACTTAAATTTGCAACAAAGAGTTGTGCGGAAAAGGGTGGCTTGTCCTCTTCAGGTTGGAGGGGAGTTCCTGCCTCAAGTGGAGGAGTTCAAGTATCTCGGGGTCTTGTTCACGAGTGAGAGAAGAATGGAGCGGGAGATCGACAGACGGATCGGTGCGGCTGCTGCAGTAATGGGGGCGCTGTGCCGGTCCGTTGTGGTGAAGAGAGAGCTGAGCCGAAAAGCGAAGCTCTCGATTTACCGGTTGGTCTACGTTCCTACCCTCACCTATGGCCATGAACTTTGGGTCTTGACCGAAAGAACGAGATCCCGGATACAAGCGGCTGAAATGAGCTTCCTCCGTAGGGTGGCCGGGCAGTCCCTTAGAGACAGGGTGAGGAGCTCGGCCATTCGGGAGGGGCTCGGAGTAGAGCCGCTCCTCCACATCGAGAGGAGCCAGTTGAGGTGGCTCGGGCATGTATTCCGGATGCCTCCTGGACGCCTTCCTCGGGAGGTGTTCCAGGCACGTCCCACCGGGAGGAGGTCCAGGGGACGGCCCAGGACACGCTGGAGGGACTATGTCTCTCGGCTGGCCTGGGAACGCCTTGGGCTCCCCCTGGAGGAGCTGGAGGAGGTGTCTGGGGAGAGGGACGTCTGGGTGTCTCTGCTGAGTCTGCTGCCCCCGCGACCCGGTCCCGGATAAAGCGGAACGATGAGTACGAGTTGTGCTGAATTGGTTCAATGTGTGATTTATTACTAGATGCAATTATCATTTGTAAAAATTACTTTTAATGTAATAACTGAATAAAATTGATGTAGTAGTTCCATTAAAGTTTGATTGATGCATTGAATAAAAGCATATTTTTTCAAAAAGATTCAACTAAACTTGTATAAACTAACTACAAAAATACATAAAGTTTATGTAAAGACATTTACTTTATGTGATTCATTTATATGTATCCAACATATTAGAATAGATTAGCTTAAATCAATTCTTACATTGAATTTATTTCATAAAATTAGATGAAGCATGTACATGCAATCAAATTACATACATCTGTTTTTGACAAAATAATATGTTTGGGGTGTAACAGATGTTGAACAGAAACTATGTGTGACACTGATTTATTTGAGTGAAAGCCTGCCAGAAGTGGAAATACAGTCTTTATTATTGGGAATTCTAATTTCTGATACTAAATGGAATGTACCATGCAAATTGTAGACATTAGCAGAAATATCACTTTAAATTAAGCATTACCTGCTTTTAACCTCTCAACAGAACCCAGTTTACCACACCAGAACCACCCCTTTAAATATGATTGAAGTCAACATATGAAGGAACTGCTAACTTTGAAGGCTGGATAAAGGCTCATGTTTCTGTTAACAGTAACATCAATACCCTGTTCTAAGCCACGTTTATAATGTTAAATGTCAGTTATAGTTTGATTTACATTATTTAGTCATGTGCAGAAAGCAAATGAGCTTAGCAGAAAAAGGGATCTTGTTTGTACCTTGAGTAATTGATGTGATGTTACAATGCTTGTGGAATAACATATATGAACTAACCTTTAGATGCATAAATTTCTGGAGAGGCTCATACCACAACAGTAGCACCAGGCCAGATGGAACCGCCCCACACAAAAATGTACTGTCAGTATAGGGGTTTCTTGCTGGAACAAGGAAAATAACAAAGTTGAAGACTTTGTTCGTTTTAGTGCATGGAAAATAAGCACTTGAGTTGTTTTTACACATAAGCACCGGAGATATTCAGGAGAATGTGTGGAGAATTCGCTTCAGACTGTTGACACTTGCCAGTGCTCAGCTGCTGATTTTCCACATCTGATATCCAAGAAAAGTTTGGACCAAATGCTGTGGACATTTGCATTCTCACACTGCATCCCTCTTGATTATCTCTGGGAAATGTATACGAACTGCTTTAGAGCCCATTTTAAATCACTTACCTACACTACATCTCCTACAGCCTTTAGTGTCTGGAATTTTCACAGATATGGCAAACTTTCTGAAAATGAGGAAAAAACAAAGCTCAGTAGGAGTAAAGAAACTTTCACTGGTGTAAAGATGCCCTACTTGTAGAAATGTTGTGTACTGCACAGCCAGTGCTCCCACTTGTTTCAGTCCTAACTTCTTATGGCCTGTACCAACCTGGGAATCATCCTCTCAGTGAACCGGTTAGTGCTGAGAGACAGGCTGCTGTGTTTTTTATGCAGATGTCCTTTCTGTTCAAACAGAGCTGTCAGACTGTGGGAATGAAGCTGGGATGATTTTCCTGCACAAATAACACTGTCTTAGAGAGGCAGATACCATAAAGCACAAAATGTTGTCTGATGAAACCAACATACTAAGGAGATTTTACCTGATACAGACATCAGCACATTATTCATAACATATAGCCATGTACATCGCTGGGGGAGCAGCTGCAGACAGATTTAAAATCGACAGAGTTTAGCTTTTTTAAGCAGCTTTTATATGCCTGCAAGAGATATATAACAAATGAATAGCAAGCATCTGATGTCACTTTTAAATGGTGGTCTTTCTGAACACAGCGTGGGAAACAATGTAACATGATTTGAAAAAAAAGACATTGTGTTAAAAATTTGGCTCAGTTCATGAGTTCCTCTCTGACCTTTTCTAGTGTATCTTCATGAAGTTCATTTAGGTTCAATGTGTAGATCCCTTCCTCCGCTCCAAGGATAAGATACTGATCTAAGAAGAAGAAGAAGCGTTTGTTAAAGTGAGAAACATTACAATTAACTCAAGCTGCATGCAGTTATGGGAAAAAGAAATGCCCATGAGTGGCAACACAGCAATGAGAAAAACTAAGTACACCCATTCTTCTTCCGTATGATTTAAAAATAAACAATGTCTCAGAGGGGCAGTGAATCAAAGGCAGGTTTTAGGATTTTGTTGCTATGGAACATTCAGGTGTGTGGAAACACAATGCAAGGAATTAAAGACATCAGCCAAGATGTTGCTTAGGCACCTGTTGCTGTCCATCAATCTGTTAAGGGCTATTAGGCTATTATTTTTATATCATCTGAAACACAGCACCAAATATCTATGTTATATGGTTTGTTTTTTGGAAAAGTTGCCGACTTACCTCACTGTAATCAAAACTACCTATAAAATTTATACTGAGTAGTCGGATTTTCTAATTTCCCCACCAGATCTATAGCGAGAATGCCTCCTGAAAGTAAAAGTATCTGAACAACATGTGGAATGTGGGGAACATGTTCTTGTATTGTTTGAACACATAAAATAGAGAGCAATGCATTCTTGCCAGCTTGTATTGCTGTAGTTAGCATCATAACAATTAGCAAATCCCACTGAGGTAAAACAAAAGCAACAAAAGACCAAACCTTCAACATGGCTGAAACACTGTGGGGGTGCATTAGGACAACGGTGCATAAAAAAACTGGCTGCAAACTCAAACACCTTCTCACGGCTGCTAAAGGTGCTTCTACGAGCTTTTGTATAGTGGTGCATTAACTGTCACAGAAATGTTTTACAATGTTCTATATGCAAATAACCTTAACAATGTTTTAGGCTGGCTAGCAAAGACCAGTCAGTCATTCTCTACCGCTTCTTCCATAGTGGATGGCAGGGGAGCTGGTGCCTATCTCCAGCAGTCTATGGGCGGGAGGCAGGGTACACCCTGGACAGGTCACCAACCCATCGCAGGGCAACACAGATACAGGACAAACAACCATGCACACACTCATTCACACCTAAGGGAAATTTAGAGAAACCAATTATCCCAACAGTCAGGTTTTTGGACTGTGGGAGGAAGCTGGAGTACCCGATGAGAACACACGCATGCATGGGGAGAACATACAAACTCCATGCAGAAAGACCCCCGACTGGGAGTCGAACCCAGGACCTTCTTGCTGCAAGGCAACAGTGCTACCAACTGCGCCTGGGATCGGGGAAGTTTTGTTTGTAAAAGTGCCTAGATGATATATTTGTACTAAAATTGGCACTGTATAAAAAAAACTGAGCTAAACTGAACTACTGGAGGTTCAGCGCTTTAATAGACCAGAGTTCTCACCTTTTGTTTTCGGCAAGATCCAGGTCGCAGCACAGTGGATTTTTAGAGGACAGCCATTGAACACTTTGGTAAAGCAGGCCCCCATCTAGATAACCAGCAGAACAAATTGATCACTTTTGGTCTAACAGAATTATAACGCCCCTTCAGTTGTGGAGTGGTATAGTTACAGAAGCAAAAAACTATTTGACAGTCATTGAAATCATGCTATGGTTGCCTATTGCTCTAGCTTTGGAGCAATAGGCTCTTCAACAGGAAAAATAATTATCTGCAGCAGCATCGTAAATCATGTGTGAGGGTCATAGGACTGTATCACAATCAAATGCTTATCACCCTGTTTGTTGGCCAGATATCTAAATGTTCTTGTTAACTCTGAAGACCTTTTTAGTCTGACTGTGCTTTGTGGACTTTTCTCGATTTTTATGTCTGTATATGTCCTCAGAAGATCACATGAACTTGTGATTTCTGTATTATTGTGTTGTTGATACTGTAGGTATCATGTTGTTTTCACTGGGTCTATCCAGCTATATATGCTGAAACTTTTTGGCTTGTTCACGTGATAAGGTCCTGTGACCCTCACACATTAATGAGGTTGGTGCTGTACATAGTTCTTTCATCTAACAAATATCTCGTTGCTTGAAACGTCACCTCGGTGGCGTGTTATGGAGAAGCCAGCCTTGCTTCCAAATGCTCTTCGCTCTTATAACTAAGTATCTGCCACCGTTTTCTGTGTTGTGGATGTGACTAATGCTAACCATCAGAGACTGAGTGCTAAACTATCAAAATACCAAAATAAAACTTACCAAGAAAGTCTATATAATAGAATGTGATACATTGGTATATGTTAGGAGAGAAAGCATCTCTTGTGAGTCATGATGGAGTTGGCATTTTATTGCAGGTTGCATGCAGTTAGAATTCACACTTACATGGACTTGAGGGGTGGGAGGAAGCCCATGACAATCAGCTCTCTAGAATTACAAAGGTTACACACAACAGAACAAAGGGAGTAATAAAGACTGTACAACTGAGGAATTCCAAGGCAACATCTTTTACCGAATCTATGTTACAAACAGAACCTTTCGAGGGTTCAAACAGAATCATTAGAAAGTTATTAGGTTAGCAAATCACACCAGCATTCTGTTGTTTGCTTCTCATGTAAAGAGACAAGTATTTTCAATGAACTTACTGATTCCTCTGGCTTTTTCCGCAATGTGCTCCACTCAGGAGACAGTGGTGTCTCTCTTTTGGGGGAGGAAACCATCATTTTCCCTGCAACTACAGTGTGTTGAGGTGGCAAGCATGGGTCACTGCAGCGCTGACTGATGTCCTGGGTGGCAGAACACCTAGACAAGACTTGGGAAGAAAAGGAATCAGGAAACAGATTGAAACCTTGCTGTCACTGTGCTGAAAGAAAGAAAGCACTTACTTTGCTCATATTATTTCTAAAGCTCATCTCATACCTGTATTCTAAAAGTCTGACTGAACAACTTTCTTCATTCTTCAATAAAATTAGGAAAATCAGGGCAGAAATTATACATTCAGCCATTCCCTATTCTCCATCTGCTTCCCAGTCATGGTTGTCCTTCACACTTCACACGTAAATATTCAAGACAGCACCATCAGTCTAAAAAGGCATGAAACCCTCTTCAACCCCTGTTGATATTCTCCCAACCTTCCCAACCTCTTTGCTTCAGAACGTTTTTGTTCTGATTGGAGTGGATATTATTAATCTGTACTTCCAAACTGTTTTTCTCCCATCCTTTTTTAAAATTATTGTTGTTGATCCTATTCTTATAAACCCAACTCCTTAATACCAAATCATCACTGACTGTGGAAACTTTACACTGGACTTCAAGCAATGCAGATTCTGTGCCTCACCACTCCCCCTTCAGACTCTAGAACCTTGATTTCCAAATGAAATGCAAAGATTAATCTGAAAAGAGGACGTTGGACCTTGCTTGGGTCTTGCTTGACAATTCACTCAAGCCTGCAGTTATCCCTTTTACTGGTTCACTTTTTCCTACCACATTTTTTCCTTCCATTCAACGTTCCATGAATATAATTGGATTAAGCACTCCTAAAGATCCAGCTTCTTTAGCAATGGCGATTTGCAGCTTACGCTCCATGTGGAGGGTGTCAATGACTCTCTTCTTGACATCTGTCCAGTCAGCAGTGTCCCCATGAATGTATAGCCTCCTGACCCAGACTGAGACAACATTTAGAGGCTCAGGAAAACAATGCAGTTTTGAGTTAATTAGCTGATTGAGGTGGGAGACCATGAGTTTCCAATATTTAACCTGTTCACAATATTGTGTTTTCTGAGACAGAATATTAGGTTTTCATTATGTGGAAGCCATAAGCATCAAAATCACAAGAAAAAAAGGATTGAAATATTTAACTATATGTCATGAATCGATTTGAGTTTCAGTAAAAAAAAAAAAAATGAGTAAAAAAAAATCTTGAAGTTTTTTTACAGTATTTAAATTTTTTGGAGATGTACCTGTAGTCCTAAACTCTGCAGCAAAACTTTTAACTTGATCAGACAGAGGAGCTTGCCTCACTCCTGTCCAAGCTCCTTCCTAAATGATAATTTGTCAAGTCAACTCGAACCCTCAGGTCCTCAAAACAAATATCTACTCTGTTGACTAGATATAAAACTATAGATTGTTGTTTATAGACTGCTGCATGGTGACCATGGAATGATCTTTCTTTTTATATTTACATGAGTCTTTACCCATTTAAAAAGCATAAGGTCACTTGTTCATTACAGTCTTTTTGTTCTCTAGCTCATACTGAGCAGTGCAGGTACCCGTGAGAAGTACCACCAGATAGTCTGCTTCACCAAATAACAGCCATATAGAGAAGCTGTATGAAGTGCCATTAATTGAACTTAACAAATATAATATTTATTTTGTTTATCGGATCTGATGAAAAACTGTTGACAACTATCAAGTGTAGCAGAAAGAACATCTACACTCGTTGCAGCATCTCCTGATCACACGTACATTCAGAGAAAACATCTATTGCTCAAATAGTCAACCCTGAAAAGTTCTGCTCAGACAAAACCACTCAGTCTCTGCAGATATAAATAAAACAAGCTTTATTTTGATAGAAAGGTGTGCGTGCTGATCTGTACCTGCTGTGGAGCCGGAGTCAGCTGTGATGGCAGTGTCAGGTCCAAGTGTGCAAGTCGGTCTCGGTGTCAGGTCTCTGTCTTCTGTGTTGGAAGTTAAAGAGCTGAAGGCTGGCAGTGAGGCTGTAGGACTGAACAAACCACTCTTCCTACCTCCCTGTAGAATACCATCATGTTAGTCATCATTGTGTTACACCAGTTTAGTGGAATAATCCCAATATCTCATTCTAATTGTAAAGCTAGGTGCACATTCTATTAGAACACATCTAATATGATCAGATCACAACTGTGCTAGTCAGCAACCGAATCAAACAAAAAGTTTCTGCACAGACCACTTGTAATCAAATTTTATCAACATTGCAATTAAGAAATAAATTATAATTTTGTCAGCAACTTCCTGCAACAATAGAGGTATCACAATAAATTTAGGCTCAACTATTCAGACACCTGGAAGATTTAAAGTTTTCTTCATTTAACCAAGTTGATTTCTCAAAAGGAATGACTCAAGCATCTTCCATAAGATAATATGACAAGGTACAGGTGATATAATTTTTGTAAAATAATCTCAGTTTTTATTTATATTTAATAAAAATTGCATGTTTAAAATTATGTATAACATTCCTAATAATTGCCAACCAGCTTTTTCATGTTTCCACTGGTATTTTTGACTAATCATCTGTTGCTATGAGCACCAAGTCTTTAAAATTCCTCCCTGGAAGTCTGGTTCATCTTTGGCTATAATTTCCAGATGTATGAAGGTTCCACATTTATCTGTGGAAAAATTATATGTAATTTCAAACAGAATGAGAATGTCCCGCCATCATACTGTTCTGGAAGGATAGAAAGACGGTTTTTGTGGTAAATGTGTGAATCAACCTCAGAACTAAAGCAAAAGACCTTGTGAAGATGTTGGCTGAATGTCATCATCCACAGTGAAATAAGTCCTGCACTGATATGGCATGCCAGGCCAATCAGAGAGGAAGAGACCTCCAAAAGGAACATAAAAAACCAGATTACAATTTCCAATTCCAATTAGGGGCAAAGACCTTAATTGTTGGAGACATCTATTGTGGTTTGGCAAACATTAAAATTAAAGTGTTTAATTACAGCCTAAGAACACCATCACAACTGTGAAGCACAGAATTTGCAGCATCATGTTTTATGGTTGGCTTATGGACTGGTGAACTTCACAACAAAATTGGCATCAGGAGGAAAGAACATTATGGGAAAATCTTAAAGCAACATCTAAAGGCATCACACAGGAGTTAAAGGCTGGGCACAGATATGTCTTCTATATGGACAATGACTAAGCATACTGCTGAATTACTCACAAGTTGGTTTAAGAAAAACAAAGTCAATATTTTGGAGTGGCCATCACGAGGCCCGGATCTCGGTGCAAGAGAGAAGTTGTGGGCAGAGCAGGTAAGGTATGTGTGATCAAGGTGGCCCACAAACCTGACCCAGTTAAACCAGGAGGCCACAAGCTTGTGGAAAGACACCCAAACACTTTAAAGGGCAATTTTTTCTAAAGACTAAGAAAATGTATGCAAACTTCTGAATCTCTCATCATTCTGACATTTAACATATAGAAATAATGTTGGTAATCCTATCGGAAACATGAAAGGTTTGGTCTTAATAATGTCAGACAGTGATGACAAAAGTTGTGTCTTTTTATAGTTTATGTAAATATCTGTTTTTAACTGCATATATGTGATTTTTTGTAACTTAAGCATGGTTAAAACTAGTGAAAGTTTCTTTGTGGTCACCACATCAGATATAACAGCAATAAAGATCATACTCACATCAGCAGATGGCGCCCTCGTAATCGTTAAACTCCTGAAAGACAAACAAGCAGCAACGTCTTGGTCACTGTAAAAATCTCATGTTTGAATCTAGGCATGGGCTGGTATGAGAGTCTAACTGTGAGATTATAATGAGGAAAAAAATAGCATAGTATTAGTCTCCACACAATAGTGGTCTGAAACATCTCTAAACAGCTGAATCTGTCTGTCTTGTAAGCAGGCGGAAAACGTAGCAACCTTTCTTTAAGCCAACTGGCAGGCAATGCACTGCACTGGGTGGAAGAGGGAGAGACCTGCACTATGATCCATATGCTAAGATAAAACTCCAGTCATCTAGATATTTATTCTGGCATCTGATTAAAAGGACTTTAAACTGAACAGAAAAATACTTTACTGGTTTTGAAAGGACAACATTTTAAATCCCTGGTATACCTTGATACCAATAACTGGCCCATGCCTAGTTGAATCATACAGTTAGATCCAGGACAAACATCATGACACCAAGCTGGATAACAGAGGCAAACGCTGGGGATACTGAGGATGCTGAAGGTAGGATAACAGCAGCACACAAACCAAACTGACAAAAATGCCACAATTAAGCAGACAAAGAAGCCCTTAAACGTTTGAACCAGTGGGCTTGTGCTATATGGAATCTGCACCAGTTCATGTGGTTTGATGGAAATATTAAGAGCAAATAAACACAAACCCAAAGCATATTGCTAACAAACTGGCATAAGCTGACAAATGCATCATAGTAATACCAACTGAAGTGGTTTATTTCAGGAGGGATAGAAAAACAGCTGTTAGGAGAGGCTGGAGCAGGCGGACATGGCCTACCTCATCTGCAGGGCTTGTTCCACACATTCCAACAGGCTCCTGCAACAGGAAGACCCCTGGTGTTTATCTGACGAAAGGCCTCAATCGGCCATAACAATAGCAGGGAATAAAACCAAAGCTCCTCCTCTTTCAAGCACGGATTACCTTGATTTAACCTCCTGACTGTTACAGCTCTGTGATTACCCAGATACTACCTTCACTTTGGTTCAGGAAATCATATGCTGTAACAGTGTGAGTTTCATTTGCAATTCTGTCTGAAAAGTTATGTTTTAGACATAAATATGTATATGGTATAGCATTTTTTTTAATATAAACAACATTTTACTGGCAAAAAGAAAAACTGACCTGAAGAGAGTTTATGACCCATTCATTATTAGTAATTCTATACCTAAACAGATCTGCAATAACTAACTATCAGCATATAATTAACTGGCCTTTAGGTAGAATTCTTCCTGATTGACTAAGATGGCTCAAAGCTTGCATGTTTTGTACTAACCTAATGATTTTGGGGAAGGTTCTAAGGTCATGTGGATATTTTGCACAGCTGCGCTGGAAACCAAAATCAGATTGGAACTGGCAGTGTGGTGTGGGATCCTCTCTGTTCATGAAAGGCATGAAATCGAGGGAACATGTCCATGAAGTGGTGAGGACCTTAACTCTTTTCAGAGTATTTATGGAAGTAGGATTCTCACATAAGTACAAAAAAACCTCAAACATCTTGTTCTGGAAATTTTACCTATTAACTTATGAGCCTTTAAGTATGAACCAACCAGTCAAGCTTTCTTCTATTCCCATTTCAAATATTCTTCTCACAAAGGAAGCATATTGACATGTGGGATAATTTATAATCGATTGGAACCTGTTTTGAACTGTATTCAGCCCACCTCTAAACCTGCCCAATACAGCTCTGGTTGTAAGACTAGGGTTGCTTTTCTGCTAGCAGAGATGTTCACAAGTCATTTATTCCAAGTCCAGGTCAAGTCTCAAGTCTTTGATGGGCAAGTCCAATTCCAGTCAAGTCTTTCGCCACAATTCAAACTTGAGCCACAAGTCTCTAAAAACTAGAATAAACATGTTCTTTTCAAACCCACAACATCTAGTTCCACCAGGATTTAGCAGTCCAAGGCCCTCGCCTTCACCTGCAACTCAACTTGCATGGCAGCCGATCCCGATGTTCCTCTCTGCAGGTTCCACATAGAGAGGGGCTTCCTTTAGCTTCTTTGCCCATCCCCCGCCAGGCCTGGCTTCAGGTGGGTGCCCTGGTCTCCCTTCAGAGGTTTTCTGGGCATGTCCTACTGGGAAGAGATCCGGGGCAGACCCAAAACTTGCTATATAGCCCGTCTGGCCTGGGAATACCTTAGGATCCCCCAGAAAGAGCTCAAGGATGTTGATGGGTATAGGGATGTCTGGGGTTTCTCCTGGATCTGTTGCCCCCATGACCCAATCTTGGATAAGCAGAGGACAATGGATGGAGGGATGGAACATCTAGTGCACCTCTAATGCAGCATCTCTGCAGGTTAGTTTTCCAAACCTGTACCGTGTGTTCTCCAGCATAAATTATTACATAAACATTTAATAATTTTCTTTCAATCTTTTAATATAATAATGCCCATTTAAAAATATAAATAGGCAGTTATGCTCTAAGAAATGAACAAGAAATGAACAAGAGTGTGAAGGATCCCTCTCCTCACTAACAAGTCGCATCTTTATTTACTTTCTATGAACCATATTAATCGATTAATAAATGTATTAATGTTGATTTGTATTCATCTAGTTAAGGAAGGCCTCAAAGCTGGTTGATCAATGAATCAATTTAACTTTAAGAGTATTTTTTTGTCCTCATCACCCTGTCTCTGAGGTCACCTGGTGATAAGCAGTGGTATAGGCTGTAAGACGTTAAAAGCTTGGTGATCTGAAACAGTATGTCTCTCTCTCTGGTGGTTGAGAAAGGGTTATCCATAACCATTCACTGCCAAAAATGTAGGAAGAATCTTTTATGGAAAAATGTATTAAAAATTCTGAGCTCTGCAACTTATTTTCTTTTTTTGTTTCTATTTTTGCCATTTTTCCCATTTCAAGAACAAAAAGTTGTGACTTCGCCCCCAAACCTTACACAGACAGTGTAGTAAGTAAATAAATGAGTTTTAAGCTTCTGATTGAATAGAACCAGAAGTGTTTTTATTTTGATATTTTGAAATTAATATAATAGGAAGTGTTTTTATTCTTCATTGTAATGCTCCAGCTAGCTTAACATTGAGAGAATATTGGATGTAAGTTAAGTTAATTTTGCTCTAAAATGATCCAGAGTCATTTAATACAGTGTTTAGGTGGAGAGATATTCCTGTGGTCATTATTATGAAAATATAGCTAAGATATAACATAAACAGTTTTTTATGAGCCAACTCTTCAATACATGAGATAAAAACATGACATAAAAACTTTTACTTAGACTTGACCAAGAGTCCAGCTCAATTCTCAGGTGTTTATCACATAAGTCTAAGTCATATCTAAGGTGCTTTATTTTCTTCCAGGATTGTCCTATTTTTACCTCCATCAATCTGCCCTTCAACTCTTACCAGCTTCCCTCTTCCTGCTGAAGTAAAGCATCCCCACAGCATGATACTGCCTCCATCATGTTGTATTTTGTGGATGGTGTGTTCAGGTTGATGGGGAGAGTTTTGCACGTAAGCCTAAAAGTTAAATTTTGTTCCTCACATGTCTTGTAACCAACTTTTTTAAACAGTTTTTTTTTTAACAATGGCTGGTCATCTGGTCACAATTTAGGTGGGCGTCCATGTCTTGGTAGGTCTGCAGTTGGTCAATCTTCTTTCCATGTTCAGATGATGGATTAAACCGATCTGTGAGATGTTCAAAGCTTGGGATATTGTTTTAGAGCCTAAATCTGCTTTAACGTTCTCCACAGCTTTTTAACTGACCTGTCTGAAGCTGTCACAGAAAAGCTTAATTTATGCTCAGATTATATTATATACCCTATTTACTAGTAAGGCGATTTCTGAAAGCAGTTGGTTGCACTGCATCTTTTACAGCTGCTAATAGTACAGGGGGTAAATACATATGCTCATCACACTATTTCAATTTTTATTTCTACATTTATGTTCTTACACTTCACAATTATGCCCAACTTGTGTTGGTCTATCACATTAAGTCATAAGAAATACAAAAAAATACATGATTGTAACATAATAATTTTGCAGGGCATTGTATATTTGTGAATATTTCCAAATGTCTAAACAAAGTCAATAGGTAAAGTTTAAATGAAAGACTAATTTCATTTAATCAATTTGATACATTTTGTATTAAACCAGAGAAGAAGAAACATTGTTATTGTAATTGCTATATAAACAGAATATATATGATTTAGGGCAACACTCCTGTTATCATACTGTTTATGTGAAGCTTACTCTCTTTTTCCCCTGTGCCTGTTTTTACTCAACTGCAGTGAAATAAGCCATGGTAACCACAGGGGTACTCGTTTATATACACTAATCCTGCACAAAAACTGAATCAGCTGTTGATTTATCTACATCCTATCTGGTCATACATGTGTATTTAAATGGAGTAGTATCATCGCTGACAGAGTGCATGACTAACACCTGTTTGGAACAAGTATTGTCTGAAAGAAAGAAATATCTCCAGGGATAATTCAGCATACTGTAGGTGCAGTAATCCATGCAGTATATGACAAAGACTCAACTTCTTTTCTTCCACCAATAACACTGGGAAATAACAGACACAGCAACTACAACTACTCCTAGGAAACATGATGGTCAACTTAAACAGTGCAGTAACTTATTTAAACTGTGATTTAAAAAAACTAAGGCTCCAACAACATGTTCTGTCCTAAAATTAACAGTTAAATTGTATTATGAAGACATTTGGCTGTCTCTTTAAATGAACCATTGTTATCTCTAAAATGATGAATACATAAAACAAACTTAATTAGATTGTAAGTTGACAAGAAGTACAAATCTTCCACAATGTTTTCCCCACTCTAATACATTGATACATCTAGAGAAATGGCCTTTTTCAGCTGGTCTAAAGGACACATTAAAGAAGAAGTGTTTCCAAAATCTGTCTTCAGTCTAACCTGTGCATCATATTCCAGTTATGTTTTAATACAGAATAAGGAAAAAAGGAACAAAACAACTTACGGTGAGTTATCTTCATCTCCAGACAGACTCCAGTCATCATTGTAGCCGCCCTGCTGAAAGCAGAGCCAAAGCACAGCTTTTAGTCATCTTAATGAACGGACACATACAGTATATCATCAGTAGCAGGGCGGTCAGAATGCATTACCATGTCAGGATAAGGCTCTGTGACTTTTCTCAGTGGACGTCCAAACTTTATTTGGTCAACTGCAAAGAGAACATTGGAGTAAGTACAACTTCTATCAGCAATAAACATGATTATTCACAGCTTAGTAGATTTGTAAATGTATGACTTGTTTTTTTTATGTCTTGTCTGACTTCACTGAGATGCAACATGACTGAAGATACTGTTTTTGTCATCTAACCACAACAAGCCTGAGCTGAGTGCAATTTGATTAAAGCAGCGAATGAGGAAACTGTTGAACCAGAAAGCAGAAGCTGCTGTCTTATATTATCTCACTTAGTTCTCATAATGCTTCTGAATGTCTGCCTCGAGCCAAGAGGAAAGTTTTACATGGAAAGCTCTTCAGTAGTTTTCTTAAACTTAATAAGAGTGAGAAAGACCTGTGTTTTTGCTTATCGTGTGCTCCTTTAAGAAATAAAAGTACATGCTTGGGATATTTTCTTCTTCTCTGGCAGCCAGTGAGTTTTCTATGACGTAAATACCAGCGCTTTCTCTCTTTTAAGCTGTGAGATTTCTCTCTGTGATTATAACGGTGGTTTGGTTGCAATGCATGTTCTGTGTCAGTACCACAGCCTTCATTTCACAGACTGCCAACCTGCAGCAACACAAAGCCAATGTGATGCAACTGCACAAAGCTTGTTGCACTGGGTGTGGGGGGGATCAGTGGTAGTGAGGGAACTATCTCAAATCTTTAAGAGCTTACCACACTCATTCCACCCGTTCTTATGGTACCCCTTTTCTGTACCACTTTTTCCTTTTTCAGCCAGATGTCACAAAGTATGTTGAAGACACAGCATCAAGAAAACAGCCACCACTCTACATCTGGGCGATATACACTACCGGTCAAAAATTTTAGTTTGTCTTTCTCGTTGGTTTTCTTTATGTTTATGACTACTTAAATTGTACGTAGATTCTCAATGAAGGCATCAAAACAGTGAATGAACACATATGCCATTACGTAGCAAACCAAAAATTGTTAAAAATTGTAACTTTAAATATGTTATATCTTAGAATCCTTAAAGTAGCCGCCCTTTGCTGTAATCACAGAGGTCAAGTCAGGTCAAGTCAAGTCAAGTTTATTTATATAGCGCTTTTCAGCAACAAGGCACTCAAGGCACTGTACATAAGGAAAAACATTACAATGACACAGAAAATCAAACAACAGAGGTAATTAAAAAAATACAGAGAATAAAATGATGGATAAGAAAACGAAAGGAAAATTGGACTGAAAACTAAACTAATAATGTTTAGATGGCCCAGTAAAAGGCCACTCTAAACAAATAAGTTTTCAATCTTGATTTAAAGCAACTTAGGGTTTCGGCGCTTTTACAGTTTTTTGGAGTTTATTCCAAATTATTGGAGCATAAGAACTAAAAGCTACTTCTCCATGTTTAGTTCTGGTTCTGGGTATGCAGAGTAGATTTGAGCCAGAAGACCTGAGAGGTCTGGGTGGTTGATCCACTGACAACAAGTCTGTAATGTATTTTGGTGCTAAGCCATTCATTGATTTATAGTCTAACAGAAGTATTTTAAAGTCTATTCTCTGAGCTACAGGGAGCCAGTGTAGGGACTTTAGAACCGGGGTGATGTGCTCCACTTTCTTAGTTCTAGTGAGGACGCGGGCAGCAACGTTCTGGATCAACTGCAGCTGTCTGATCGACTTTTTAGGCAGACCTGTGAAGACACCGTTGCAGTAATCAAATCTACTAAAAGCTTTTTTACCCTACTAAAGAAATATTAACCTTTGGTCGTCTCTCAATGAACCTCTGGGAAGTTCTTTCAAAACTCTTTTGAAAACCATTTCAGGTGACCACCTCATGGAGAGAATACCAAGAGATCAAAGCAGGAATCAAAGCAAAGGGTGACCATTTTGTAATAATCCAAATTATAAAATTGTTATTTCATGCTTTTTGTTTACTACATAATTCCATGTGTTTTCATTCATTCATTCACAGCTTTGTTGTCTCTGGGGAGAATCTACAATTTAAATAGTCACGAAAATAAAGAGAGCCATTAAGTGAGAAAGGCTAAAACATTTAAAACTTTTGACCGGCAGCAAAAAACTCACCAGGTGTCTCTCCTGTCAGTTATGAACAGGAAACTGAGGAATCTCTTTCCTTTAAAAAGTCAGTAGTGCCAGTAGCTGATTTAGGTGAAAACCTGGGATACATAATGATGAATCTTTCATGTTGCATTGTCTTTGTACTCACTCACTATTCTTTACACTCATACACAGTGATTACACTGGCTAACCTTTAAACTTTGGGGACAATGTTGACATGTCTACATATTCTGTTATTTATGTAATGTGCTCAGTGCTCTTGCCAGAAGAAATCCAGCTTCAGATTTTTACACCTGATCTTTGAGAAATCGAATATAAAATGTACGATTCTTTGAACTGCAGGATTTTAACATGTTGACTCTGAATACCATTCAAGCCTAAGGCACCAAGCTTTATTCTACTTAAGAGTGGAGCTTGCAGCTTGTGTTATTTATGAAAGATACATTATTTATTTCTGAAAGCATGTTTGAAAAGTTATAACCCATATTCATCTGCTTTAAAACATATCAATGCAGACAGTAGGATAATATCTTATCATTCAGGGCAGGCCTGCTGTCCACCAATTCATCGCATATACTGACGTACAGCATTTCAGACTTAGAGCCAAACTCTGTAGCAGATAAATCAGAGGTACAGGTGTTTGTGGCTGATGTGTGAAGCATTGTACAGGAAGCTGAGGCCAACACCCGGCAGAAATATGACAACGCGTGTAAGGCCAGTTTGTTAAAGCAGAAACTCATTTGAAGACCAGCAGAATGAAGTCACTCGGGTGAATGTATAGAAGCACTTGTTTCTGTCACACTCCAAGTATGTTTTCAGTGCCATCCTCTGACGCAGCCTTCATCCCACATGTACAGAGCAGTTACAGGACAATAGCAGCCTGACTTAGAGCCTGTTGTGCTCCTTCAAACTATGGCTCATACAGCTCTGGATTCCGGGGGTCATGGTTGACAATGAAGCCACTTTTCAGCAAGTACAAGCAACATGCAGACGAATTTCTCATTCTTCCTTACAAGCACCACCATCAAGTGTACTTTTACATATAATGGATATCAAGAACAAACACAGAATATGCCAAGTAATTTAATTCTGGGTAACTTTATTACACTGTAACGTTGCTGTGGTGGAATTCGGATTCAACAGCGCTTCATTTCTTTGAGCTTTGTTAATTTTGTGTACGGGGACTTTGAAATTCTCTCAATCAGGTTTCCAATAACTCTGCTAAAACTGGCCCACTATATGTAGCATGAACCTACCCTTGAACTTTCACCTTTTCTTCTACAGACATTCTCTGCTCTACAGCTCACTTTAAATGCTCTGCTGAATTGTATTACTCAGTCTCAATATTCTCTTTCTTCAGCACAAACTAAGAGCCTTTCTCGAAAGATTACGTTAGTATCTCAAATAAGTGATACTAGCATTTTCGTTTCCTGACTGAAAGCTTCTATAGTGTTTGTTTATCCACATGTCTGTGTAAACTCTAAACTAAAGAGTACATGGAAGGAAAACGTGTGCGACGAACAACCACCAAAAACACAAAAAAGAAATGTTGGCTTCTGAAAAGGATTAACAGTCCTGTTGAGAAGAAATCAGGTGTGGTTTTGGGTGTAAGAAATAATGAATAATTAATAATTACTTAAAATAGTTACATCTTTTTAGAATCGGTAATAACCCATTCCAGTCTTTTCATTCCTGGCAACATTCTCAGCTGTAAACGGAAAGGGACCATTTCATAGCATAGAAAATCAATACCTAAATAAATTATATTTTTTCCTGTTCTTGTCCATAATAGTGAAGTTCAAAAAGCAGATAAATATGCTGGTCAAGCTGGTCAGCTGCTTTTGTCCATGTTTTTAAAATGCCTTTATTGTCCAAAGCACATCTTAGCTGACAGTGTCTTATTTAAAAAAAGGTTTTTAATTTAAATCTCTCATCTGTGAAGTCTCTGACATCACAGAGATAGAACCTTCTGATTGGCTAAATTCAGACTCCTTTGTAAAAATGAGTTGAGATATTTCTAATTGGTTCTGATTGAGCAATTCTCTCAAGATTAGGCAGTAGGACGGGTTTATCTCATTGGACAACGAAACTCTTTAACTCATTGGCTGGATAATATGATGCAACTCCCATATTGCCTAAAAATCTGCTTTTGATTTGTCAATCATTCCTGGCTGACGCAGTCGGCCGTAGGGACAGCCTCCTTGCCAGACTGCTTTTTCAGAACCAGACTGAGAAGAACACTTTCATCAAAGGTACCGGACCTACCAGGGTCAGCCAGGACTGATCACCTTGTGGACTTTGGTTGGGATGTTTGTTGGGTTAATATTATATGCTATGCAAGAAGTAGAATTTTCAGTAAAGCTCTGCATGACATTTTGTATTTTTCACTAATTTTAAACATTTCTTGAAGCCTTCAGATACTTTTTGATGAGCTTGTACTCTTTGCAATAACAACCGTGTTCTGAATTTAAAGAGAGGAGTCTCCTAACAACCCCAAAAGCCAGAACCAGAAGAGGCCAGCTTGTCTTGCCTTCCCATGAGTGACCTGTGGGCGGATGGATCCACACTCCAAGCCTAACTAGTACCCCTCTAGCCAGATGGGGGAAGATCTGAACAAACTCCCAGGAATGAGCAATTCCTGACGGAACACCAACAATGTGTAGACATTTAGCCCGGTCTGCACAAGGGGAAACTGGTTATGTGGATTAATGGTTATGTTTGGGACAAGGTATATACTAGTAAGGGATAGGTTTAGGGTCAAGGTCAGGGTTAGGCTATAGCAATAAATGCAAGTTAAAGGAAGGTCCCTGCAAGGATAGCAAGACACTACAATGTATGTGTGTGTGTGTGTGTGTGTGGTGTGTGTGTGTGTGTGTGTGTGTGTGTGTGTGTGTTGTGTGTGTGTGTTAAACTCACATTGTTCTTCAGACAGGGTCCTCTCTGCAGGCAGTTTTCCTGCTGACTGAATCTTGTCTGGAGCCACTTCTCCAATCTGTCAACACCATAAACCCACAAGGCTCCATTACAGTAGTTGATATCAAATATTGAAACTTAGAATTGTGTCCTTTTTCTTTAAACTTGCTATTTCTTTCACAAAGCAGAACCAAGGTTAGGTTTACTCATGTGTGCTGTCACAGTATGTTCTAAAAAGGATTTGGATGGACCTGCAAGCTGCTTCATAGATTCTATGTGTCCTTCAGAGCACTGCTTTTAATGCACAGTGTAATATCCAGTAATGTGCTGTGCTCTGCATGTGGCTCAGTATATCATCACACAACACAAATGGTTCTGGAACGGGTCAGGAAGAGTCGCACCGAAACAGCCACGTCTTTAGCCTACTATTATAATCCTAAGCAAAATTTCTTACATTTTTTGCAATTGATATTTTTTTTAGATGCTTCAACAAAGGTCGTTACTTGTCTTTTGTAATCAACGTCCAAACCTCTTTATCATATTCTGCCTACAACAAATTCCAACATTGGTAAAGTTTTTTAAAAACTATTTTACAAAATGTCCTCACTTTAAAAATTATTTGAAAAACAAAAAAATACAATTTTGCTGTTCAATAATCATTCACTGACCTCCAGCTCATTGTCATCTATGCTGTGTGTGAGAGAGTTGTATAGTTCAGGGTTGTTAGCGAGGTCCAGCAGCTCAATGATCAGGTTCCGGGTCAGCAGCTGGGTCACAAATGGATGCTGAAACAACAAAGTATGCTGACATTTCTCCAGAGATGGTACAGTAAGCATAGACTGGCTTCTAATCCAATGCTCCAACAACTGCTATTACAATCTTCCCTGACAGAAGAGCAGAAGAATTAAATAACTAACATTTGACAAAAACCCTAATAATCTTATTACTAAATGGTAGATTTTACAGTAGTTCTCAAACTGACTCTAACATGAGATGTCTATAAATAAAGCCAACTGTTACTGACAGTCTTTCATGTCACTGCAATCATTTGTAATACTTCATAGTGTAAAAAACATCTTAGCTTAAATCTTTTGCTAGTTTCAGAACCTTTGTCAACCTTTTTTCTCTACTTCAGAGGGGCAGACGGAACAAAAATTTAGCTCATAAATATTGCATACAGTCTTTTTCTAAACTCTGGTGTCTGGTTCATTCCAAGGTAGAAAGGCCAGCTAACCTGCAGAAGGGTCTCAGCTGAGGGCCTTTTCCGGGGATTTTTATTGAGAGCCATCTTCACAAAGCTGTGAAAACCTGCAGACCTGTAAAGAGAAAAAATGAAGAAAAAACAATCAGTTTAAAGGAGACAGTTATTCCTTCAAAGCGCTGGGGAACATTAATAGTACAGTACTGTGCAAAAGGCCTGAGTCACACCTGTTTTCTTTTTATCCAACCAATATCCATTTACAGTTCAACGTTAACAGTGGCTCTAGGGTTTTGGTCTGGTAAAAACATGAAACCCTTGCCAGACGAATGCTTCTCAAATTCTGTTGTATGAGGATCAAAACAGATTTTTCTTTGCTAAATAAATGTTGATTCTTGAAATTCCCTGACTGCCTGTGGACATTCTGATAACGATATGAATCAAAATTTTTAATTTTGCAAAATGTGATTGTCCCTCCATATGACCTACACCTGCCTTTATTTTAATTGCTGTGCATAGTTGCATCCCTCAGTTGTTTGGTTATTTTATTGTTGTTGTTTTTTTTAAAACATAAAAGTCCCTAACCAATCAACAAGGTCAACAACTAGACCAAGTTGTCCACATACACCACACATTTATACGCTTGGAGAGGAGTAGGATGAAGTTCCCATTCATTGAATCCCACCCCCTTTAGTGCTAGTTATTAAATCTACAATCAATACTCCTGACTACAACATACAATAGGATAGTTAAATGCATAACTAAGTAAAAGTACACACATAAAACAATTACATACCTCACAAACCAACCTCTGGTAACATATAAGAAATCCCTGTACCCTGTCAAAATACTCTCTTTTTATAATTAAACAGCGTTACATTTGGAAATTATTTTCATCCACACTTAAACTGTTCCACAATTTCACAACACAGATGGATACAGTAAATTCCTCTCAGAACCAGTCCTTTATTTGACTTTCTTGTGTTATAAAAAGTTTTTAGTTTGGTTTTTACTTTTCGCTTGTCCATTTTACTTCTAGCTTTTAAGCAGAGGTAGAAGACCATGCTGAAATATGTAAATCTTGCTTAATGTCATTCAGAAATTAAAGAGATGAGAATGGTGTCTCTTTGTGACACACAGTAATGCCCCATTAAACTGCCTCAGAGCCTAATGAGTCACAGATGTATTCGAAGGGGCTCATCACAAAAATGATTTATTTAAAGGACTGATCTGAAAATGAAGAACAAAAACACTTGTCTGTCCAACACCTATAGTAAAGGACATTGTGATCAATGGTTTTTAAAATAAGCCACACAGTCAGACAATGTTAAATCAATGTTCTGTGATATAGTCGCCACTACCGACCCCTCTGACCACCATTAGCAGACATTAGCAGTGTCTTGCCCAAGGACACAACAACTGAGACTTTGGATCATCTCAACCAGTACGCTGTGTGATTTTCAAGCAGTGCTGTAAAACTCACCACTTGGCTTTATCCTTCAGTTTTGGAGGCTGGAAATTGCTCTTGGACATCAACATCAGTGCTCTGAAATAAATTTCATTAGAGTTGATAAATTAACCTTTATTGCTTATATGTACTAAACGTGCAGAACAAAACGCAATCAGAGAGCCATAATGTGTCTTCTGTGTTGTTTCTCTGATTTATCTGAGTCTGCCTGTTTGTTCCTGTCTGAGTCAGAGTGCCAGCAGTTTGTGCTGACTCACCTCATTGGGTGGAGGTCAAACATGGGCGGCTGGAGCTCCGCCAACTCGATGGCAGTGATCCCAACAGCCCAGATATCACATAAGTGGTTGTAGCCGCCCTTCTTCTCCACTGCAGCCACCTCTGGAGCCATCCTGAACAGGGAAAGGGTGCATCACCGCTGCTGATCAAACCAATGGTCATAGCTTGAAGCAGACACTGACATTTTCTTGATTCTTTAGGACCAATAAGTTATCAGCAATCCGTCGGATTTAGTGTCAGACAGTGAGAAAAGAGGGTCATGTCATTTTTACATAGTCTATGTATATTTGTGGTGTCAGCCTGTATGTTCCTTTAAAAGAGGCCCCACTTTCCTTTGTTATTTTTGGAGATTTCCTTATGTTTGAGTCTATAAAATAGGTTGTCATGATTTTCACCAAATTATACATATACATTTATATTACGTACTGATTTTTCAGGTCCACCGGACCTGATTCTACTAAATAAGTGGAAGTTGTACGTCCTGTGTCCTCTACCAGTTTCGGCCTGCTGTTAAGAGTGTGTGTCCATGTGGGTGAGTGTGTGTTTGTGTGTGAGAGTGCAAGTTTTGTGTTTCTGCCCCTGCCCTTTCCCACACATTTTACCCCGTCTTGGGGGAACTAATCCTTATTTGACGATGGTGTAGATTCTCAGGACATAACAATCCTAAGTCCTAAAGTAAAGGGCAACTTGACTTCTTGTTTATTAAATAAGTTTCATCTCTCATTCAAAAGGTTTCTTCAGTTCTGAACATGGTTTGAAGAAACAGCCTTATAAATTGTACTTAGAACAATCATAAACCCAGCTTAAAATGGGGTAAGACAGAATAAGTATATGAATTCCAGTGTGGTTCCTTATCGCAACAAATCCAGACGGCAAAAAGAGAAAAGCTTGTGATGCTGATGATGAGAAAGAGGTTTATGAATGAAAATTTGGAGTCTGAGTGTGAATTTAAACAATATTGTGAAAAAAAGCATCAGCGAGTTCCACAATGAAGACAAACCACAGCTACACCCCATCACCATTCAGGTCCAGGAACAGAATAAGCTTAATAGCAGCTAGCAAATGAAAAAATGTTGATGAAAGAGATTGTGAAAATGGTGAAATTGAATGGCATTCTTGACCAATAGGCATGCAGCTGGTGTTCCCGTGGATGGCAGAACTTCAGATAAAGGACATCAAGTCTTCAATTTTCTATTCCAGATTCGAACTAGAAAATTATTCCTGGATTGAAATAAAGAGACGGTGGATTTTTGGAGACAGGTGAAAGCAGACAGACCAAAGGCATTTACAAGCCTATCCCTGCAGGAGGATCATGTTCTTGTCAGAGTTTTCATCCATCAAGTGCAAGAAAATGCTGACAGTGCTGAATTTACAGTTTTCATACTAATGTATTTTTTTATCCAGTTAGAGTCTCCTGGCAACATGTGTTAACACCAGACACAGATGGCATTGGCCAAAATGCTAAAGGTCACAGAGTGATGGAAGCTCAGATGAGAAAGGTAAATATCACATCTAATTTCGCCATCACAAGAGTTTCTAGTTTTGTGCAGCCCTGCAAATATTTTTTAATGTTCCTGTAACTGGGATGAACATCTGTTAAGTGTTTTCATATAAAACTTTGACTGTTCCACCAAACCGATGAACACCAGTAATAAAACAGTATTATGAACACCCCTCAAGGGTTAATATATAGTGGATTAGGCTTCCTGAATATCTTAAAGGATTTCAGTAGGCATTTGCTGCTTTTCATTTGAGTTCACTTCTTCAAGAAGAATATTTTGCATGGAGTGCAGTGATTTCTTCAAAACTTTGAGGGAAGAAGACACGAGGACGAAAAATGGGAGAAACAATTGTCAATATCCAAAGAAAAACTTTGAAAGGTGCTTTAGAAAGCCCAGAGAACTAGAACAAAATGGCTTTTTGGCTGCAAGATAAAAGAACTGAGGGCTGAATCAAGAACAGTAGAATGTGTCACTCTTGACAAAGTCCAGTCTCATCTTTAGTGAAATATTAAAGAAAGAATTTAAATGAAATAAATATGAGAATACATGGTAACCTGAACAACCAATAGCTTTACAGATCTGAAACAACAGTAACAGGCATTTTGGGATGATTTACCAAAAAAAAAAAGTAAAACAAAATAAAAAAATATATAAAGGGGTTGGACAATGAAACTGAAAACACCTGGTTTTAGACCACAATAATTATTAGCATGGTGTAGGGCCTCCTGTTGCAGCCAATACAGCGTCCATTCGTCTTGGTAATGACATATACAAGTCCTGCACAGTGGTCAGAGGGATTTTAAGCCATTCTTCTTGCAGGATAGTGGCCAGGTCACTACGTGATACTGGTGGAGGAAAACGTTTCCTGACTCGCTCCTCCAAAACACCCCAAAGTGGCTCAATAATATTTAGATTTGGTGACTGTGCAGGCCATGGGAGATGTTCAACTTCACTTTCATGTTCATCAAACCAATCTTTTTCATCCTGATACACGGCACCGCCTTCAGGATACAATGTTTGAACCACTGGATGCACATGGTCCTCAAGAATGGTTGGACACCTCAAGAATAGCACAAGTATTGGGCCAAGGGAATGCCATGATATGGCAGCCCAAACCATCACTGATCCACCCCCATGCTTCACTCTGGGCATGCAACAGTCTGGGTGGTACGCTTCTTTGGGGCTTCTCCACACCGTAACTCTCCCGGATGTGGGGAAAACAGTAAAGGTGGACTCATCAGAGAACAATACATGTTTCACATTGTCCACAGCCCAAGATTTGCGCTCCTTGCACCATTGAAACCGACGTTTGGCATTGGCAAGAGTGACCAAAGGTTTGGCTAGAGCAGCCCGGCCGTGTATATTGACCCTGTGGAGCTCCTGACGGACAGTTCTGGTGGAAACAAGAGAGTTGAGGTGCACATTTAATGCTGCCGTGATTTGGGCAGCCGTGGTTTTATGTTTTTTGGATACAATCTGGGTTAGCACCCGAACATCCCTTTCAGACAGCTTCCTCTTGCGTCCACAGTTAATCCTGTTGGATGTGGTTCGTCCTTCTTGGTGGTATGCTGACATTACCCTGGATACCGTGGCTCTTGATACATCACAAAGACTTGCTGTCTTGGTCACAGATGTGCCAGCAAGACATGCACCAACAATTTGTCCTCTTTTGAACTCTGGTATGTCACCCATAATGTTGTGTGCATTTCAATATTTTGAGCAAAACTGTGCTCTTACCCTGCTAATTGAACCTTCACACTCTGCTCTTAATGGTGCAATGTGCAATCAATGAAGACTGGCTACCAGGCTGGTCCAATTTAGCCATGAAACCTCCCACACTAAAATGACAGGTGTTTCAGTTTCATTGTCCAACCCCTGTATATACATATTAAACTTTAAAAAGCATTAGTTTCGAAAACTGAAATCAGTTGTTAGAAGTAAACACATTTTTACTATTCAAGCATGGTGGTAAATGAGTTGCTCAGCAAGACTAAAACCTGGAGTCCAAACAGCTTGTTGGAGTAAATAAGTGCCTTTCAGACTGGAGTATAAAACACTAGACTGGTTGTTTTATAGTATGAACATCACTTTTGTTTCAGACACCTCAAACACATCAACATTGTTAAGGTAGAGAGGGGTGTTTGTGTCAACCTACCAGTAGGGAGTTCCAATAAACGACTTTCTTTTGGCCACTGAAGCACTAATCTCAGCTGCCACTCCAAAGTCAGCTATACAGAATGGAAAGAAGAGACAAACACAGACTCCTGTTGGAGGCTAAAAACCAACACTCAGTCTATTCGGACATACTTGATTAGAGTCTGTGTCTGCGATGGTGTGTAAGAATTTAATGCAGATCACTTACCTAGTTTGACATCACCTCGTTCGGTCAAAAGAATGTTAGCTCCCTAGAAAATATACACACACATCTGCATTTGTATCCATAGGATATGCAACAGTTGAATCATTTTTTATTACTATACCAGTAAAAACTAGAGAGGTTATACCTTTATGTCTCTATGCATTTTGCCCGTTTCATGCAAATGATACAAACCCTGAAAAAAAGGCAGAAAGTAAATTATATGAACTCCATACACATTTATTTTTCATTATTAATTATCTTAGTGGTTAAATCAGTAAAAGTCAGTGGTTAAAGTCATAGGCAAATTTACTTGGTATTTCCTAATTGTTTTTGCAGGAGCTAATATATTTCCAGAACTCTCAACCTCTTGCAGTTCTACTTCTTGAAGTTAACTTCTAATCTGGGTTCCAGGAAAAAACACATTCATTGTCTGAAACAGTTAAGCAGCAAGTCAAGAATGAAAAGGGAACAGCCATTCTTGGGCTTAAATTGGTATTTATTCGTCTCAGCGATGAGCAGGTAAATATGTTCATTTACAAGAAGGTGGGACATCTCGCAGCACCACAGGGCATAAGTGGTAGCATCATGAGTGGACACATTAGAGTGCCGATATTACGTCCTCCCTCACCATCTTCTCAACAGTACGGCTGGCATTCCACCAATTACACGACAAGACCAGCCGACACAAAAAAGCAACACTTACTGAACTCCGACTTGTGCCACTCAACTGTTGGATGCTCTGGCAACTGTCGCTACCTCTATCGCACCACTTCTGTGCTGTTCTAGACATATAAACTGTAACATTTGCAGGCGCATCTCCACCCTGTACCCAATCACCTATGAATCAGACCATTCCAAAGATGGAGCTTAATTATATTTATCAGTGAATGTAGCCTTAAACCAGTCCAGGAGGGTGGGACCTTGATGACTACCTTAAATACGTGAAGTAAATATTCTTATTTGGGAAAGTGTTTCCATTTTTTGTTTTTCGACATTTTGTCAATTAGTACCACAGCTTTCATTTAAAAGTACTATATGGCAGCAGTTAAATCTGACTTCAGAGGGTGTTCAAGTTGATTTGTCTAATTACTTGGTTTTTAAACTTAAACTAAACCCAACATTTTACCTTAATGGAAACTAAAACAGTCAGGGCAGAAAGAATCTTTTATCTAATAAAAAATACTAAGCCTTTTAAATTACGAGATATTTTAGTCAGAATGTCTTTAGAGGCTCATTACTGACTCCTTGACCTCCTGGTAACTACAAAGAATAAACTTAAAGGAAAAATCTGTTGAGGAAAATATGAATAGGGCAACATATGTATTCATTGTATTCATTAAGGAGTGATCCTGATGCAGAGCATACACAGATGCTGAATGTTTGCATCTGTGTTTGTCCTTGTCTCCCTCCTGTCTTTTCACAGGTGAGGCAGATGGACACTCATTCTGAACCTGGTTCTGGTTCTTCCTGTTAAAGGGAAGCAGCTCATCTCTGTTATACCCACAGGCTTGCTCAGAGATACTGCTGGATGTAACCGGATCTGCATTGGAAAGAACTGGATTGACCTGTATTTGACCTGAATTTCAATTACTGTGTGCTGTTTAGCATTTTTAATTGCATCACTTAATGTAACTGGTGTCCTGCTTGTCCTTAGAGGGTCAAAGGAGCGAGAGGTGGGTACACCCTGGACAGGTCACCAGTCCATCCACAGGACAACACAGAGACATACAAGACAGAAAAAACAGGCATACATACACTCCCACCTGAGGGCAATTTAGAGAGACCAATTATCCTAACAGTTGGATAGTGGGAGGAAGCCGTAGTAGCCGGCATAAATGGGGAGAACATGCAAACTCCATGCAGAAAGACCCAGGCCCAGGATTTTAAACCCAGAATCTTCTTGATGTACGGCATCAGTGCTACCAACTGCAGCTGCATGCAGCCCTGAACTAAAGCAAAATGTCTGATAATGGGTAAGTGTCTTTTTTTGTTTGTTTGTGAGGCTCCGACTGCATGCAGTGACATTGCATCAGAGCTCCAGTCTATTGCCAAATAATACTGCAATTGCTGAAATATTTTTTGTGGCTATATTTAGCTTCATCGCAATAAATACTATAAAATATCATGTTCACATGGCTCTTCCCTATGTATAAATACACACACGTATTACCTACATAATCATACAACCATAACTACTGTCAATCATCCACATTATAACGAAGCTAAAATTGCCTTTCATGATATAAAAGTACAAGCTTGAGATGAACTTAATTTTTCTTTGCTTGCTAGGCTGATGATCCAATAAAAACCTATCAGGGTGCCATTGAGAATCACAATGAGAGTACGACAGTTAGGTTTAGCTGGCAGGCTGATGGACTCTGCTGCAGCAGTATTCATTTTCAAAGCATATTTACTGGGCTTTGGATACAAAATAAAGCACGAATAATGGCAGAACTCATCAGCAATGAGACAGTTTTAACCAAAAAGCCTTACCTGAAGGGTTTCTCTGCACACGAATGCTATCTGTTTCTCTTTTAATGGACCCGTCACTGCAAAACAACAGTTAACAGTTTATCATTACAGTTTATCACTGTCAGTGTTTGTTCTAAAGCTGGCTTTTCTTTCACATCAGTAACACTAAAAAGGACAGAATTTGGGAATTTGGTAACTATTCTCATGCTTAAAGTTTCCATTATTATGTTGGATCTAATTCTATTAGATAGGTGACCAAAATACAAGTTTAAAAAAGCTTTTTGTTTAACAGAATAAAAAAACACAATCACAAAATAAATCTTAGTTTAACAAGATTACATTAAGGTCAGCCACAGAAAGCACTAAAAACTGACCCAAAGTGTTTGTACCTTGGTACATATCCTGAAGTGATCCTCCCCCACAGTACTCCATACAGATCCACAGTTTGGTGTTCCTGTGGAGACACATACCTTCAACAGTTAATATAACACTGCTGTGAAAATGGCAGGGTATTGTCATGAACTAAATAAGAACATGATCAACTAGGACAAAAACAGTACATCCACCTGAAGTAAAGTTACCCCCAAGCAGGATGCTTCCGCCTCCATCTTCTACTGTGGTTATGGTGTTCTTTCGATGATCCTCAGTGTCTTTTTTGTTCAAACTTACCTTTTGGAAATGGGGCCAAAAGCTGCAGTTTGCTTTCATCTAACCACAAGATTTCTTGAGATTTCAGCAAGGCCCGTATGGTTTCTTTAGAATAAAACAATTCTGTTTTGTAACCCTACACCTTAATAAAGAACACAGGAGTTTCATGTCACATGTAGAACACGCTTAGTATCGACTAGAAACTCCTACAGCTCCTTCATTGTTGCCGTCAGGCTCTTGGAAGCCTTCCTGACTACCTTTCCAACTTTCCTTTTTAAACACGCTTCAACATGCTTTTTCTTCAGCAGTGGAGTCATGCATGGTGAACATGCATACAGGTTATGGGGGTGGAGGGCATTACATATTGTTTTCTTTGAAACAATTGTACCTGCTAATTCTAGCTCTTTCTAAAGTTCTCCACAAGTAGTCTCTGGCTCTTGGACAACTCTTCTGATAATTATTTTCAATCCACTTTCTGAAGTATTACAGTGAGCAGCTGGTGCTCCTCAGTAAATGATGCTTTTTCCTCATCATGATTATGGTCCCAACAGTGCTCAGTGGAACATTCAAGACTGGATAGGTTGTATAATGCTGTGGACTTAAGTATCTTTCTCCTGACTGATACCTTTGATGATATAGTTGTGACCCTTGTATCCTTTCAGCAAACTACATTTTTAGTTAAAGGATACATATGACAGAAAAATCCATTCAGGACAGGTGAAATTTATTTCAGATTCATTGAATTCTCTATAAATGATGGCAGGTGTGTACCCAAAAAGACTAAAACTGAATTAAAAGGTGGATCAACACACTGTTAGTTAAAGGGTATGAACAATGAGGCTACTGATCTAATGCAGCTTTTAAATTTTTTACCTTTTGTCCTTTTTCAGTTGAATTATAAAGTGTACGTGTCACAATAAAAGTGTATAAAGTTTTGAGATGATTCATCATTGTTTCCTTTTGTCATCAGAAAAACATGACATTTTAAAAGGGGGGTGAAAAGTTTTAAATTCCCCATATGTTTTTAACATGAGCTCTGATTCATTTACTACTGTTAAGAGGCAGCTTTAAAAGTATTACGGTAAACACTCCATAATTTAATGAAGTTGATACATTAATGCGTTTACATAGATACAGTAAAACAGGCTGCTGCGCCAACTAAACACTAAAGACAGTGGGAGACGAATCCAGCTCCAGGTTGGGGAAACTAAATGTTAAATCTCAGACATTTTCATCCATCAACAATCCCAGTAGTTTCACCCATGTAATGTGGACAGGCTAAAAACAGTCATCACCTGTGATAGCTGCCGAAGTAGGCCACAATGTTTTTGTGCTTGCATTCCTTCATCATGGTGATCTCCTGCTGGATGGATGTGATGTCATCACCTGTGCAGACAGACATCTAAGTGAGCGTTTACTTCACAACCGCCATGTCGTAAACACAAGATTGAGTTCACACCAGCAGGAGAAAATTACAGTGCTAGAAATCACAGGCCTAGACTAAAGGTTAGGGTAAGAATTGATTTTAAACATACTTATGGTCTGCACAGGTTGTGGAGCCTGTTTACTGTGGTGTTCTATATGAGAGCCTGTAATTTCTGTGAAAAATACTCAGAACTTCATATGATGCTGCATTTTCTGAAGTGTCAAAATATACTAGAAGGATAAAATGCAGTGGTTCCAGTGCTCTGAGTCTGTTAGTAGGTTAGTTACAGGTTCCCATTTATTCAAACATATCCGAAAATCATCTTTACACTGGGAATAACACAATTCATTCCTAATGTTAATCCAGTTCAAGACAATTTAGTTCCTGCCATGAGAAAATACAACCTAAAGGTAACCTGAGCATAACGCTACTGTATTTTATTTTATTAAGATACCCTTTGGATTTTACCCAGAGTACTCAGAACATCAACTGCTAAGCATGTCCTTTATGATGGAGTCTTCCTGCACCAGGCATATACAGAACAGACAACCAGCTAACCCTTTTTTTTGCAAACTCATTATTCAAAAAATAGGAGACTCTACATTTTGTTTGACTTTATGTAGCTCTGACTCCCAAGATGCATTTGCTGTGGCATTGTTTTAATGAGCTTATGAAAAATCACAATTATATTTATACAGAGTTGGGTTCCTTTCTTTGGTTGCTACTGTGTAGCTGTGTGTTGTTACAGGTGTGTTAACACGAAGCCTTTGAAAAGGCATCAGCAATGACTTTAGAGAAGCAACTGTTTCAGCCCAACAATTTGGAAGATTCATAAGGTTGGTTCCAAACAGTCTGAACGTCATAAAGATTTGCAATACGTGCAAAACATTTCAGACAGCTGGAAATCTGTTCAGGAGTGGATATCTCAACAAATTCACTACAAAGTCAGACCATACTATGTTTAGAAAAACTGCAGAATGCCAACAGCTACACCCCAGAATCTACACGCTTCAGTTAGCATGTTATATGCTTAAATTCATGACAGGAAATGCTGTAAAATGGTTATGTTTTCTGTTTAAAGAGAATTTGACTAATGCACTATCGTTGCATTAGATTGAATGTTTGGAACAATGTCTTTTGAACAGATGAGACCAAACAAGAGATTTTTGCCCACAACAAACTGCTTCATAGTTGGCAAAAATCAAACATGGCATGTCAGCACTATTGTGAAGCATGGAGGCGCAGTGGTGGTGATTTGGGCTTGTTTTGCAGCCACACGAGCCAGGGAGCTTGCAGTCAGTGAGTTAACCATTTACTCCTCTAGCAAAGTATTCTAGGATCTATCATCTACAGCTTACAGAAGCTTCACCAAAACTAAGTCATCAGAGAAACAATGATCTAAAACACTGCAGTAAATCTAAAACAGAATGACTGAAAAATAAAAGAACCAAGATGTTGCAGTGATCCAGTAAAAGTCTAGAACTCATCCTGGTTGAAATATTGTGATGAGAGCTGTGCAGAAACTCACATCTGCAAACCACAATGAACCAAATCAATGTTGTAAAAAAGAATGGGTCTAAATTAAAGGTTATTGCTGCTAAAGGTAGCTCCATGCTACTGAATCATATGGTGTACTTTAGACACACAGCATTTCAAATTAACATTCATTGTATTCAGTGTAAAAACTATTTGCTTGAAGTCATGTTTAAACTCTTAAACCTACCAGGATCCAGCTTGACGATCTTAATTGCTGCCAGTTCAGACGTCCTGATGTTACGAGCCTGAAATCGAACAAAAATAGGTTATATGCAAAGTACATTTAAGGAATACATATCTTACTTTTAGTAGTTTCATACTTCATACAGACTACAGATGAACCTCTGGGAAAAACATGCACAGTATTTGTCTGTCCAGTTTCAGGTCTATCTTTAGTTTCTTTAGAGGAGTCTTTATTCTCCTCCTTTACTTTTAGCCTGGTCAGGAAATAATTACAGTTGGTTGTTTTACAAACACTTTTATCCAGAGCAATCATAAAGAAAGGAACTGGTGGTGTAATTTGGTCCTTGGAACAAACACAGCACAGTGCATACAAAAAGTATTTCCCCTTTACAGATTTCTTCTGCTTCTAACTCTATAGTCACACTTAAATATTTCAGAAAATGTAACAAAGTATAAATGATTGTTGGGCCAGGTTAGCTGGATAGTTTATTTTGCCTAATAAACAAAATCATACTTTGCATTTTGGAACAACTCAACTTATCCTTGTCTGATACAAATATTAGTTTGATGATCTGACATTTAAGGGTGAGTGAAAATGCAAGAACAGAAGGAATGCCTGAGGGGAAAATAACCTTCTTCACTGCACTGTATATTAAAACTTAGATGAACAGTTCATTTTTAAACAGTGCAGGTTTGATAATCATGTGTCTCACATTCCAGCTACCAGTGTTCAAATGTATTATGTTCTATTCTTAAACTGTTGAGCTGCAAATAAACACTTTATGACTTAACAAACCTTTTATATAAAGGTTTTATTTATTCTGTTGTAATGTTTTGTATGAATGCTTGAGAACAGTAATCTGTCTCTGGCCAATAAAACCACCTTGGTATACTGGGGTCCAGCCTGTGAACCTTTATAACAGGCAGTTGGTAAAGAAGGCTACTTCTGTCAAGTTCTTGCTTTCTAGATGTTTGACTTCTTCCCTAAGGTTTTTTGGTATAAAGTGCCTGCATTGAAGACCGAGTTACATATAGTCTGTTTTGAACCTGCTGCTATTGTTATGCCCAATAACATAAAACCAGAAGCAGTGTTTTCAGTATTTTTGCATATTTCCACTTTTTGACGCTAATTGATCAACCTTGGGCTGTTTTCTTTTTTATTGTTTTTGTTTAGTTGTTTTCGTTGTTGTACATTGTATGTGCTGTTTGATGATTGGACCTGCTGCAAATCAATTTCCCACTGGGGACAATAATATTACCATTGAACAATGAAAAAACACACTCATGAACTGTGTATTTTCCATTGACCTTTGACTTAATCGGGTTATTTTTGAGCTAACAAACCTGAACTAAGAACTTCAGGGCAAAAAATATTTGATTTCAGGAATAAGTGTAGTAAGATGTGTGACTTTTAGGCCAAACATCAGCATCTTCTTGGAGAAAAAACTTCCAACATTTTCCCTTTAGAACATGAGATGTTTCTCTGCTTCATGTGAGCTGGAAAGTCAAATTGTTACAAAGCTTTGAAAAAGTATTCATATGCTTTGAACTTCCACACATTTTGTTACGTCACATCTACAAACTTTGATATATTTGATGTAAGGAGAGCATCTGTGAACAGCAATTCTTTAAGTCTTGCTACAAATTTGACAATTTGTGGCCTGGGGCAGACTGACATAAGTGGGGCTGCTATACAATCCGTGCCATCGGGACCTCTGACCACCATTAGCAGGAGGGTGAACTGTCTTGCCCAAGGACACAACGACTGAGATGAACAGAGTGGGGGTTTAAAACTGGCAACCCACCGGTTTCAGAATAAACCCCATGTTTTACCACTGTATTTTCCAGATGTTCAGGACTACCATAAACCCTGTTACAGCCCTGAGGAGGAACTTTGGCCCATTCTTCTTCAATGTCCTACTGTGCAACCCATTTGTGCCTGAGATTACGCTCACATATCATGGGCCGAACATTCTCCTTTGGGAATTTCTGGGAAAGGTTCTATAAAATTTAGCAAGTTTTCTAGGTCCTGAAGCAAGAAAGCCACCCCATACCCCAACACTACTCTCATCATGTTTGACTGCACGTATGTTGCTGTTTTTCTGAAAAGCTTTTAAAAATGTTTTGGGGTTCAAGATGTTTTTGAGAAATATGAGAAGGTTTTGTTATTTTTTGTCAGCAGTGGTTGGAACTATCCCCTGGAAGCCAGTCTCTTAATTATTGTTGAATAATGAACACTGATCTTAATGAAAACAGGTGAACCCTGCAGAGCTTTAGTTCATTTTCTGGGTTCTCTTGTGACCTCCTGGATTAGTCGTCAATGTGCTCTTGGAGTAATTTAGTTAGGTTGGCACCTCCTGGAAAGTTTCACCACTGTTCATGTATTCTCCATTTGTGGATAATGGTTCTTACTGGGGTTCAGTGGAGCAGGAGGGGCGAGCGCATGGCTGACGAGCCTGTCCTGTGCAGCTTGCAGCTACTTGATGGATCTGTCACGGTTCTCAGTTTAACTACAGTTTGTGAGGTATTTTATTTTCATAGAAATATTTATGTTTTACAAAATGTCCGCCTGTGTTCGATTCTATATATAACATTTTTACACCAGCAAGCTTTATTTCAATCAATTCACTGGCGGGAGCACACACAAAGAAAAAGAAAGGGAGAAATGAAACATTCGTAGCTTCAACTACTCATCTACTGAGATCTACCCATCTCTTTTAAGACGTATTTTGCCAGATTGAGTCACAATTAAGGTCAGGATAAGGATGGAATGTAACATAAATGGCAGGCCATTTTAACATAAAATTGGCTTCATCTGTAATCTGTAATTACATTCGGGATATCTACAAATCAGTTTTGAATAGTCACAACTGCACGCTCGCTACATGCTTGCTCAGTATGAGGGATTGCAGCAAAGTCAATGCAAGTCACTGTCTCTACATGCTAATCCAGGAGGAGTGAATCCTGCAAGTCACTGACTGGATGCAATCTGCTGGGTTTCCTTGGAAAGAAAAACTTTTAACCAATTTGAATAATAAACTGAATCCGACTGCACTGTTTGATAGGATTAATTGGAATGTATGTACCTGACTTAAAATCTTTATGATTTGATTGAAATGACTGTAAAGTGCCTTGAGACGACATGCGTTGTGAATTGCCACTATATAAATAAAACTGAATTGAATTGAATTACATTTTGACTATCCGGAATAGCTATTAAGGGTATCTGCATTTACAGTAAGAAGAACAATTCAAGATATCTCAAACTTAATTATGACTAGCCAAAATTAAATTGAAGTAAAGAAATTGCGCATAAGGCCCCCTCGTGCTGCCCAACTATTGCCTGCAGAATTTCAGGTCGCTGCAGTGGCACTGGCTGTTTTGGAAAAAATCGTCAGAAAATGCCACAATATTGAAAGAGCTCAGCAGTATGGGATATGCGGAGATCGCAGATTTCGTATACTTGCAGACTGCTTAAGAAATTTGGATTTACTCTCCCCTCACACATTATATCGTTATGTTTTGTTTTTTGAGATCTTAGCCTACATGTTGTCAGACAGGTCTATTTTAACAGATGTTTTCATTCTACAGGTCAAGCAGTAAATAACCCTTGATGTGGCTTACTGAACTGAAACAAAACAGTATGGTTTACACACAGCACATTATTAAATAGTTTTGTTGGAAAGAACCAGGTTGGTTTGGATAGCTTTCTTTCTTTAAATAAATTAAACCATCATATAAAAACTGAAACATTTAAGTGTGAGAAAATGCAAATACTGTCATGTGTGCCTGGGTTTTAATCGGACCAACGTTTAGATGAAAGTGGAAGCAGCATGGTAAGTACAGATGTTTAATAATGAAAAGCTGGTAAACTTGCAGGTAAATTTTAGGAAAAAATCTGTGAGAGGGGCTTTTTCATGGCACTGCAGCATAGATCACAACAAAGTCACTATCTTTAATTTACATAAGTGGAGGTTTAGCCAGATTATGTATAAAAAGAAATATTTTTAGATGCCATCATTGTGATCTAATTTTCCTTTGGGATAAATACACTGTAATTGAATGAAATCCAAATCTGGATTGTAATAGACTAAAGCATAAACGTTATAACACTCTGAGAGCTTCTACAGTCAAATATGAAATGAAAACACTTTAAAATCCTGTCTGAGAGGTGATTTTGATTTTTCACCTGGCAGCGACAGAGGAGGCAAAGAGGCTTGAAGTTAACCTGCTGCTCCAACGCCTCACAGCCACCAAGAAACGTTCACACAGAAAAAAACGTGTTGTGTTAGTAGGAAGTGGGTAGGGGAGGGGGTGTGAAAAGAACTACATTCTAACTGACAGCACTGCTGTCGTTTATGTAATCATCATGTGGTGTCGAACATCAAGACCAACCAGAGTGGTTGACTTATGAAACCCTCATGTTGCTTAAATGAGTTTCATTATCACAGCCATATTACAGAACTAGTAAGAGAAAAAGCCTTTAAATAACACCTTTAAAAAAGAAAAACATATATAGATTTATATATAATTAAATCTAAATGACAATGTCAATGACAATTTTTTTATAAAACACATTTAAAAACAGCAACAGTTGACCAAAGTGCTTCACAATTTTGCAAACAAGCATAAAATAACAAATTGAATAAAACTGTAATAAAAAAAAATAAATAAAAGCCAGAAGAGCTAAGACTTCTAAGAAGTATTCAGTGTCTCAGTGCTTCAGTCAGTCAAAGTCCAAGGAAAAGAGATGTGTTTTAACAGACAATTACATCATTTAATGGTCTGAGCAGTGTGGACATCTAGAATATTCCACTGTTCTTTCAAAGGTTGGTGGATATGTAGGAGCTCACATAGGTAGGATGGGGTAGACCATTGGCTGATGTATCCAAGTTCCAACTTTATCAAGTTGGAATTATGACTGCATTGGTTTTTCCAAGAAGGATTATTATCAGATTTTCTCTTACTGAAATATGTCAGTGAAGTTTGAAAGGTGGCAGTTCTACTGAACTTACTTTGTTTTCTGCTAGAAGGACCCTAGATGCATTTAAAAAAGTGTTTCTTGTCTTGCTACAATGCATTGTGTCTGAAGGGGGCATCTGGGATTAGGGAAAGTTTTCATTGCAGTTCATTTAAGCATTTACTTCCCATCTGATCTCCATAGAGTCTTCCAAGGCTAAGCATTAGGACCACTACTTATTACAGTATAAACTGCTTCCTTGATAAATTTAGTGATTTGACAGACACAATCTGGATAACTTTTCCCAGTGCACACCACAGTGCTCCATATCTAACAATTACAGTCACATTACATGCATTTTGAAAGCCCAACGTCTCTAAGTTGTAGTACAATAAAAGGAAAAATAAATAATCTTGAACAACCCGTAAATGTTTACACATCTTTCATTGAAAAAAATAAAATATAAATGCTGTACACATTGTGTAAGTTATTTTAAAGTACTAATGATTTAAACATCCTCAGTTCGTCCTGAAAACATTAGTCATCCTCATTCACTAAATTCACTGACATCAGATGGACTAAGTTCCACTCTGGGCATCCATAACAAATGAGGTAACAACCAACGGAACAAACAGTTTCCCTCAACACAACCTGTGGCCAGTCTGTTTTCACTTCCTGTTTTCTTTCCTGTACCCTGTGTTAGAGCTTCCTGTAACTACAGTAATAGTGATGTCACAGAGCGGTTTGTTAAAGGCAGGCCTGAAATAGTACTCGGTGAAGCTTACATACATACAGGAGAAAGAAAAGCAAACTTCACAGGCACCAAAGGAGTATGTATAAAAATATGTACAGGTATTCTAAAAACTGTAATTTCACTAAGTAGAGCTCTAACATTTCTAAACGATTCGCAGTGAATGGCATTAGTTTGAGAAATAAAAATGAACCAGCAAAGAACCTGGATGTTAAAGGAAGAAAACTGATGCAAAACAATTCTGTGTTATTTTTTTTATTTTGTACCCATTAACACACATAAAGTGACTTCAGGGATTATATTATTTATGATTAAAATGAAATTTTTAGGACCTTTGCAAGACAATCAGTGGTTTTATTGCCAGACGTGAAATCTCCATGCTGCATGTGGAATTTGCATAAGAAAACATAAATGAATTTTCAATACAAACCAATCCGCTTATATTTTACATGTGTACAAATTTTCTTAACCTAAATATTATGCAAATTACATAATATGTGTGCCATAATAACTAGATCTGTCATCACTATGTGAAATAACAGTCCATCTGGATATGTAAAATGACTGACACTAAATGTATGACCTGCTCCTATTTTTGTGTAAAGCTCAAAATCCTTATAATAATTTCTATTTCCATAAATGCATTGGGAAAGCCACAGATGGAAAAATAAAGGAAAACAAGAAAAAAAAAGTATTAAATTTATTCTCATTATTGGGCTGTTCAAATAGTGTCAGTATTTTTCCCCACGAATTCAAACAGATAATCTATAAACGAAACAATGCTTGAAGATACCTTTCCTGTGAATCACTGAATCAATATTTCCTTATATAATCACTGTTTCTGAGCACTGCTTTGCATCTGTTTTGCCGACACGTGAGCAGGTATTCCAGCCCAGGACTACTGGACTGCATTCCACAGTTTTTCTGCATTTGTTGGGTCTTCTTCAGAAACAGCATATTTGATGTGATCCTATATCTTTTTTACTGGTTCAGGGACGTTTTCAGTACGCTTCAATCAAGAAAAATAAGAAAAATAAATAAAAATAAATTATTTTTGTTTTTTGGTGAGCAGTAAACGAAAAATGTTTTTCACTTTCTGAAATAAATTAGTTTCTTGTATGTTCTAAAACTTAAAATAAATGGAAATTATCAAACTGACTGAAGTTTGGTTAGGTTTTCATCCATGAACTATTGTTCCTAAATAGCAAAGTTTAGTGTTAGTTGGGAGTCTTCTCTGCTTTGTTTTGGTATCACTTTTTAAAGTTGTGCAATTGACCATTACATTAAGTTTGACACATAAACATTCAAGAACAAAACAATGCTGTATTTGTCTGGTGCATGTGCAAAACAGACAGACAGGGCTGTACAGGATATTTTCAGTACGAAGATGGGTACCGTTACACCCCTAATTTAAAACGATTCATGATTCCTGGTATGTGATAAGGAGGTTTGATGCTGATGATGAGAAACATCACATACCATGATGCTTGAGCAATCATGCTTCGCAATGTACTATGGTTGGAAGTCTATGTTTATGGGTCAAACTGTCTGCGATACCCAGACCAAAACAATAAAACAGTCATGCTTTCATAAGTAAATAAAATGCTGCATAATTTCTCTTTTCCATTTTCTTCTGATTACTTAGTCCTCAGCAAGTGAGACAACATTGGAAGTAACCGTAAAATCTGATCTGTGTTTGGACTGTTTTGATCCTGTGGAGCTTCATGAGTTATCAGAAATATTAGCTTCATCTAAACCTTCAACTTGTATGTTAGACCCAATCCCAACCAACTTATTTAGGAATTGTTTCCTCTGATTACCAGCCCCATTTTAGATATGATTAATTTATCCTTAGTAAATGGATATGTACCACAAGCTTTTAAGGTAGCTATAATTAAACCTTTGCTTAAGAAACCTTCACTTGATCGAGATGACTTAATAATTTACAGACCGATATCCAATCTTCCATTCTTATCTAAAATTCTTGAGAAAATAGTTGCTAATCAAATGTGTGAGCATTTACACAGCAATGACCTGTTTGAAGAGTTTCAGTCAGGTTTCAGGGCTCATCATAGCATGGAAACAGCTCTGCTGAAAGTCACTAATGATATTCTTATGGCCTCAGATAATGGACTTGTGTCTGTACTTGTCCTCTTAGATCTCAGTGCTGCATTTGATACAGTCGATCACAATATTCTCTTAGAAAGGCTGGAATATGCTGTAGGGATCAGGGGAACAGCGCTAGGCTGGTTTAAGTCTTATTTGTCTGACAGATTCCAGTTTGTTCCTGTAAATGATAAATCATCTTTAAACTCCAGGGTTAATTGTGGAGTACCACAGGGTTCAGTGCTTGGGCCAATTCTCTTTACTATATATATGCTTCCAATAGGTAAAATTATCAGGCAGCATGGGATACATTTTCACTGTTATGCTGATGTTACTCAGCTTTATTTATCTAGAAATCCTGATGAGCCCAACCAGTTAGACTAAAAGGATGTCTTGAAGACATACAAATTTGGATGTCTTTCAATTCTCTGCTTCTAAATTTAGACAAGATAGAAGTTGTCGTTTTTGGAATCTTTTGAATCTTTGAAAAAGAAACTGCTTAGTCAATCAATTAATGTGGACGGCATCAAATTGACCTCCGGTAATAAAGTAAAAAACCTTGGTGTTATTTTTGACCAGGACATGTCATTTAAATCTATTATTAAACAGGTTTCTAGGATTTCATTTTTCCACCTACAGAATAATGCCAAAATTAGAAATATCCTGTCTGTCCAGGAGTGACGCTGAAAAACTAGTCCATGTATTTGTTACTTCAAGGCTGGACTATTGTAATTCTTTACTATCAGGATGTCCTCAAAATGTAGTTAAAAGCCTTCAGCTGATTCAAAATGCTGCAGCAAGAGTTCTGATGAAAATTAAAAAGAGAGATCATATTTCTCCTACTTTAGCTTCCCTTCAATGGCTCCCTGTTAAATCCAGAATAGAATTTAAAATTCTCCTCCTCACATATAAAGCCCTTAATGATTTAGCTCCATCATACATCGGAGATCTGATTGTTCCATATGTTCCTAACAGAGCACTTCGTTCTCAGACTGCAGGTTTACTGGTGGTTCATAGAGTCTCAAGAAGTAGAATGGGAGGCAGATCCTTCAGTTATCAGGCTCCTCTCCTGTGGAACCAGCTCCCAGTTTTAGTCCGTGAGGCAGACACCCTGTCTACTTTTAAGGCTAGGCTTAAAACTTTCCTTTTTGATAAAGCTTATAGTTAGAGTGGCTTAGGTTATCCTGAGCTATCTCTGTAGTTATGCTGCTATAGGCTTAGGCTGCTGGAGGACATAATGACCACGTTTCACTCTCTCTGCTACATTCTCACACTACTCTCCAATTTTGCATTATTTGCTGTTATTTCAGCTTTTAACTTTGTTCTCTCTCTTTTCTCTTCCTAGAGGCTACACCTGGCCTGACTCTGTATCTACCTGTGACACCTTCCTGGAGGGGGACATCATCTAAGCTTCTGCTGCCAACAAGTTAATGCTCACCTTCTACCAATGATACACTTGGCCCTGTCTTTCAGTGTTTAACCCTTTCTCTCTCCTAGACATAGCTACTGACTGAGCTTTTACTGTAACTAATTATATGTGCTCTCTTTCATACTCTAAACATGAAAACTGGCTCAGAGTTTATCTGTTTTTTCTTCCTAGATGAAACCACTAAATGAGCTACATCCCTTAACATTTAATTTTCCTTCCCATAGAAAGTACTCCTGAATCAGTGCTTCTGTGTTCTTTTTGCATCTCTGCTCTGTTCTCTCAAACGCCCAGTCCGTCGTGGCAGATGGCTGCTCAAAATGGGAGTTTTTCCTCTCCACTGTTGCTACATGCTCAGTATGAGGGATTGCTGCAAAGTCAACCCCATTGACTGTCCACTGTCGCTACATGCTCATCCAGAAGTCACTGATTCGATGCAATCTGCTGGGTTTCCATAGATAGAAAAACTTTTTATCCAATTTCAATAAATAACTGAATCTGACTGCACTGTTCAATGGTTAGGATTCATTGGAATGTACATGTACCCGACTTGAAATCTGTGTTATTCGATAGAATTGACTTAGCCCATTTTAATGTTACCCACATTTCACACAATGCAACAGGAAACATCTCTCCAATTACTTTTACCTCTGCCTTCCTCCCTCCCTGTTGGATGGAGTAAGGGGGAGTCAGGTTTAGCCTAAACCGGCTCAGTTATGGTTGAGGTGCAAACACATCCTCCATTTCTGCTACCTGTATGACCCCTTCTCTTTTCCAGTGGTTATAATCAGTCTAACAGAGAGAGGTACCCCCAATCCTTGTGGTTTTTAGTATAACAATTGCCACCAGTGGGCTCTACATGGACAAACTTTATCAGTTTATTATTTTACTTAGTACCGCTACACATAGCCCATTCTAAAATGGCCAAACTCTAACACTCAGTAGTTTAATCTAACCTCCCCAACAACCCTAAACCATTCCAAACCCAAGTGCCTTGAGACGACATGTGTTGTGAATTGGGGCTATATAAATAAAACTGAATTGAATTCCATATTATTCTGGCTTGGATTTCCATCTTAAAATCTTTTAGTTTAAGATATGCTAGTTTTTTTATTACATTTATGTGTCCCCTGACAATAATAGATTTACAAAAGAATATATATTTATTTTCATTATTACCATAATAAATAATGGTGTTGTAACAGACTGTAAATTTGAGGTTTGTTAAATCAGTTGGAATGGACTTAGATTGTGCAGATTATTCATTAGTGTGTTTATCTGTATGCCATGGTATGGTTTTTGTGCCTCGTGATGTAATAGCCAGGAGGGGTGGGCCTTATAAAAGCTGGCATTGATTGGTTTTCTGAATGAATGGCTGAAATAAACGACTCACTATTGGTGTCATAATATTGAGTTTTACTGACTCTGAGCTTGGGCAACAATTGCAGAGGCAGAGTAGCAGTTTGAACAGTTTATTTGTAATACAACAAATAAGGTTGAAAACGGATTGGATTAGCCGGAGGGATCTGGACTGGTACGGAGGAGGAGAGGAGAGAGGTTATTGTTTGTTCAGTGGAAGTTGTGGAGACTTATGTGGGACAGCAGCGAAGTCAGCTAACTATTGGTGAGGGATGATGGTTTGTTGGAGGAGCTAAGTCTTTCCCACAGCGGCTGGGTCTGGCAGGAGGAGTTGAATGGTGGTTCATGGGGCTGGCAATCTCTCCTTGTGATTTCAGAGTTGTGCTTTACCAGAGCACACGGCCCCTACGCCGAGTCCTCAATGCAATGGACAGTAAGGGCGAGATGCCCATCGATGTCCTGGGCGGGTGAAGGGGGTCTGGAAGGGGGGCACGATTTTGAATTGACCAAGATATCTGAGTGCAGCTCTTTTTCAGTTTGCTTTAAGGGGGAAGTTTCGGGAGGAAAGCCAAACCTCCTGAGCAGGTGAGTAGATTGGAGCAGGTGTCCTTTTCTTGTCAGCATACTTCTTATATTGGTGAGATGTTCATTTTAGAGCAGCCTTAGTTTGATCCAGATCCTTCTGCACTGATGGGAAGCTGGGTCTTGACTAGTGGCGATTGCTCTAAGACTGCAAGGGAAGCTCAGCTTCCCCTAAAATGTCAAAAAATAAGTGATCAAATATATACTGTTGTGTGTACATGTCATTGACTAAATATGAGCTACAACGCGCTCAACTTTTGTTCAGAGTCAGCTTCTTATCACTGGTAACGACGCGACTTTCCTCTCACTCATTCCCGTAGCTTCACAGTGCTTTAAGCAGTGAGTTCAATAGCGAAGCAAAAATGCCGAGCTTTGTCCCGCCCATCGGACGCTCAGCGTCTCTGGGGGTCTGTGGGGCAGTGGGCTGGCCTCGGCTGGCCCGGATGCTCAGCTTCTGCATGATGATTGGATGATCTGTCTGAGGGTGAATCTCTTTTTGATTGACAGCGAAATGAGCGAATCAGCGATCTTGAAATTGAGCTTCCCCTCCTTGAAAGACCAGCATCCGCCACTGGTCTTGACGGATGATAGGATGGAGTCAGGGAAAGAAACAGGGAAAAGTGAGAGTTGAGGCTAGTGAGGCTTCGAAAGGTGACAGACCTGATGCTG
>JAHHUM010000954.1:276346-357682 GCA_036173005.1 Crenichthys baileyi
GTCAGTACGAACAGAGCGTCTGCATGCAGAAGCATGACATTATGTGAAATTGGGTCACTGCTACATTATTTGCGTATGTTGTGCAGCATATTTTGAATCTCTTAGTTGTGAAACGTATTCCACAGGATTTACCGACATGTCTAAAACATCTGTGGTCATCTTGCTCAGCTTGAGATCACATGATTAGATGCTACAGTATCAGAGGGGTAGAAAGGTGATGTTAGAATGTTATATGCTTGCAGCTCTGTGATTTTATACACTATTTAAACTCTTTTGGTTGTGAGAACGGTGAAGAATGATAATGTCCCTCTTTACTGCCTGACACTGGATTTTATCACCGGTACAGTCCCTCCTGCTTTGACACATCCTTTTAACATTTTTATCACAACCGGATAACTGCCTGCATTTTGATGCAAGTTACTTTAGATAAAACAATTGTAAACCTTTCAAACGACATTTTTAAAAATGTGCTTTTGACTAAAGTAAGATCATGTGATGCACATGATGTCAAACCTTTTTTGGTTTTATGAGCTAAAGTCTGATTGTAAATGCAATTCTTTATAAAGCTCATGAAATTAGGCAGAGTGAGAATGGGACCATTTCCAACCACAGCTTACTTTTTCTTTTCTTTGACCTACTGAGAAGAAGATAGCCGATTGAATGCAGAGATAAGGAGAGATTTTTTACAAAGATAAGTACATCAAAATTTAAAAAAAAGCAAACTGGGTGAATATTCTTTTTGGAAATCGTTTTTCTAATCGGCCATTGTCAACATCTAACATTTCATTCCTTACACCCACTGTTTTTGCCACACTACAGGCCTTTATTTTTCGACAGTAAGCTGACAGGAAAGGACTGGAAGACATGCAGTAAAGGTCGCATGGTCCAGGAGTCGCACCCACGACAGCTGTGCTGAAGCCTTTGACTATGGGTCATGAGGTTTACCGCTGCGCCACCACCGCAACTGTCTACACCAACTTATCCTTGCAGGATGTCATTGCATGAGAGGCAGGGTACACCCTGGACAGGTCGCCAGTCCATCCCAGGGCAACAAAGTGGCACACAGGACAAACAACCATGCACACACAGATACACATACAAGACTATTTAGAGAGGCCAATTAACCCTTACATGTCATGTTTATGGACTTTGGGAAAATCTGGAGTACCTGGTTAGAACACATGCATGCCTCGGAGGAAATGCAAACCCCATGCAGAAAGAACCCACGTGGGGGTCCAATGTGCAGCCCTTATGATGATAAATAATTTAAGAAGGGATCAAATTTAGTATTTTGTTTGGTTATGAGATAATTTAGGTACTTTCAATGCATCATGTGCTGTATGTTCTTTATTATACTCTGTTGTTAATGTGTTTTGGTTGCCACCCCCAAAAAAATAAAATCTGCCTCATTTCAGATCTTGAGTTTGACTCAAAGTCATGTGTAAAGTGTTTGCATCTCGGTCCACTGATCCTCCACAGAAGAGCAGAAATGTGTTTTCAAAGCTCTCTTCCTCCAATGTTTATGTTTGTTGATTTCATCCCCAAAGCCCACTGCAGATCTGTGGTATCAACTCATAAAAGTTTGATTAGGAGTTAACGAAGAGGTAAAGTGATTAGCATTCTGCTAAATCAAAAGAGACAGATTTAAATCAGCAAACACTCAGCAAACCAAATTTTTGAACAAGCCTCGTTATCTTCCATGCGACACTTGAATCTCACTGCTGTTTAAAAATGTGTCTGCATTTTTTGCTGAGCTATGTAGCAGAAGCCAATAGTTGACTAAAAAAACTCTTATTCTGTTTTCACTGATAACCTTCGCTTCAAGATGGCTTCTGCGACCTTTCTTCTTGAAGGTGATATTTCAACCTCTGAGTGTAAACCTTCTAATTAAGTATTCAAAATTCTCAAATGATTAATTGTTTTTCAGCCTTTTTTGCACACAAATTCAGTGATATCCTGTCTGTAACCTATTTATGTAAACCCCTTTGTCCAAAAAAGAAACACAAATTTTGAGCTCTTTCTGAAGATTCAGACTGTTTTTAATAAGACAAGTAAACCACACTACTCAAAAATCTTGGACACAGAGGATAAGTTTGCTTCCAAACATCAAGAAACAGCTAAACATAAATCATTCAAAGTGAACCCATTTGCTGATACGTTTTTGATTTTCATTGATAGAAACTTGGATGCTAAATCAAACTGGTGAGGAGAGTTGTGGAGGTTCCATGTTGCCGGCTGGATGCTGCCTTGGAGGACATGGTTTTGATTGTAGGAAAACTACCAATAAAAAGCACACAAGTGGTTCTAGTTAGGAGCAGTTTGCTTGGATGTGGCTTAACCCCAATGAAAGGACATGATTTAATTACTCTGCAGCTTTAATGCGCCTGATGTTGCTTTAGAACGCACAGTGTGTAATCTTTTTTTTAACCAACTGTGATTCATCTTTAAAGGAAAACATGTTTCAGAGTCTACTGATTAAGCAGTGAAATGATCTTTTCATATCAAATGGGAATTGGTGTAAATGAATTTACATTAGAATGACCATTTTAAAGGGCCTTATATCCTGTTTGCTTGCAGTTCATAACCCGTAATGATGGTCAACTTACATAACTTTTGCTTTGTTGTGTGGGGTTTCACCTTACCTGCAGTGCATTACGTTTTCTCAGATTAAAAGGTAAAGAAAGACAAAATGCTTTGCTATTTAAAACTAGTGTGGCTACCATTGTGTCCGTACCTTTTTTTAACATATGTACTTTCCACTGGGTTGGTCATTTTGATGAGTCATGGAGAAAAATGCTGGTAGAATACTTTTTTAAAATTTTTATAAGGTTTACCATGAAGCTCTCAATTCCTTTTTTAATGACTGTGCACCCGTATAATACAAGCATTTTCAGTCTTCTAAATTAAAATAGCTTGTTTTTGGTAAATATTACCCTAAATATGAAGACTTCAATTGTAATGTTTCATACTTCCCCCTGGGAAGTATGAAACATTGAGGCCAGTATGAATTGTACAAAAAACTGGTGGGTACAAAATGACCAAAACTGCAAAAGGATAGTGAAGGGGTGAAATGACCAAAACCAGGCATTTTTACCTGTGGAAAACAGATATTTTCAAAAAAGTACACAAACTGTCATGGGCCTAAAATGCCACAATGAAGGGGCCTTTGTGTCTTAAGCACACAGAAAGCAGAAATGATGCACATGGCAGCTCTAGCAACACTTTTATCAATACAGTTGAAACCAGATGTTTACACACTCTTTATAAAAGATATCACATATATAGTCTATATCTATCATATTGTATCTGTAAATAATTTGGTGGTATGATTGTCATTGCCGCCTTGTAAATTTCCAAAAGGGAAATCCAACCTTCAGTGGCAATTCCAAAGCAGTAATAATACTTGCCATACATTTTGGGTAGATAAAGATATTTGAGACCAGAAAATATGTAAGTATTTAGGACACTTAAATAGCTTTGTTAAATTTAATCCATTTTATATTTCCTTACCCAAATACATTTGTTACATTTTAACTCATTATTAAGATCATACTGCTTGCTAGCAAGTTTGACATTAGCTTTAGCGCTGCTGCCAAGCTAGTTAAAGCTGGAAAGCTTTTTAAATATTCTGATAAGGCGCCATTTTAAACATTTTCTCTGACAACCACACCTTAGATCAGTGTTTTTCAACCCTGGTCCTCGGCACATTGCCCTGAGTGTTTCAGAGGTTTTTCCGCTTTAACACACCTTTTTCAGATGAGTGCAGTTCAGCAAATGCCTGTCAATCAGCCATGAACTTAAATCAGGTGTGCTGAAGCAAGGAAACATTAAAACATGTAGTGCAGTGTGCTATGAGTACCAGTGCCTTAAAGGTGTCATTCATTTGCAGTGACAGGGTTAAGAAGCTCAGATGCTAGCAAGTTTGACTAGCTTTAACGTTGTCACTAGGTAGTTAAAGCTGGATCCAAACTTTTTAAAAGGTCATGTAAGGCACCAGTTAAACATTTTCTCTGACAGCCACACCTTAGATGTGTCATTCATTGGCAATGATGGCCTCAGGGTTAAGATGTACAACTTGCTAGCAAGTTTGACTTTAGCTTTAGCGCTGTCGCTAAGCTAGTTAATTCTGGATGCATACTTTTTTCATATTAGGTGCAATTCAAGGGAGACTCTGGATCTGAAGGCATTTTAAAGATATTTTTACAAGCAAATTCACATATCTATGAAATGAATATATTTTTTAAATTATGTTTTGTATTTCATTTTGTAATATTTTTTTTTATATATTTAACTGTATTTTAGTTTTAGGCTCATGTTCTACAAGGAAATTTATTTTGGTTTGACTTTTTTATAATAAATGTTTCCTGTTTAATCTTGTGAAGCACTTTATAACTTTTTAGAAATAAAGTTATTATTTTAAGTCTTACACAAAGCTTTATTTTAAATTTAAGTTTGTCTTAAATAATCATGTAAACTAAATATGAACATGAACCTAATTGCCAGGGTTTTGTGTACAAAAGGAACCACAGCCATTGTGTTTTTCAGACACAGCTTCTGTATCTCTGACTGTGAATGTGAAAAACTTGTCTTGTGGGGTCACAACAGCAATGAGTCTACTTTTTTTCTGATCTACTGTGTAGGATGCTTATCTTTTCAATCTGCACATGTTTCCTTTTTAGGCCTTTCCTGTCAACACTGGCAGTGTCGTCTGATGTCACAGACGACACTCATTAGAGTGAGAGATAAAAGATGATAAGAAAGGATGCACATGGTGTTTAAAAAGTCAAAGGAAGGAAAGAAAAAGCCCTGGACTGATAAAGCAGGGTGATTCGAAGGTAAAATATAACTATGATCTGACATGAATAATCAAACCACTAAAGCCTAACCAAAAAAGAGAGAGCGAAAGAGACACGCATCGAAAAGCAGAGAAGGTTTGTGGTTCAGACTCTATTTAAGACACCTTGAACGGAGAGTGTGTTCATATCAGAAGTTCTGTTTCACATCAGATCTGCGTAGCCTCAGGTGAACCTGTGCACCCATGTGATGAACGTTTGCAGCTATCAGTACAGATATTCATTTAAGATCAGAGCATTGCACGCTCATGAGGCAGAGTGGCCCATGCAGGAGAAGTGCCGTCTCTCTGGAAAAAAACAGCTGTCTATATTTAATCAAGGCGAATAAACAAGGAGTTTAAACAACTCATTTATAATTTAGATTAGCATACATTAAAAACGCTCATTTTAATCTTTTTATTAATATGCATCAACGATATTGTATAAATATGCAGTTTTATGCAAATACCGGGCCCGTTTTCTGTTTGTATTTAATTCTGTTTCACAGCTGTGGATCGTCATTCTCATTCAAGGCAACAGACTCAGATTAAGTCGAATATTAAGTCACAGCATGGGAGTGTATAAATATTTCTCAATTAAAAACTCGGAAGACCAGCTATGCTACTGTATAGGCATTAAAAATGCATTGGAGTTGGGAGAAAAACAGGCGAAGGCAAGTTATGAGTTTGATAAGACATCAGAACTTGAAGTCTACATCTTTGAACTGTGTTTTCTTTTCCATCTTTCCCTCCTCCAATCAAGTACTTGCAACGGCTAGCATTTTTGGCTGTTTTTGAGGCTGTTACAAAATCTGGGGGATGTAAGGACCAGCCAAAACATGCTGTGCCTCTGTTATTCATGCCTTCTGATGTTTTTTCACAGAATGTCCTACATTTTGCTGGTTCTTGCGTGAGCTGCCACTTCTCTGTTGATGCAAATGAGGAGTTTTGTTCCAAAATGTGAAAACTACCAACTGAGTGGTGTGACAGGGGACTGCTGCAAAATAACTGAAAAAGGGGGTAAAACCTCACACTGAATATTCACTGTAACCTGATGAAAATACACTGAGACATTCGATATCTATGCTATCAGTCTGAAAAATAAAGATAAGGTTTCATTTTTTCCAACAAAGCTAAAAGAACGGGAGAGCTGTCACATCTAAATTGAAGAAAATGTTCAAAGAAGTAAAACTTCTTGGTTTTAAAACAGATGAATTTTTGTGAAAACTTCATTTTAGCATGAAAGTTTTGTTTTAAAGTCAAAACTGATGAATATCGCGTAATTGTTAACTACACATAACATCTGTATATGGTTAAATTAATATGCTTAAATAGATTCATGGTAAAAACATTTAAGTAGGCCGACTAAAGTGCCCTACAAAAGAATCCACACCCCTTTTCCTTATTTAAAAACTTTATCTGTGTAATTTGCATTTTATGTGACAGCACCAAATAAACTAATGCATAATTTAGAATTTTTTAAATAAAAAGTTTGGTGTGCATTGGTGTTCAGCCTTTGATACCCCTAAATAAGTGCAACCGACTGTCTTCGGTTGCTCGTTCAATGTGCCTGCAGAGGAAGCAGAAGATCTGGGAATGACGTCACACCGGAGTTGAGATGCGAGTAAGACAACCAGTGGGATTTACTAACTTGTTCTGGTGCGAACTCCTATAAGCAATAAAAGCCAGTAACAATATACTTCTATGCATTCAAAACACCAAAGAAGCATTTTGTTAGAAAAAATTAATGAACAAACAGCATCAGGAAGACCAAGGAACACAGCAGACACGCCAAGGAGAAAGCTGTAGAAAGGCTTAAAATAGGATAAGGTTATAAAACAATATCCCAAGCTTTGAACATCTATTTAATTATCCAAATAGGGAAAGAGTGGCACAAATGCAAACCCACCAAGACATGACCGGCCACCCAAACAGACAGGGAAAAAGAGCATTAATCAGAGAAGCAGCAAAAAAGGCTCATGGTGACTCTGGAGGAGCTGCATAGATCCACAGCCCTCTACAACGGTGTTATGTATGAAAGAGTGACCTTAAGAAAACTATTGTTGAAAGAAAGCCTAAATAAGTCCTATTTGTAGTTTACTATAAGCCATGTAGGGGGAACAGCAAATATGTGGAAGAAAGTGCTCTGGTCAGACGAAACCCAAATGTAACCTTTTGGACTACATAGAAAAGGTTATGTGTGGATAAAAACACATTACTGTGAGGTACCCCCACAATGAAACATGGTGGTGGCAGCATCATGCTGTGGGAAAGTTTTTCTTTAGCAGGGAGAGGAAAGCTGATCAGCGTTTATGGGAAGATGGATGTATCTGAACACAGGGCAATCCTGGAAAAAAACCCTATGCTGCAAAAGACTGGAGACTTAAATGGAAGGTCACCTTCCAGCAGGACAGCAGAACCAGAGTTGCAGTGGAATGGTTTAGATTAAAGCGTATTAATGTGTCAAAATGACCCAGTCAAAGTCAAGCCCTAAATCAAACTGAGATTCTGAGGCAGGACTAAACAATTTCTGTTCATAGACGCTCTTTTTTTGCGGCAGTTGTGGCCTTTATTTATTTATTTCCAAAGAAGGCAAACAGGAAGAGAGATTGAGAGAGGGGTGGGACATGCAGCATACAGACATTTCAATAAATTAGAATATGCGTTCCGATGAGACTAGTTTGTCAGATTAAAAGTACCTTTTTAAAATAACCTTGAGGCAGGTATAAACATACTTTTCATTAAGCCCCACATTTCTGAATTAAAAATGTTTTTTATTGGTCTGATGTGATATTCTAATCTTAAATGTCTTGTTTTCATTAGCTGTAAGTGAGAAATCATCAAAATAAACAGAAATACGCTAGTAGAGACATACCCAAAAATGTTTTTGTCTGTTATTGTACTGAAAGAATGTTAATTTACAGTTCTGAAATAAAGTCAAGATGTCCTCTGTGTTGCTCAGTAATAGCTTCTGAATTTAACAAGCTAATAAGCTTCGGTGTTTACTTGCTGGAGTTCTGAGTTGAAAAAATGAAGTAGAAAGCCACTTAATGTATATGAATTCTGACTTGGTAAGTCCAAACCCAACCTCAAAATCCAATATGGCTGTCATAAAGGTAAAATGTTTTGATATCTGCAGTCATAAACTGTTTACTGTCAAGTCACAGAGTTTTCATCTAAATAAATTAGCTATACTCACCATACCGTACTGCATGCACTTGCTTATATGTTCCTTAAGTGCCTGATAACATAATATGTAAATATGCACATTGTTATCAACTTGAACTGCCAACAGTAGTTAGCCTTATTGAGAGCAATAATTAGAAAAACCTACTGGTTTGGTGATTTGCAACTGGATCTTTGTTAAGTTGGGTGTGTCATGTATTCCAGATCCGCCTTAAAGACTTCAAAACATGGAATGGATCATAAATGCTTGTTCAGCTATCTGAGCTGAGCTAGTTTTCTTCTTCTTTGAAAAATTAAGAAAACATTGTGATGTTTTGCATCAGCACAGGTTTACAGAACCAAGAGAATTCTGAAAACGAACACAAAACAAGTAATTACAAGGGTTTGCTCTATAGGAAACTGAGTTATATTTATTCAAACTGTTTTTTACATTTATGGTATTGAATGATCAGTTTGTTTGTACTGCCAGGAAAGAGGAACATGGCAAGTCAATGCAGATGTAAAAACCAAAATTTTGTCACATTTTTCTTTCTTTATTTTGTAAATGAAATTTTAAATTTCTTTTGTTCATGTTTATTTTTTCAAAAGGTCCTTAGCTTTTCTATAGGAGCAGCTTTTAACCCTCTATATGATATATGTATGTGCATTTAAATTTTTATGTTCATTTTAGGGTTTTTTAAAACACAAATTTACTATATAAATAAAGTTTACTTACACGCATTGCTAACGGTCATGTGAAAAAATAAGGACACCTTACAAAAGTCCATGCATATTTAATGGCATGGGATTCAAACATTGGTTGTTGGTACTACAAATCTTTACGTGTGTAGTACTGAAATTAGAAAATTTGGGATAATGGTGTTAGTGTTTTACTTTGGATGTAAACAATTTAGTAAGGTGATATAATCAAAAGTAATGTGAAATAATTAGTTTTTACAGGTTTTGTAATGTTTTCTTTCTTTTAACTTATGTTAGAAAAAGAATAATAAACTAAAACAAACTTAAATATTGTACATTTTAGCAACAAGGAAAAATTTAAGTAATTTAAATTAAAATAAACGTTGAAGAAAGAAAAAATAATATTTTTTGTTAAATGTATAAAAAATGCAATTATCTTTTTTTTTTAGTAAACAACTTTATTTTTTGTTACTTAAATGAAAATAATCACTTTCTTTTACATCAACAATTCTAAACAAAGAACTGAATTTTTAACGGCCTGTCCTAATTTGTCACACATCACTGTATTAACGTTAAGTAGTAAACAAATATTTTCTTAAAAATACTTGTGTGCTCTGTTAAATTGGCCTTGATTTATCATAAAGACATTTAAAATTTATTTTTCTCCAAACTAGTCGATGTATATTATATTAAATATATTTAAATATATTTCCATACATTCATTATTTTGGTGAAACTATTAAATATTACATAAGGAATATTTAATTTCTAATTAATCTTTATGCACATTTGTAATTTAAGTGAGTAAAAGTTTCTAGGCTTATTTGCAGAGATCAGCTTCCTGTTTAATTGGCAACAAACTATTGTGAAATAGATATAAATATCACTTTTATTTAGATTATAATATATTATGTGAACACCTTTTCTGACTGTAGCAGCCCGCGGACCGTGAATATCGCGAACACGGCCCTGGAAGTCATGAATAATGCCTGTTGAGCGGAGCAGAAGGAGGTGATGTCTCTTTAAGAGGCTCAGCCCTCTGCAGAAACAATCGTACAACCCCCCAACAAGTCATCGGATCTGTCAATCAAACGGTCGGCGCCCTTTGAAGTCGGGACTCCTCGCCTTGTCTTGGGCTCAAATGAGCTGTTTGCTGTTGTAGTGAAACATTGTTCTTCTAGCAAGCAGCCAGTCGGAGGACGCTACATCTCAACTTTTTCTCTCTACATGGTGGAGCTTTCTCTACTTTTTCTTGGAGGCGCTCCAAACTGAGGATATTTAGCAGAGAAAGTCACGTTATTCCCTTCTTTATTTATACTTTTTTTGTTTTGTTTTTTCTTTTTATAAACTTTATAAGAGGACAAAAAAAAAGTCCAGGGGAGGGAAGTAGTCATGCCTCAGCTCAGTAGCGGCGGAGGGGACGACCTGGGAGCGAATGATGAGATGATAGCGTTCAAAGACGAAGGAGAGCAGGAGGAGAAAATCCAGGAGAACGCGTTCACAGAGAGAGACCTGGCCGACCTCAAGTCCTCTCTGGTGAACGAGTCGGAAATAAATCAAAGTCCGAACACGGCGGTAGGTGGTCCTTGTGTGTGTGTGTACTACAACACAGAGCCAAACAGTTTGTTTTATTTTACACTCACTGACAAGCGCTGAATGAAACCAAAAATAGCGCCTTGTGGCATAAAAGTAGTAAGACTTCCATGCTGTCCGGGGATGCCGCATTCGACACGAGTCAAAACAAGCCACGAATGTGTGATAAAGTCGCTATAAAGTCCGTCTTCGTGTTGCTGCAGGTCGGGTTTCCGCTGTTTTCTCAATTCTCAACTCAAATCTCACCTGAGTCCATGTTTTGTTGTTCTAGGCGGTCAGACGGGGACAGCAGGGCGAGCAGAGGGTCTTCCAGGACAAACACCGAGAGCATCTTGACGGAGGTAAGAAGAAAACTCCTTGAAAAACTTATTCTCTTTCTTTCATCCTTAGTGGCCAGTGGTAGGCTACTCTGTCTAAGCATGATTTATAAAAACAACTACAGCGTCAGACAAAAAGTCTCTTTGGTCACGGGACACGTGCTGTAGCTTTAAAACCAACTTCAAAGACTTTTTATAGGTGTCCATCATGTCGCCAGTTATCAGGCTTACCTCAGATCCATCACCTGCTCTGTTCCCCCTCCCTCAAACCTCAGAAATATGCCTCACATCTCAAGGATACAAGTTTTTAGTAGAAATGCGCCGATTGAGCGGGAAGATATCAGAATCAGACAATTTTCCTTCGGTTATGGGACAAATAATGAAAAATCAGATTTAGTTTTTCCCCTGTTCATTAAATTCAACTCAGCTCAGCTTTTAGTGAGTACTAAAGTCAACTTGATTTGCAGCGAGTTATTAAATACAGGCATGCACAACATGAAAAAAGAAAAAAATCATTGTGTACATTGTAATACTATGTATCTTTCATTAACACAGTTAGTTTTAAAGTTATAGTTTTAAAACGCCACAAGGATAATACACCATGGGGATGTTGTTCAATGCAACATATCATTTCATATGAAGAAGTCCTGAACACCATTAGTTAATTTATTAGGGTTATAACCCCCGCATGAAAAGTGTGGCCCTCCCTTGAGATGCACCAATCCATCATCCAGAGAATTTGACTGTTTTTCCTCCAACTACAAATACAATATTTTTTTTTTTCCCCTAATGTCTTAAATGCGTCAAAACAATGAGTTCCTACTCGAAATGTCGCAATAAGTTGGTCAGAGATCAAATTTGGGTAATTCTCCCCTTTATTGTCTCTAATCAGAGACTGGCAGGTCAAATACTGAAGAGATTGGATTTTTTAACAAAAAAGTCCTTAAAAATAAGGAACTCCCACTGTTTTTGGTCAATGGATGCATGTATCAACAGGATGTGCTTAAAAAAACCTTTTTATTTTATTAAATATCAGATAAAGCTTAGGGATATCTGAAATATGCAAGTGGGGCTAATTTTCTGATTTCTTAATCATAACTTGGATTCAAAACTACTGCACCTAACAAGGACTCTGCATCCCTTTTTTGTCATTTATCTGTTATAATCATTAAAAATAATTGGTGTCAGCCAAAACTGGAGTTTGCACCTCAAACCTTAAAGAAAACTAAACCTGGCATTGGCCAGGAAAAGCCTGATTGGTGCATTTCCAGGTTTTTGATAAGAGGGACGTAAAACTTACGATTTTTTTCAGCTTTCTACATTTTTTTTTTTTTTAGAATATTCTTAATATTTTCCCTATAACGGAGAGGCTTGCTCATCATGTCTTCGCATTCAAATTCATTTTTCAGCTGTAGCATTTTCTTAATGCATTGTGAGTTTTGTCCAACCTTTATTTTCTTTGCCACTCAAAAAGAGTAACTTCTCTCCCTGGAAGCAAGCACGTGTTGACCCTCTCGGCGACAGCAGATGTATTTCCCATAAACAGCAGCAGCAGCAGTCGTACTGCAGATGACAAACAGTGCAGGGGAAGTTTAGGGTTCAGGGTAATTAAGTTTCGGGGAGTAAAGGTTCAGGGTAGCATGATGGAAATGCACTGTAAATGGGCTAAATGTTAAATCTTAAATTGCATTTAAAGAATTTATCTAATATCAAGCAAGAGTGTAAAGAAACAATCGTTTTGGACATTTTATCTATATGTTTAATGGTGCGTTGCACACAAATAGCTTTTGAAGTTTTGCAAGATAATAAACATTGGTATTTTCAAAATAAGAATTGAACAGGACCGCCTCTTGATTTCAACAAATTCTCATTTGTAAAGTCCAGTGTGGCTGTCATGCATATAAAATGTTCAATAAGTAAAATCTGTATTTCAATAAATCCGTCACACTCATGGTGCAATGCAACCCCCATTGGTGAACCTGTTCCTTTTAGTGTTTGTATGCATAGAGTGCAGAGAAATATATTGCAATTTGCCTGGTTTTTCCTTGCATCTACAACGCTGTAAGGTTGGGTGAGAGGTCCTTCCCAAAACGTCCTGACTTCCAGCAACAGAACGCAGCATAAATGCCTGTGAGGCTACATGAGAAGATCTCTATGTTTTAGATTTTAAAACATGCAAGACGGAGACATACTCAATCTAAATGTCATCATCTGGCAGCTCCAGCTCTCAGATCTGTCACTGGTTTGGCAGAGTTGCTCTGTTTCTGGCACAAAAAGCTCACATATATGTTCCACATCATAAGAAAACAGTTATTAATTAAATGGCCTAATTCTAACTATATTCTACATCGTCCATTGGAGTCATTTTGTTAATTTTCTCCATTACAGTGAGACCTGCCTATGGTGGTGCATTTGACGGCATATTTTGAGGGAAACTGTAGCTTTTTCTTAACTTTGGGAAAAGAGTGGTTACGTTTTTTTTCCCCCTGTGCCACCCAAACAGAACAGAGTAACTTCCCTCCCTGTATGCAAGAACATTTTGAAAGTGTATAGTTTTACTTGGCAGCTTTAATTATAGGCTGCCGTCAGTCGTTTCTCTCATTTCAGTCCTTACTAAAAGAAGAGATGTCGTCACGCCGGGGTAATGTGAGGAAGAGTCTTCATCAAATCCGGATTTTTGCGGTTTCAAATGGATCTTTGAGACAAATTGAAACCTGCAGAAATCGGTCAATATGTATTAGCAGAACTGCGTTATTTTTACAGCACTACTCTCAGATCCTGGCCAGAAATGCTTAGCAGTGACAATTGTGCCCAATTGCTTTGTGTTGCAGTTTCAGTCTTCACAGGCTTAGAACCTAGTAGTGTGTGACCTGCAGAGAGAGAGAGGCCCCACGCATAATAAGGGCGGTGGTGGAAATAAACTTACACAAACGCAGCTCCTGATGTTCACGCCTCTGGGCTGTAGGTGACGGCTTCAGTGGTGTTGTGCAAAGTATTACATATATATCAAGTCTGTGCTCGTGCAAGGATGTGACATGATGCAACCACTTGGTAATAGTTTACCTGCTTTGCATGCACCTTTATTTTGGAAGCCTGCGTTTTCAGGTTGTTAAATCTTCTCGGCTGTGTAGTGTGAGTAAGTGTCAGATTTAGCTTTAATTGCATCAGGTTTCAGCCACTGATTTTAAAACTCTCCTTTATAGCTATAAATGATCCTTATAAAAGAGATTTTAAAAGCTTAGAGTTGACCATTTTTTGTTTTGTAAATTGTGAATATTCCTTTTTTTTTTTTTTTTTTTATTAACCTCAGTGTCGAAGCAACAAGATGGAGGCATGTACAAGTCGCCGGCGTATCCGGGGTATCCGTTCCTGATGCTGCCTGACCCCTACCTCCCCAACAGCTCAGTTTCTCCATCTGTAAGTCCACTTTACTTCTTTTAACCCTTTCTGCTGCCTACTGGTTACTGATGTTTTTCCCGATTGTGTGTTTTGTCTTTCTGAGGCCGGCCTTGCCTCTGTGACTTCGCTTGTTTATGCCCTGCTGTTGAATTTAGTGCTTGTTTTTATTTCAAATGAGGTCCACCGGTTTGGTTTTGATGACCACTCTCTCTGGAGAATGGTTACCCCTGGCTTGTATTTTTGATTCGTTTTTGCTGTTGAGGCAAATACATCTTCAGTGTATTTATTCTAAAACTAATTCTTAGCAAATCTCAGCCTGAAGAGGATTGTATTTCTTTCTGGTCAAACAAAGACAAAACAGTTCCCCATAAAGATTTAAGTTTTTGGGGATACTGTTTTAAATAAGCTGTAGTGAAAATGTATGTGTCATCATAGACCAGATTTCTGAAAGATTTTATACTTTAAACTGAATATCAAATGCGTCTTCTTTCATTAAACGATTTTTCTTGTAAATTTCTATAGTTTTTACTAAGGTTTATGTGTTTTAATTATATAATATACACGTGGTAGTTAAAGGCGCTATAATCCCTTCGACTCTGTTCTATTTATTGTAGACCTGTGTGTTTTAGTGAAGTAAGGGCTTATTGAGGTTCCGAGGAGGCACGCTAAGGCGACTGTCGCCTCACTGTGAATCGATCCCAAACTTTACATGTGCTCTGACTTGTGCTGTTCTGTGTGAAATAAAGCTGCATCTAAAAAAACATCGAGGAGTCGCAGGCCGGTGAGGCGAATCCTTAACGAATGGCTTTTTTTTTGAGAGGGGGCTGGTGGTTGTGTCCTCTGCTGAGGTTTTGTTGAAGTATGATTGGTGCTGTTATAGCGAACTGCTCCACGTGATGTTTTTCCATCGCCTCACACTGAGCATGAATTATAAGAAGGTTTGTCGTGGCCTTAGTAACAGCTGAGTGTTCACCCACTATAGACAAACATCGGAAAGACTTGTTAAAGGGCTTCAGGTATGCAGGACAGACCTTCCTGCTCGACAGTCCGAAAAGATAATCACAAAAATTCCTTTGATATGATGAGTAACTTCACCAAACATGAGAGGTAGTGCCAAATTTATGAATTAAGTGCTGTGTGAATATGTTACCTGACCTAACCAATGGCTTCTGCTGATAGTACATTGTTAAAGAGCGTAGATCTTCGACATTTTGTTGCTGTAGTTTGAGATAATTGTGTGAAGAAGAGATTTTTCCAGTCAAATCTTCTGTTTAAAGACTGGATGCTTTTTTAAGATCGCAGTGTCTGTAGCACATCTGTAATATCTTTTCTTGTCTAGTTTTTGTTTAAACTGAACGTTTGTTCTTTGCTTTATTCAGTGTAAAACCGTCGGAGCAGCTTTTTGCAAAGGCAAGGTTGCAGTTTGTTATTTAAGGGAAAATAAAATTATCCAGAAGTGAATCTAAATGTTTATAAGGTCTACCTTAAAAGGTTTTTGCTGATAATACAACATGCTGGCACTATAAACCGAATGCACTACAAGTAACCGTACTTGTTGCTCTTTTTAACATCTTTTTTTGCATTAATCTGCACATCCGGCAACCTGTTCAAAAAACACGGCGAGCAAGCATGATGACATTGGTCTACTGTGTGTCTCTTCTTAAAGATTGTTCCCTTTAATGGAGAGATCGGAGAGGTAGAGCATGATGGAGGAACGGGTGGGGGGTAAGGATAAAGAGCACTTTCTTTCTCCTGTGTGTCTTCAAGGCTCCGCACAATGCTCACTTGTTGCTGCCTCCCTTATAATTAGCCCGCTGCCTGTGAGGCAGAAGCTGCCTTTCGGGGCCCCTCTACCTGCCACTTGAAAGTGGGTGAGAATGGTGTCGTAGCGGTGATGATTCGGGTGGGGGTTGGTTATGGATGGAGGAGATGGATCAGAAACTACAGGTCTGGGAGACTGACAGGGAAAATATTGTTTTCTTGTGTGTTGCGGTGTTAACGTGAGACAAGGTGACACATGTTATATCTCCGTCTGTCTGTGTGGGTCCATTTGCTTGCTTGGTGGCATTGCTCCCTACTACTTGCTTTTGGTTGTAATCTCTGAATGTTGGATATCTGTGACTGCTGATGTTTTTGACTCAGATAGGCTCCACATACCTCAGCTTTAAACATTCAGTAGGACAAATATGGGTTTATAGGAACCTTTGCTCATCTTTTCTGGCCTTAGCGTTGCTTTTTATTTGTCAAATTGTAGAAAATTGGCAGCAATTGTTGACAAAGCGTGAATTATTTTAGAAGTCTCTTAAAAGTTTCACTATATTTACTCAATTTTGTAGCAGGGAAGGTTTTATAAGAAATAATTTATAGATCAATGAATAAAAAAACATATATATCTAATGCAAACAATCAGTTGTGTTCTTTTTTCTATCAATTCAATATGATTATTTACGTAACGCAAGATTCTTCAGGCTCTTGTTTTTCCTTAAGGGTGGAAGAGTTTGAATGTTTTACAGACTACATGATGATGATTAAGATCTTCATTTGATGGAGTCCCCACTTTATTTGCATCCACAAACTTTAATCTCTCATTTTATTTACCCATCATTTACCAGCAACATACCAACAGAGGGAAAAAACAATTTCTCAAAACCTCCTTGTGTGTTCCCGTAAAAACGCCTAAAACTGCTGAGCTCATTGTGAGAGCATCAGCTGAATGACAGAAAGTTCAACATTAAGTTTATTAGTTGTCTGTGTGATTCCCCTCAGTGAAGCATGTGGGTTTGTTTTAACTGTAAAAAGCCAGGTCCAGTTGTTTAAACGTGGTTAATTGGGCTTTTTGAGAACTTTTTCTGTAGCTCTGGGGAGGAGGGGGGGTCACGTTTCATTTGCAAATACAGAGGCAAAATAATTCAAGGGCTAAAATTTTAATGCGTTTTCTATTTACATTTAATTAAAACTGAAACGCTCTACCTGCTCTCCTTGCATCCTATGGAAAGGATCTTCTAAACTCTTATCGACGTGTAATTTTTAACAAAGCAGACGCTGCTGCACCGTGCATCTACCCTCTTATTATAATCAGCGATTATATTGCTATTGAAACATGTCATGGGACATGTTCCTGTTGCCACATTAATGGGGATATCAGAGGAAATGCCCAGAGAAGAAGATTTGTGGGATTAGCCGATATGACTAAACTCCCCTCAGCATGTTGTCTTTGGATAAAGCTTTTATCTAGAATGCATATTGTGTTTGCATGTGTGCGTGGTTGCTGTTTAACTTCATTACACTAAGTATGTATCTAAGGGTTTGGCATGTTTGTTGTGTTCATCTGCATGCTTTCTCCTCAAGTTTGTTGCCTTAGGCTTGTGTTTGTATCCAGAGTTCATGGTGTGTTTTGTGTGCTAATTTTTGTTTTCTCCCCCTATGTATGTGTGCGTGTGTGTCATTTAGAGCATGTTTTGCAGCATGTATGCATTTGTGTGTCAGGCCATCACTTGCTGACTGCATAACGCTGTGGAATAAAAACAGACAATTTTTAAAGGGAGTCTTTGTCATCTTGGGGAGTCAAACCAAAGCAGAGGAAACATTTTCAATTGACATAAAAGTATGTTTTTTCTTCCTTCAAAATCGTATTTGCTTTGTGTCATTTCTACCTTTTTTCTATCTGTTCTTGTCTTCGCTGTCTTCATCGTCTAAGCCACTTCAGTTCAACTTTCTTTCGTCATTCTCTTGTCCTTTGAGATCACCTTTGGGGACTTTGGGAACTAAAGGAGTAAAGAAGAAAAAAGAAGAAATGACAGAGCTAAAGGCTTGTTGTGCCCCAAACAGGGCGGACATCTCTGCTCTTGTACTTTACTGTGCTGATCTTTATTATAAAACATTATCGCTGCTCTGAAACTGTTTGAAAATGACTATAAGGAACAGAGAGAAAAGCTATAAGTCGGCATAAGTCCTTAATGATCATTTCAGATGCAAGCATTTGAGTTTATGCAGATCAATAAGTGTTGTGTTCCCCCAAAATTAGTGGTTGGCAATGATTGATATGTTTTAAAGACGTGTGTCTTCACATTTCTATGCTTGCTTTCACCAAACCTCTTTGATATTTCAGACTTCTTGGTTCATAAAAAGGCAGATATCATATTTTCTTACAGAAATCCAACCGTTCTTGGATCAATTTGATAGATAAAGCTGCACTTCATGCACCTTTTAACTGTAAAAGCCTATAAAAGCTATGTTTGTGAGAGGCTTTCTATAAAGTTTAGTACAACAAATGAGTAAATATTAAGACAGAAGAATAGTAGTAGATGGATGTGTGATGTGAGCTAGACCTTCAGACCTGAGTGCATACATTTTATACTATGAACAGTAAAGGGATCCCCAGTCGTATCAGATAGTCAAAGGAAAGACATTCTATAAAATATTGTTTATTTTATTCAGTATTATCTTTGCTTTGCGCTACTTAAATGTATTTTTTCAATAAAAATCTTTGCACGTACGCAGACGACCAACTGCTGTTTGCCTTGATTGATATTATTATGTAAGAAAGATTTACCAAAGTTGAGCGTGTTCACATGTTTGTAAGGTTGTTGTCACCAAACCAGTTTAATATTTCAGCCTGCTTGGTCTATAAGAAGGCAGAAAAATCATGCCTTTACGTCGAAACGTTTCAATCAGTTCTGAACTGCCTAAATAAAGCTGCAAGCTTATCTCAATAAAATCCTACAAATGTGATGTTTTTTAAGAGTTTTTCTGTGCAAAGTGTAGCACTATTATTGACAGATCAGTAAATAGGAGCTTTTAGAGCGGAGAAACTAAACAGTGATGCATAAGTGATTTAAGTTAAGAGAAAAACATCTCTTTTTTATAAAGCAGAGTAATTGTTGGTCGTTGCCTTTATTTTGTTTACTTTTACTGATGACAAGGATGCAGGTTAGTCTTAAAATGTACAATTGAAGTGAAGGCAGTCATAGTGTGTTTTAACAAAGCATTTTTTATGTCCGATGAAGATGGTTTGAAGGCTCTCAATAGTATTTAAAGGCTTTCTGTGAACTTTTAAAAGGCTCTCGTGGGAGATTAAGCTGGTCAAAGGGTTAGTATCTGAACCCTGAATCCTAATATCCGATATTTGACTGTATGCAGTTTATTCGCTGTCAGACAGGCTGTGAAACTCCCTGTGATGTGGAAGCTGTGGTCACATGAAGACGTCAGCAAGCTCCAACGACAGCACGGCTAAACTGGAGGCTTTTATCGCCGGCTGAGCCCGGACGCTGACTGTAAACGCCCTGCCGTTAAAATTCACAGGTTTCTTTGGGATAACAGTAAATGTTTTGATAATATTACTGTTAGACAGCACCGTAGCCCGTCAGTGGAATTTACGAGCTTGTGTTTAACAGCTCAGCATGCGCCGCTCTTGTCTCGTTTTGGGGAATTTCCTGTTCATTTGACACTTCATTTCACAGACCAAAATTGAAAAATTGACAGGAAGACGGGTGAGAGGCAGTGTGCGTGTTTGGGAACGGGAACTTTGAAACATCATTTCTAAGACTCTGGAGGTTCAGCTGTTTGTTTTGAAGAAAATATGTAACGTTTGGTGCCTTCAGAATGCCCCTTCACAGCTTTCTCTGAACCAAATCAGAATTTCCAAACTGTGAATGGAAATATCATTTTGACAGCATTTTTGTTTTGCTATTCTTTGCTGCTTTGAGTGCATGTTTCATTCAGAAATCAGCTGCTGACAGGCTCCACTCCTCATCTCCCTTTCTTCCTCACTGCGTCTTCCAAATTAAGAAAATGAATAAATAAGTGCAATCCTCACAAGATCAAGGGAAACGGCGTCTGTGTGTGCAAGACTCTAGGATCTTGCCACTTCCTTGTTTCCCATTGTACCACCGTGTTGACAGGGGGGTTGTTTAGCCTTCCTTTAGTCCTTTGGTAAACAATGGCAGCAACACATGCTGAGGCCTCCCTAATCCCCCCCACTTTACGGAGTGCAGACCCAGGGGCTGGGATGAGCGGCGCTGGGGCCTCCCTGCCTCTGACTGGCAATGATAAGGACCCCAAGTACTCGGATTTAAGAGGCATACAAGAAAAGCAGCTTTCACTAGAAGCCAGGAAAAGCTGGGATCTTCTTTTTTTCTTTGAATATCATCACATTATAATTCCAAACTTTACTATTATCTCCCATTCACATTTTCATGTAAAAGTTCCAGAAAAATAGACAGCGCTGTAGTTTACAACATGCCTAAGCGGTTCAGGGTGTGGGATCTGGCCGGATTTCAAGTATCTTTTGTTCTGAAGTATGTAAGTGTGAGATTACAGCTGTATAAATAATATATGTGTACATTGAATGCCCTTTTGTTCAGATCAAAAGAGATTTATTTGCATTTAATTTAAATTTTTAAAGCTTTTGAGCTACGTTAAAGCAGTGGTGAGGTAGTAGAATATAAATAGCTTTTTGATAGGTCAAAAGTTACGTTGTGCAGTTTTCTAATTGTTTTCAAAAGTGATTAACATATATTTTTTTAAATCTTACCATTTTATAAGACTATTTTATTCTACAAGTTAGATTACATCTTTCATCCCATACAATGAACATAAATCACAAAATTCCTGTTGTTCAACAGGCTAGAGATCCAATCAATTTTCCCTTGATTGTCTCTGATCAGCAATCAGCAGGTCAGATACTGCAAAATCTGATTTTTTTTTTTCCTCTATTCATTCAATGCATCGAACCTAAAACTCCCAGCATTTTTGCTCTACTAACACTTCACCCAACACCACATGCTTCGATGCACTTCTGATTTCTTTTGGATTCAAAACCACTACGTTTATTAAGGAACCTGCATTTTTATAGGCAATTTTATTCCTTATAGTCCTTACAAAATAACGATCGGGGTCAGTCAAAACCTGAACTGGCCTAAAAAATCGGAAATTGGTATCGATCAGGAAAAGTCCAATCAGCGCACCCCTGAAAAATTCTCATCACTCTATACGGCAAATCCCACAAAACTAGAAAGAGCCACATTTTCACTGATCTGCAACCTGTTTAGACAAAAAAGGCAAACAAACCAAATGTTCACGAAGACTTCTTCCCTGGGAAATCTGCAAATTTGAGCAAAAGTTCAAAATATATTTGGATGAAAGCAGATAAATTGTTTTAGAGGTTTAGAGATAAAAGCGGTAGAGATAAAGAAGTAACGGGGAGGGGAAGAGGAGGGTGAAGAAGATTAAAATACAAATGACCATAAGAGCCTCCTCATGGTACCGGCTTTTGCTTTGAAGTAGCGGAGCTGTGAAGGCACGTGAAGAGAAGCAGTTTTGAAGACTCTTTCAAGAGGCGGAAATGTTTAGAAGAATATCAGAAGAGGAAAGAAGAAAAAAACCCTTTGGATGGCCCCGAGGTGTTTATACCTGTAATTATTCATCCACTTATTTCTTTCCGGCGCAGACCAAAGATGGGGAGGTGGAAACGATAATGCAGTAAAAGACAGGTGTGTGCAAAGGAAGTGTGGGTTGGTTTGATTTGTGTCAATTTGTGTCTTTCCTCTACGTTCAGGCATCTTAATAAAACAACACACGTTTAGCTCAGTTGTTTACACCTTTCTGAGGCGAGTATCAAACTACAAAACCTCACCACAGCTATTTTAAAACAAAAACAGGAACTAAAGACTTTGTGATTGTTTGCTTTATTTCATATTTCTTTCAATCTGGACCGCATTTTTAGAATTTGTCCCATGCTTTCTGTTTCCCACGGTGATGCTTCCAGATCAGATACAGCCAAGAGGAAGAAAACAGAGCAAGCATCAGTTGCCATCCTCTTAGTTTTTGCTATTTTGCTTGCAAATAACCTCCCATTCTTCTGTGAAGCTGCGTTTCAGACAAGCACAAAGGTGATTACATGCAGCATACATCTCAGTTAACATTAGTAAGGATATTTTATTTAATACACATGTTTTATTGGTGGAAAAATTGTCTTCTGCATGCATGGTAAATAAATAAAGTAAAAAGCAGGTTAACAAACTCTTAGTTTGGTTAAGCTGATCTAATAGGCATTCGGGTTAAATATTTAGCCAAAGCCGCAAAGAAACCATGTATTTAGAGCAGTTCTATATGGTATTTCACAAAGTTAAGCACACACACTGGCAGCTAAAACCTCTTTTTGCCTTATAAATAATGCAAAAAATTTAAGAATTAAACCAATTATTCCTGCCACTTGAATAAAACCTCCATTAGAATTGTTATTTAGCCACAGCAAAGGTGCTAAGGAGGCACATGTTGCTCCAGAGCCACAAGTTCCAGAGCTCTGCTCTAAGGTGTGCTTATGTGAACATCATTATTATGGAATAGGAAACAAGTGACGTGTTGAAAGTTGAGCTGGAGACTCTTTCTGTTGTTTCAGGAGTGTCTTTATGGTTTTGAGAGAGTGAGAAATTGACAATGAATGGGAGAGAAAGTGGGCCCATTAATCATGGGTTTCCTATTTGAGTCCTTCTGCACTTGTCAAATAAAGAGCCGACATTCACGTTCTGAGCAGCATGGAAGCAGAGAGAACCCGAAACAAAGGAAACTCGACAGAGGTCAGTAGTTTCAAATGGCAGCTCTTTGCCTCGGCCTCAGTGTCTGAATAGTCTTTATAAGTGTGTGTGTGTGTGTGTGTGTGTTTGTTCAGGATGTTGCACCCAGGTGAGTCACTGGTCTGTGGAGCGAAACCTTGCAAAGTTTCTCCTACGTTGTTGTTTACAGAGTGAGGTGTCCAAACCTCCCAGATGTGTGTGTTCTCAGTGCGCAGTTAATCAGTCACAGTGCTGACTCTGTCGATCACAGGTGGATTTCAAAATGATAAAAAACAAAATAAAATCACATTTTCTTTCGTTTATGCTGCAGTTACTATGTGGTGCTTATTTCAGAACATGAAAACATTACAGTTTTGGTAAATCATAACCAGCCACGTCTTGAAAACCTTGAGTTTTGGATCTACACAGAAATTTAAACTGTAAAATATATAACATGATCAGTTAATTTCATTTTAAACTGAAAAGCATTCCTACTGCTGCTAAAATGATATCACATACTATTTATGTTATATTAATGGTATCTATAAAACTTACTGTCTGATGCTCACCCAAAAAAAAATGGCATTAACACTCAATTCATTAGTCGTGTTTTTAAGGTCTGGTGAACAAAATAGTATATCTTTTTGCCGTTCTGTTCTTTTATGTGCATCAGGCTGATATTAGCTATGAATTTGTTATGCTTTTATTGCCAACTGTAGTCGTACCTTTTTAAAAAAAAAAAAAAAAAAAAAAAAAAAAAAAAAAAGCGTGATGGGTGGCGCTCCTTTAGTTTCAAAGCCGTGACTGTGTTAGTTTTACGCCTGATGTGATGGGATGCACACCTTCTAAAAGGTTCCACATCTGTCTGGTCAGTCCACAGAGTATTTCCCCTCAAAGTCTTCATCTAGATGCTTCTTGATAAATGTGAGACGGACCTTTGTGTTCTTTTTGGTCAGCAGTGGTTTGCACCTCAGAACTCTTCCATGGTGCCCATTTTTGCCCAGTCTCTTTCTTATTGTTGAATCATGAACCTTTACCTTCGCTGATGCAAGTGAGGACTGAATAGCTTTAGATGAGTCGTTGATGTGCTCTTGGAGTAGTTTTGGTCGGCCGGCCACTCATGGGAAGGTTCAGCACTGTTCCGTGTTTCTCCATTTCTGGATAATGGCTCTCATTGTGGTTCCCTGGCGTCCCAAAGCCTTCCAAAAGCTTTTTTCTATCTCCGGACTGATGATTGATGCCAATGACATTGTTTTGTCATCTGTTCTTGAATTTCTTTAGATCGGGGCATCATGTGTTGCTTTTTGAGATCCTTTAGCCTAGTTCATGCCGTGAGGCAGGTTCTACTTAAGTGATACGTTGATTAAACACGTCTAAATGTGGCTTGTGAAACTGAATCAAAACACTTTAATCACTGTTAATTAATTATTTAACAAATTAATTTTCACCTAGGGCAGGGTTGGTTTGAATTGCCTTTGCTCTGTAATACAACCAAATGTTTGCTTTTGCGCAGTTTGTCTTTGTCTGATAATAAAACTGGGTCTGAAATATTTAGGAGTGACAAAAAAAGCACAAATAGAAGAAAACTGTGAGGGGGCTTATACTTTTTCACAGCACTTTGCCTTGATACCAGTTTGCTAGCGCATACATTATCACAACATGGTGAATTGTGCTGGACCAGACCATAATACTCATAATACAGACCCTTTATCAAATACGAAGTGTTATTATCAGACTTGGGTAATAAAGGGAGAATTAAATACACTTAGGATGCCATCTTTGAGTGTATTTAATTAATTAATTACAGCTGGGTAATGGATTTCCACTGCAGGATTTTATAAAATTGTTTTTTTTTAAAGCACATTGAAGAAGAACTGCGGATTCTGCTTTATATGTATTTGGGTTGATGACATCACAAGAGGCAGAAGAATCGAGATGACCCAGCTGGTATTTGCAAACATTAAGGTGGATGAGCATCATTTTTTGACATGGATTCTGAAGCATTCCAGTTCCTCTTTCTTCCTTTTCGCTCCGGCTGTGCAGATTACACAAAAACACCTTTTGAAGGACGGATTTTGTTTAAAAACATTCAAATACAGAGCAAAAAAATGAAAAAAATACAAAAAGAGTTGCTTTATGCCTTATGTGATGTCACCAGGAGCATTCATGTGCGAAAGTGTTTTTTAGGAGGTTGGATTTTATTGAATAGTTACGTTTTTGCAACTAAATAGAAAAACTGGCTATGACATGTTGTACAGGTGACCGTCTATGTCTTAATGAGTTAGATTGAGTTTAATAATGTCTGGCTTGTAGCTTTAAAACAACAGGAAAATCCAGATGATAGTTGTTTTTGTGGTTAATCAAGTGATATTCAGGTGATCTTACTCTTCACTAACTTTCTGTGTGGGAGGATTATTTTTTAAGGAAACCAGATGAGCTATGGGAATTGAAGTCATTTTTCATTTCCTCCTTCATTGCTGTCAATAATCAGAAAGTTTCACTAAGCAGTCACAACATCTCTAGATGAGTTTAAATTAGTTTTAATCTCATGCTCACATGATGTTTTACTTCCATAATACCTTTTTTTTTTTTTTACAGTTCCTGAAATGACTCTTGTAATTTCCTTTCAATAGTTAGAAGGTAATCTACAGATCTGCCTATTGGAATATGCATTTGTGAAAGTTTTAGTTTCCAAGCTTTTTAGGAGACAGGTTAAAGAAACACGACGAAGCTATTCAAAGCTTACATGTTCTGAAGTCTGTTTGAGAAAAACCAATTGTTCTCGTCTAAAACAATAGACGACACTGGAGGCGTTGTGTTCCTTCGGGTTTCCATCATTCATGCTGGGATGTTCCAGTTCTGTGACCTCAGCCTCGGCCTGGTGTGTTTGTGCCTCTCTCTGTTTAGAGACAGTCAGTGTGACGGCCATATGTGAACATAAATGACAATTTGCCTCATGTTCTTCCTCTTTGATCCCTCTCCTGTAGGGAAAATTTATGGCCCCCTTGGCCTCTCCCACTTAGAGATGGAGGAGTGATTTGCCCCATCTACATTTTCACATCTTGTTTCAAGCTTGAATCTGGTAAAGCACTGCGAAGACTGTCTGTTGTTCAGTTAGGTTTTTGTCTATCTTTGCTGAGCTGCTCACATTTTAAAGGTGTTAAAAAGGTCAGAATAATTAATAAGTATTATTGCCTTTCTCTTCCAAATACTTCCTTCTGAGTCTCTCCTTAAAAGCATTTAAGGGATTGCCGTTAGTGAAAGTTGGTAGTCTACCACACTTTTTTTTACCTTACCCCTCCTCTTTGTGCATGGCAACAAGACAAACTTAGTCCTCATCAAGCCTTGTTTGTCACAGTTCCAATTGTTTCATTTCTCTGACTGTAGATATTTGCAGATTTAGAAAAGTAGCTGGTTCTCAAATGGCCTGTTCTCATGTGTTTCCTGTTATGAAGAGGGACTATTAGAAAAAGGAGCCACTTTACGCCATATTTATACCCCAGGGATACAGGAAATTATGGATTACTAATTAAAAGTTAGCACTTTTAGGACTCTAATCAAATTAAAAGAGTAAAGCGAAATTATTATTATTATTATTTTGAAACTGAATAAATTTGGTCAAATTAAAGGTTGGATATTTCTAAAATTTGCCATTAATTTATTTCTGGTATATCTGAGTACCCTAAAGATTCATTTGTTCCAGGTGACTCATTGTTGTTTCTATATATGTTTTTCATTTCTAATAAGAATGACTAACAAATTCTTAGTATTAGGATATTAAAATTGTCTTGTCCAACATTGAGTTGAAGCCTGTAGTTGCACATGTGAAGTTCTGGTAAATGGTTTGTGTTACTATGCTACTCATTACCAAAGTATTTTTAATTGAGTAGTAAATATAGGAATTGTTGGTTTGTGTGGACTCTTGCGGGGAAGCCTGAGTTATTGATTTGATCACTGACTCATAAAAGGTTACCCCAAATATTTGGTTCATCACCCATCCCTACTGAGCTTTTAAACTTTCACAGCCAGCGCGTTGATGTCAGCAGCTGATAATGTCCCATAATGAGACTTCCTCCCCCAGACCTCAGCCTCCACAGCTGACCTTTAATATTATTTTAATGTGCACTTTATTAAAATAGTCACCATAAAAATAGTTGACCAAAAAAGAGAGTCAAACCCCATCCTCCTCCGCCCCTCTCCGCCCAGTCCGTGCCCTTGGTTCTGCCCAGACCAGCTGGAGCCTCCACAGCCGCATGAAGCAGCCCCAGCACACATGGCTGTGATCTAAAGTGCACAGACACTCACACACACACACACACACACACACACTCCCCACACACACTTTCAATCCTCCCTCATATGATGCTCGGCTGATTTGTAAAGACCAACACCTTCATGTGCTATTCATGTAAGCATACCAAAATACGCCACACTGTTAATAGTATATACTGATAATTCACTTCCTATTTTCTCTTTACTTACACTAACCTAGTAACATACATGTTAAACAGACACAATGCAGTTGAAAAAGCCACCAGACCAGGAACAATGAAAGACTTTGTGATGTTTAAGTTAATTTTTCAAGTTTACAGTGTAGTTCAAAAGTCTTGCTAATATCTTATTAATTGATATGTTTCTCCCAAGGAGCCAGACTTTCTTCTAATTTGTTAAATTCGACCTAATGAACAATTCTTCTGGCTTTCTGGAAGTGTTTTAACATTTTGCCTTGGATCTATAGTTTTTAAAATAATTTTTCATCTAACCTGGAGCCAACGTGTAAACTTCGGAGATAAGGCAATGCAAGACATTAGTTTTGTGAAGCAAGATGAGATTTTGATAATATTCTTAACAAAAATAAAAACAAAGTTTCAAAGGTAAGAAACTGAACATAACAGAATCTAAGGTGGTCCCAATGCCAGATAATAGTGGGAAATTTGACCTTTCTATGGGGTTTTAGAAATGGAATGGGTTCATGCCAATTTAGCCACAGAAAATCATGCTAACAACAACAGGATAGTGTTTTTTTTAGGCAAAGTTTTTGTAGAGGAGAAATATTGTTTCTCTTGACATGAAATCTACAGGTGGGGGAAACAGGTAAATGGTAAAATAGCTTATAGACAGCAAGGAAGACGGACAAATGTTTGTTTAAGCATCTGTTTATGTAATATTTAAGAGAAAAGAGAGGAATTCCCTCTTCTACAGGTTTCCTCATAAGGAGCTCATTCATGCGTCAAATTGATTTCCTACCTTTGTTTCAGACAGTTTAGTCATGCGTGCTGAGGTTCTCATCCCTGTGTTTTGTGATCTCTGGAACCTTTTCCTTTGGTTTTAAGGAGAGAGACCCTGAGGCTATAAAGACAGGCAGCACTGACGTACATACACTGATGGGGGGGATGTTTTTCCAATCAGCATTTTATGATAGAGTGAGAAGATTGGTTTCTAATGGTAGTTTAATTTCAAATACATTTGGAAACAAGATGAGGATGTGCATCAGTGAGAGGTAGGGAAATGAAAACAAAGCCAAAAGAACTGGCTTTAATGATCACAAAGTTGATGTCATTGACAGCTTGGTGTGTAACAGGAAGCTGTGCAGATCATAAAGCATCTTTTATTCAGTGTTTTCAGTGTGTGAGAAGCTTTTGTGGTAAATCAGCTTGTGTGAAAATTTTTTAAGGCCAAACAAAAACTAGAGCAACTGTGATATCCACTGCAATGTGGTCGGCGTGAGCGAGCGTGAGTGTGTGTCTGACTGTGTGTGGGCGTGCGTGACGGCGTAGGTGTTGCTCATAGTACAGGACGTCTATGTGGGAAACACTGTATGCACACCCAGGACAGATGAAAGGGGAAAGGTGGGTGGGCAGGAAGTGAACAACAAAAGAAACACACCATCTGATTTATCAGATGGGTACAGATTGGGCCGATCAGATGTAGGAGAAAAAGAGAGGATGGAGAAGGAGGAGAAAGTGGCTGCGGAGGAAATACAGAAAACGACAGAGGCAGAGAGAGTGATGAGGGAGAGAAAGAGAACAATGACGGAAAGAGATAAGTGCAGTAGCGGAAGGGAGTTAGCAGTAAACAATGAGAAGGCGGTAACCGCGCTGTGCACCTGGTACAACAAAACCACAGCCCCAGTTGAAACAAACGCTGATACCTTAAGAACACCTTTAACCGTTTCACCGCCGCACTCAAGGAAAAGGAGTGCATATCCAGGGCTAATTTGACTCTTGAAAGTCTGTTTTTGCTTTGAATGAAAGGAAGAGGACCTGTTTGAAGTTATAAAGGAGAGCGACGGAGTTGTAACAGCAAAAAGGAAGGATTTTCAAGTTACAGCGGTGTGAAAAAGCATTTCCTCCTTGCATATTACTACTGTTTTCAGATTTCTGTCAACATCAAATGTTTCAAAATTTGACCACAGACACAAAGCTAAAAAAAAAAAGTGATTGCGACCTGATTAAATTATGAAGTAATTGTGATTACTGTACTTGTTTTTGTTCAATATGACTAGCCACACCCAGGCCTGATTACTGCCAGACCTGCAGAATCAAGAAATCACTTAAACCTGTCTGACAACATGAGGTAGGCTGAAAGATCTCAAAAAGCAAAATGTGATACCCCAAGCTCAAGAAATTCAAGAACAGAACAAAGTCATTGGCTTTAATCAGTCTGGAAACTAATAAAAAGTCATTGCTAAGGGGTTGGGACTCCAGTGAACCACAGTTGGAGCCATTATCCACAAATGGAAAAAAAACATGGGACAGTGGTGATGAACCTTTCCAGTTTAGTGGCCAGCCTATCAAAATTACTCCAAGAGTGCATCAGCGACTCATCCAGGAGGTTGCAAAACAACTCAGAGCAACATCTAAAGCACTGCTGGCCACACTTACCTCTGTTAAGGTCAGAGTTCCACGGCCAAACCCACCGCAACAAGAAAATAGCTAAAACAGAAGGAATCTGTAAGGAGGCAAATGCCTTTTCATTGCACTGTGTTTATAACACTGATACAATTCTTTCAAAATTCATGCATAAGATTTATCTTCCAGAGTTTTGTTGCCATGTTGTTGTAGCTGTCTAGATGTTCAGTTAGTTCCCCTGCACAAGGTTGGGAACAACATTGTAAGCAGCAAATGCAGTTTTGTATGAAAACAACAGTGGTATGATGGTGTTACCAGTGAAAAACCCACTCTTCTTATGTATCGAGCAGCTCTGTTCTTTATTGTGGCAGCCTTGTGAAGGCTGCATGTGTTTGTTTACGTGCACGTTTTACCGCTCTTTAGTTTGTGTAGCCATACGTTTATTTCACATATTCTTTAACTAAAGAAACCTATATCCCAGTCTAAAAAGCCCCCCATAACGTCGGGCATAAGAACTGAGCCAAGTTTATTCTGGTTTTCGTGAGATGAAGATCAATGAGCTGTTAAGACGGCAACACGTTTGGTTTGACTTTCAGTTTTGGCTCCGTTTATTTTAAACGGCTGCTGCTCTAGAGTGACACACCGTGGTTTTTTAAAGTCATATATAGCGACTCTATATAGTGCTATGCTTTATTCTAGGTAAAGAAAATGGGTGAATTTAAAAAATTTGGGGGGGTACAAAAGATTAACCCAAAATGGGGCCCTTTTCCATCAAAATTTTAAAAACCCTTAAATTGACCTTAAAAGGCAAAAAAGAAACTTTAAAAAAAACCAGGCAAAAATCGGTCAAAGGGGATGAGAAACAAAAAAGCTTAAAACCTAATTAAAAATTTCACATGTGCAAGGGTTATTTGTTTTTGTTATAAACCAAATAAATTTTATATTATTATAGTATATATTATTTTTATATATATATAATATTACTATAAATTATTTTTAAATATATATATTTAATTTTATGATATTACTAAATAATAATATATATTAAAATTTTATAATATAATATATAATAATTTTATTTTTATATAAAAATGATGAAATTAAAAAAAAATTGTTTTGGGTTTTTTTTGTTTTAAAAAAACAATCAAAAAACCCCCTTGCAGCCAATTCTGTTTTAAAAGGAACCCTAGAAAGGGCCAAAAAAACATACTTTTGGGAAAAAAAAATTTAAATTTGGGAAAGTGGGATACGGGGCCAAATTTTTCCCATTTTTTTACACTAAAATAAAACCAAAAAAAATTACTTGGGAAAAACCCTGATTAGGCATATTGTTTGGGGTTTTAATTTAATCCCTTTTTTAAAACCCCCTTTTCCAGAAGCTCTTAGTTAAAAAAGGGGGGGAATAAAAAATCTAAAATTTAACATTTTCTTACTTTATTTACTGCACAGACTTTCCCGGTTTTTTTTTCATTTTGGAGAAGAAATATAAAGGGGACAGTCATACTAAATTATAAGCCTTTAAATTTTTCCGAGGTCATTGTGGGGATACAAAAGGGGGGGTTTTTAAGGGGGTTAAATCCTTTTTAAAAACAAAATTTTAAAGAAAATGCAAAGATTGAAACAGCATTTCCAGCAGTCCCAGTTAAGATGGCTTAATTTGTACTTTGATTGAACTCATACTAAAGCTGCACATGTCATTTTATTTCCTTAATTTCCTTAAACAGAGAGGATAAAACTAGGACACATTCTATTCTGTTAGACAGACAGACAGACAGACAGTCTCCATCACTGAAGTTTTTACAGCCTCCTTGGTCTAATCATCCTCCAGACAGGACAGAAATTTTACAGCAGGCCAAAATTTACCAGTCAGCCTAATTTGTGAGGACCCCAGAGGACTGGTTGGCTCGCCTGTTGAGCTGAGAAGCGGCACTCATTGCTTCTCGCTTCTTCATCTGTCTCCCATTCATGCTTTATTTTTGCTCCTTCTCTCCAGCCTATCTACAGCACCAATTTTAATTGGATAATTAGTTTTATTGCTTTTTCTCTTTTAACTTACTCCACGGGACTTAATTTGATGGGGTAAAGACATCAACAACTCGTACACCAAGTTGAACCATGCAGGCTCTGTTTGATCCCCGACAGAGTACCAAATAGTCCCAGTATATTGAGCATAACACTGGTTTTAATTAGTTATCGATCTGCAAAGCATTTAGTTTCCTGTGTACTCTTTGAATTAGTCTTCATAGATTTGATCAAAATGTTTGCTGGTAGAGACGTGCCAATCGAGACGTGTTGGGCTTATTTTGTCAAAGATCCCGGCCACATTTTAGCCTCAATAGGAGAAATTTCGGTTCATTTTTCCTTCTACTTGCATGTGGACTGTTTTTTGAATTTTTCATATTCAATAATAATAATTTGAAACTAGACAACTTTTTCAGAGTGTAGCATTTACAAGAGGGGTTGTTTTCTTTTTTCACATACGAGTTGTTCCTGCATTTGAGTCTAATTATTTGCCTCTTCTGCTGTTCCAGTCTTCCTTAAACATATCTCACTTTTTGTTAGCGCTCCATCTACGGCTGCACAATATTAGGAAAATATGTCATTATATTATTCTTGCATTCTGCAATGACCATATGGATTGCAATTATTCCCATTCTCCTTGAGCTGTTGCATTCTGGTCACTAAGATCTCTTGCAGGTCTGGTTCTGAAAGGCGATGAAAGTCCATCCAACTGACCCAATTTATGTTTTGACAAGCAGAGTTTTAATGTGTGGAACCTGAAACATTGTAGCTGACCAAATCATCATTTGTAATGTCAGTGTTGCACATATGCAGATTGTGATGATATATATTGTGCAGCTATATGGGTATTTCCAATTATGAAATTAAACAAATAGAGTGACGGTCTCGGGAACACAAAATAAAATGAAAAGTGAACATTTTTGAATGATTTTTATTTTGCATTAATTTATATTTAGATGTTCTAGTTTTGGATTAATTGAAGTTATTGACAGAACCTACACCCTCCCACTTTAAAGTTTTAAACTGGACCTCTGGCTTTGAACTTATATCTAAATGTCAAACAGAACATTTGTTTTTGTATTTATATCAACAAACTTATATCAAAGTTCACCAACATTTGTTTAAAGAATCTAAATTTAATGTCCAATAATCCAATCCAGATTGTAGAAGTCTACGTGTCCCTTTACCACAGTACAGAATATGAAGCCAACTTCATAGTTTAGTTAATGATTTGTGGAACATGGCAGTAATACAAACCCAACAATGTTTGGTACAAAGATGTCCAGAACGTCCTGAAATTTGATTTAGAAAAAAAATGACATTTTAAAACAAGACATTTCATGTGAAGCTTAGTGAGAAGATCAGCCCATCTACTGTAAAACTGTCCCGGTGACGTTTTGACAATACAAATCATCTGTCATATGCAGGTCTGCTATGATCTATGTGAACACAAGTGAAGTTACTCTTTTTGCATGCAGGCGTGTGTGTGTGTGTGTGTGCGAGCTCATGTTTGTTGTGTACTGTAAGACAAGGTAAAGCCTGTTGTGGTTTACCGTGGAAAATAAAGGCCTCAAGTCACACTGCCACCTGAATAGCACAAACACACAAAGTGATCTTTTTAACTGGGTGCACCTCTTGTGTGTTGGTGGAAAATTTTCAAGGTTCGCTTGCTCAAGTGCATCTCCTTTTTTCCAAGCACCAAGGGTGGAGAAGTTGCCAACCTGCAATGGAAAATTATTTCTAACTTAAAAAAGATGCAAAACAATACACTCAGACAAAGGGGTGTGGTATACCAGCTTAAAGTATTATTTTAGTTTAACTGAAAAAATTGTAATCATTTATATGCAGTGACTCTCTTTTTTTTTTAGCTTTAATTTAACCATTGAGGCCACAACAACGGAAGAAACTCTTGCCATAATGGAAAGATGTGAGATTGCATCCAGGTGCTTAGGTGTTACAAGAAAAAAAGCAGATTACTGATAAAGCAAAGTAGAAGTCTTGTTGTTGCACAACATGAAATAATTTTAAAACTTGGTGATTGGTATTCGATAACTGAGTTTGATTAGTAAAAGGACCCTGCTGAAAGCCTGTTCTTTCTTGCCTTGCGGCACCATTACTTGGAATATCTGGCAGAGGGAGAGAAAGTAAGCACTGCAGATTGGGAGCATTGGGGTTTTGGCTCGAGTCAGGAAGCTTGGTTTGTTTGGTTCTGCATTATGTTTCTTCTGGAATGAGTTCAGAAGAGTTTTGGAATTCATAAATTCACATTGTGGAACAGGCATCACAAGAGTAACCAAGATGTAGAGATGAGATCCAGTTTGAAGTAGGGATGTGACGATACATCCAGTTCACAAGACAAGACGATATATAAAATATTAAGGTCACAAGACAAGAGTTTTGGGAAAACTTGGAACTCCCAATTTTTGTTTTTTCACAAAGAATGTTCAACAAATAACATTGTTTTGTATGTTAAGGGTAGGGCCAAACTGCAGGCAGGAACTTTGGATGAGCATGGTGGAAAAACAGAAAACATACAGAATTTAGAATTTAGAGAACAGGACATGGAGTATAGGCAGAGTAATGAGAGGAACCAGCAAAGAGCAATGAAAACCAGTGATCTTATTTACTGAGGTGAGTGAAGCATGACATTGAATGAAGGTAAGTTAAACAGGGAATTAGGAACAGCTGTGGAGGAGAGCAAACAGGCAGTCTGAGGGATGGTGAATATTTCTAAGAGAAATAAATCCAAATCCACAAAGAACAGAACACAACAATAAACAAAGAAACTAAGCACAAAGCAATGAAATAATATGGCAATACCTGTCTAGCAACTATGAACACACAGCGTTTTTCCAACAAGAGAACTCCCGTTCTCTCCTAAGCTGCTGACAGTTAGGCCTCTTGGCTTGGGCACACTGGCTCTGAGAAGGGGAGAGACTCAGGAACAATTATGGCTTAGTAGGAGTAACAGAGCCGAGTCAGGCAGCTGCTGGTCGTTCCCTAAATATGTTTTGTTTCGGCATGTGTTTGTGTTTCTGTGTGTGTGCGCAGGGGGCGTCGAGAGAGAGCAGTGCTCTCATATGCAACCACATATTTACATTACAAATCATGCCTAAACAATTTAGTTCGCCACAGACACAAACATCAGACGTTTTTATAGTCGGGCTGGATGGACAGATATGATTGAGAGATTGGCAGAAGAATGCAGGAATACAAAAACAAGGGAATCTAGACTGATGGATAGAAAAAGGGATAAAGCAGTTTGCAGACTCTTTTTTTTTTTGGTTCCTAACTTTTGTTTTACCAGATAAAATGTTTGAGAACCAGATCTAATTTTCAAACGTGACCTGGGTTTTGAAATTTATAAAATGAAATCTGCATTCATTCAAGGGAATAAGTGTTCTCTCTGTCAAATCCCTGTTTCTTGCTAACTGGCAGTGCACAGCCACAGGTGGGAGAGGGGCAACTCTGCACGATTCTATGGACTGTGTAACACAGTTTTGCCCCTCCCCCACGTGTTACTGTACACTGCAGCTCTGCTGGCTGCAAGAATGCTGTTGCTCTTTTGTCTTACTTGTAGAAAGAAATATTTCAGTTGTTTCGGACAATTTTCATTGGCAAAAAAACTTTCAGCGTTGTACTCAGGAGTTCCATCCATACATCCACCCATCCATACATCCATCCATTGTCTATACTCAAACCTAAGGGCAATTTGAGAGACCAATTAACCTATTTAACAGTCATGTTTTTGGACTGTTGGAAGAAGCCGAACCCATCTTGCCTAAAGGCAGCAGTACTACCAACTCCACCACCGCCCAGTACACGAATGAACTATCAACCATAATAAATTTCCAGATTGAAAAAAGTCACTATATCCCAAACTGTTACATCTTGGCTGTTCTTTGAAAGATGGAAATGTAGTTCTTTCAGCGGGTCTTCAGCTGATGTTTTGCAGAGTTTGTTGAAGGATGGAAGAACTCCACCCATCAGTCGTATTAGAGGTAAAATGTAACCCTACATTTTTAAATAACAGCAATTGCATCACTCAAGGTTGTGCTGTGAGCATCTCACACCAGAAGAGAAAACTCTGTCCTGCGTGGTATTATGGTTTGAGACGGTTTAAGTTTTCACATTTTTCCAAACACTCTACCTCCACATCTGCACATAAACCATCCAAGATCTGCAGTGTGCAGTCCTCTGCAACTTCAGTTCCTGCATGACAGCCGCAGGAATAAAAATTGTCCCAGAATTTGCACTTTACAAGACTTAAAGAACTAACTTCTTCATAAGGCGATCAAGTGAAGGAAAATAGACACGAGTCTCTGACCAAAGCTAATTTAAACCCAGAGGTCTTTTAGTAGAGCAAGTCACTTTATTTTGGGGTGATAATTACATATTGTGGCTGAGCCACCATGTTATTTGTACAGAGCTGATCGATAGCTGAATATCAAGGTCAAATGGATAGTTGTGAAGGGGTTTTGCCCTCTGGAGGGGACCTTCACATACAAATACACATCATTCATGTAAAGAAATCCACATGTTGAGTTTTCTATAAAGTCATGGCTCCACATACACATAAACTAGCACATGTGGTGCAAACATATGTTTATATGGACGCGCACACACACACAGAAAGATGAAGGGTGGCAACAGGCGGTCTCTGTGATGCTTCTGCAGAGCGAGGCCTCCTGGGCCTCTGCATGCAGTCCTGTGGTGAAGCACACCAACTCTGGCTCTTGTAGACCTTTGGACAAGCTCCACGTGTGGTCAGCTGGATGGTAGCGCCCTCGCTTCAAGCTCCCAACATGACTCCAACATGGAGTGGTGCCATCTCCAAATAACATAAAAAAGTAGGAGAAAACTCTTCTCTTTCTCCTAATAGACATAAACATTGGAACTAAAGAAGAAACTTTGGTTCAGGGTAGCATGATTTGGAGATGCTGCTCCTCTGCCTTCAGGTTGCAACGGCTTGCGGCTGTATGTTTTACAAGAAAAGCAAACTTGCAGATATTCTGAATTAAATATGATTGCTAGAAAAATTTCCAGTCAGTTCAAGATCTTTCAATGCATCTTCGTGGAGGGCTCCCACCACCCTGGGTTAAGTCGGAGTTACAGAACCAAACAGAGTCTGCTCGGATTAGACTTGGTGGGGAGTGCGTCTCTGCTCTCCAGCACCTCTTTTGAGCTCCTGGAGATAAAAGCAGCTGGCTCAACATCAAATCAATGACCCATCAATGGTAACATCTCCGGAAGATTAAAGAGAAACTCAGCGATGGAGGTGGGGTGCTAATACGGTACAAGACCCGGCCAATGGGGAGGGATTTAATTGATGTGTAGAACAGAGATGGAAGCTGATGATGTTGTAATGGGGTGAGGTGGGTCAAGGTTATGTTTGGTAGCTTCTCATTTTGTTTTATTCTTCCATTAGTAGGAATCTTGTTTGTCTCCATATGCCTCATATATACATATCTCAGTTATGTGTAATGTTGTCTGGACATCCAGCTCCTGGACAGCTGTATATTAATAATAATTTCTTTGTAGTTTTTTTCTTTTTTATCTGCACTCCAGTTCCTTCTTATGATCTCCATCTGCTTTTCACATTCTCTGTTTGATCCATCAGAAGACATTAAACACTTGCCTGGTTCCTAGGAAACGGGCCTACGGTGCCTTACAGAACTATAAATACCCATTGAAGTGTTTCGCATTTTATGACAGCACAACCACAAACCTTGATGTGTTTTATTGTGTTTTATTGAGCTTTTATGTGATAGATCAATATAAAGAATGGGAATCAGCAGCTGATGGATAAGGTATACACGTTTTCTGTTGTGACATACATACTTGAAAACTATGTACATTTGTATTTAAACCCCCATGAGACGATACTTTTTAGGACCCCAAATCCTTTGGGCCTTGTCTCTACCATACTGGCACTTCTGGACAAATATATTTACCCGTTCTTCTTTGCAAAACAGTCCAGACTCAGTTGGATTTTATTGAGAGCCTTGCCGTGTATTTAGCTTGAGCCAGCATCCCATCAACTGACCTGCTTTCCTGTCCACTGCTGCAGAAAAGCATCCCCACCAAACTGGGATAAAGCAATACATAATGATCTCAGAGATGGGTCAGTGTTTAGTCATTTATTTCCACCCTTAATCTGAATACAACAGATGAATATGCTGATTTTATTTTATGTCTATTGAAAGTATTTTTGCATAGTTTTACTATATTACATTTTTTTATATGCTTGTATTTGCAAACTCTGTTTACTTTTTCAAATTTAAAAAAATATTATGGCTTTTATTGCAATAAAAATTACACCAAAGCTAATTTTTTGTATTTATGAGCCTAATATATAAAAGTAGGTTAAAATTAAAAAAGAAATCCGATCACATAGATAGTTGTGTTGTTACCAGATTCTGGTTAACACTTTTTACATGGTATATAGAGGCTAAGTCAAAAGTATGTAGAGATGCCCAAAATAGGAGCAGACCCTTTAAGGTTAAGCACCATCCATGTTCCCATCAACTCCAACCTGTTTTCCTGTGTGCGATGAAGAACAACATCCCCACAGCATGATGCTGCCACCATCAGGTTGATGTTTTGCCAAGCGTTTTGCGAAGGAGCCACAAAAAAAGAAGATTTTGGTCTCATCTTATAAGAGCAGTGTTTGCTATGTCCCCTACATGGCTTATGGCAAATTGGACCTCCAGTGCCTTTTTCAACAGTGCCTTTTTTCTTACTACTCTTCTATGATGGCCAGATTTGTGGAGTGGACAACTACTAGTTTATAACGATGTTTTTCATTTTATGCGCTACTTTGTATCAGTATGTCAGATAAAATCCCGACAAAAGGTTGCAGTTGTAACATGGCAAAATGTGAAAAAGTTAAAGGCTTAGAAATACTTTTTGTAAGGCACTGTACAAAGTTACCTTAGGATCCAAAAATAGGAATCCACAGCTCTGCTTCAAAACTATAGAAACAGATAAGAAACCTCAATTCCCAGCAGAACTGACCAGAACTTTCGTCCAAAATAGAAACATGGGGGAACTCAGCATGCATCCCTTTAGCCACTAACATACTTCATACAGCCTCTATTATATAGAGAAAAAGCCCCTAAATGAGAGCAGCATGTGTGGAGGAATAAAGTCAGGGAATGTATAAAGCACTGAAATGTTTTTTCATAGCGAGGAGGAGACCGCAGGATCAGCCTGCACTGATCTGGTCTGTGTGGTTGTGGGCCAGGGTTTGTATGCTCTCTATCTGAAGCCACATCAGAGGCCCAAGCCATGTGTAATGTGATCTGGATGGGCAGAGGAGGGTCCCTCAAACCCAACCTCCCACAGCTGGATTCAGAGGGACCGCCACTGAGGTGCAGCGCCAGGACGGGTGGTCAGTGATGTAAGACGGCGCGCAGCAGCAAACAGTTATGGCTGCAAGGATGGTGATTTAAAAAGAAAAATACTACCATGACATTAGCTTGTGTGTTTCTCTTTGTTTTTACCAGCTACAAATTTTCAGTTTTGCGTCCTTTGAACTCTTCCAGTCTATTATTCCTGCTTCATTGTCCGGTGTGTTTACTGGCGTTTTATGTCTTTGATTCGCTGAGCTGCCAAAAGGTTTCTACACCTCATAAACAATATCTTCAAATCGCACTGACAAGCGGTTATCCACTGACAGCAAACAGTGTGTGGAGCGTAACATTTGGTACAGAAATACTTTTACATTACTAAAAGTGAAGTATGTAAAAGATTGGCTAATTTATTAAAGATGTAAGGTTAAAGATGACTCTACCTGTACTATCCAGACCCGTCTTCTACAGCACAAGAGTGATGATTAAAACCCTATTTTTCATCAGCAACTTAATGTTGTTTTATGTTGTAGTGTAGCAGCACTGTCTGAGCCAATCTGTGAACCCATTCTGGGTCAGGTTTGTGTTGATGTTAATTTGCAAACCTCCTCAAATTGTATCATAAACATTAACATTTAAACTTGACCACAACAAACCACAAATGCTTTGTTACAGGAATTTTACCCCTTGGAAAATATTTAACTTATTCCTCCGTCCGTCTGTCCATCCATCCATCTATTCATCCATCCATCCATCCATCCATCAGTTGGAAGATGTAACACAATATTCTTGCTTGAAATGTTTCAAAGATCTTGTCTAATCTTTTATTTTAAATTTAGAGAACCCTAACCATAACCCTGACTGGTGAACTAGTGGCTTGAATTTTTACAAAATGTTCCACAAAAGACAAACATGCTTCAGTTCTTCTTCTCTGCGTTGTTATCTTCTCTTTCTCATCTGGTCTACTGTTTCTTCTCATCTCCCAAGCAGTTGGTTTTTCGTTCTCTCATTGTTTTTCTTTCCCTCCAATTTTATTTACCCTCTACCTCTGTCTCTGCCTGTACTCTCATCTCTCGTTCCCTTTTGAGTTCTCTCTGCTTACTCCAAGCCTTGACAAACAAACAAGCTGCGGGTGGCATGCCTCTCCTTTCTATAATTCAAGCCAGTCAGAAGTACAGCGAGGATGTCTGTCGAACACATGAAGTGCATCTCAGAGCGCAGAGATAGTCATACAGGGAGATGTTTCTCCATTATGGCCTGGGTTCAACACAAGCAGTTTTCCCACACTGAAACTGGAAGATTAAAACTGGGGTGATGGTGTCCTGTACTGGTTTAGACATGAAGTAGGGTGAAGTTTGAGATGATAAGAAGTAATATGAAGAAAGCAAATTAAGCAAATCACACTAAATGTTGCAAACTTTATTTAACAAAGCTGATTTTAAACAAATAAACGGTTAACCCAAAGAATACAACTGCATAAATAAGAATATTATTTTAGCAAGAGGATCAGTTTTTAAATTTTTATTGTTATTCTGTACTTCAGGCCTCTTGTGACTTGCTTGAGGGCACTGATGCAGCTGTGTAACAGTAACCGACTGCAGGCGTTATCCATCATAGAGAAAAGCAGCCTAATCCCCCTGAGAACCAAGCCAAACCACTTGTGGTAACAACAACTTATAGTGATAAATGAAAGTGGCAAGGAAAACCGAAGCTGTATTTCCAGGTGTTTGGATGAAACTCCGGTTTAGAGTTTTGAAATCCATCCGATATTATTTTCCTGAAACGGTTTAAACTGATGCTCATCTTATTTTACCTTCATTAAGTCAGTTGGCGTGCTGTTTGTCCTATTTTAGGTCAGAAGTGATTGCAGGTGAAAAATGTGATGTTACAATGTGTTGTTACTTTCTGCTGTTAAAAGCATAACATTTTAATTGCCATGATGTTAGAAGAGAAAATAGGCAGTTTTTATATTTAGGATGCTGTAGCTGTCATCCGTTTAATATTTTACCTTCAAATGTCCTAATAAATAAAACGTATAGAATTAGCAGTCATGCAAAGTTGGTGTATAAAAGCAGGATTCTAGCACATGCTTCATATTCTGGCAAAACCTTTCGGATGCAAGTGAAGCGTCCCTTCAATGTCTTGGCTACACATAATTTTTTTATTCTGTCTGCACGTTCTGTCAGGAAGTCTTGAGTAAAAAACGACGGGACTTTTTACAGCCCGCGGTTGAAGCTGTCTTCTTGTTCCTTGCTGCTGTGTGGCGCATGTTGAGGGGACAAGCCCCCAGCAGGTGGGCCTGACATGGGAAACAGAGGTACAGAAGAGGTGGGGCACTCTGCACGTCCCCAGAAATCACCAACGCCGCTGGGGTTAAAGGAATTAATCAGAGAGAATACATTAAAACATGAAAGGAGTGAAGACTCTCTCATCCATCCAGCCTTTACTTCATCGGTCCTTGTCTCACGTTTTTTTTATCTTTGAAAGTAAAACTTAGTTGATCAATAGGGAATTGTTAAAGTCGCCTAAAAATACCGCATGATAATTTAGAAAAGAGATGCAATGATCCGAATTTTGTGGATGATTTCTGATATCTGGATTTTGTAAAGCTTTGACTAGATTGCAGACACCGGTTTTAACCAATTTCAATTTTTCTGTTAAGGAACTATAACATTTTAAAAAGATAACGCGCAAAATATTTTTTCTGAGCTTCTGATTGGTCAGTTTTATTTATATTTGGAGTGTAGGCAACATTACAGTGTTTTATGTAGGAGCTGTTTCGCTATAAAATGGTTAGCACAGCTAGCACTGCCTAAACATCAGTTTCTGTGTGATTTCCTTAGAAGATGCAGACTTCCACATTTTACAAAAGCATAAGACAGAGCAACTTTGGTGTAACCTGTAACCTTACTGTTATCTGTTGAACGTCTTGCTCTCTCTTGCTTTGTTCCAGCCTGAATGGACCGCAAACATGTTGTGGAAAATTGTTCTTTTTGATATCTCCTGACCCTAACTCGCAAATTTACTGAAGGCTGCCAACATTTCCAAATCCATCCTGTTCCATGAGGTTGAAAACTCAGAAGCACAAGGCAGTTTTACTATGCTGTGTTTAGCCTTCCTGTTGTGTGCAGAAAGTTTTGCTCTCTTTTGGGTTTTTTCAGTCTAAATTAACCAAAGGCATTTTGTAAAAATGCATTTTTCTTTTATATGGCTTCTAACATCTGACTATCTCTGACTTCATTTGTAAACGCTTCTCTGTTACTTAAAATATCAATCTTTAAGTCTTTTTTAGGGTGTTTGACCAATTTTTATCTTGATCAACACCTAATTTCTTGGTGCATCTCTAATTACAGAAACATCAGATGTAAACCTGATCAGTTCACTGAAATAAAATTAGCTTAGTTTTCAATAAAAATATTTAGTTACAATAACAAGGCTTGTCTCTATGTTGCCCTGTGATGGACTGGTGACCAGTCCAGGGTGTACCCTGCCTTCTGCCCATAGACTGCTGGAGATAGGCACCAGCTCCCCCGTGACCCACTATGGAAGAAGCGGTATAGAAGATGAATGAATGAATAAATGAATGAAGAAAAACAAAAATCTAAATGTTTTTGCATAAAGCATCCAGCAATCATGGAATAAATTATTCTTTTTTTAATGTATAGATGTAGAAAAGCACATCAAGGCTTATGTACATTTCTTCATTCTGAATTTGTTCCCTGTTTGTCAGTTTGTGCATTTTTGGGTTCTTCATTGTGGAAGTTGTGAGTGTGGTGTTGTTAGATCCAAACCACAATCCCACAGTCAATGAGAAAGTGACAAAAACTAAACTTTTCTGAAAGGCCACAATCATAAGTCAGTGTCCAGGAATGGCTGTTGTAATAAGAGATAAACTGTGTTGTTTTCTGATGTTGGTTCACCTCTGCATCCATCCATCCAGATTTTAACACATTATGCGTCTATCCATTCAACCCTTTTTCCATCTTGAACCTTGTATTTATAAATTTTAAGTGTGTTAGAAAGGACTTTAAACTCCATTAATAATATTATTGTAAAAGTGAGGAAGTCTGACATTAAAACTATCTAGGAACCCTTGTAATAGTGGTGTAACTCCAGAGAGGTGTTCCTGCCACCTAATGAATATTCATTTTGTCCCCAGGTTCCTGCACACCACTTCTGAATTTGAACTGTATCTAAATGAAGCCGTTTTGAAACATTAATAAAAAATACTTTTAAGCCAACGGCTGTCAGGTTAACAAACTAAAACCTGAAAGATTGTGCAGGAAATGGTTGTAAGGAGAGTCTCAGGCGTGTTTGTGCCACGGATGAAACTTGAAAACTCAATTGGACTTCACAGTTGTTATAAGCATAAGTTCTGGCAATGTGCTACTTGTATTGGTTTAAAAAAAATGAGAAAGCAGTTTACAGAGTATCATCTTACAAATATTCATAGAAACAATCTAGGAAGATGCATTATCTAGATAATTCTACTTTTGTAAAGAGGGATGCGTCATTTAAAGTGTTTAAGTTTGAGGGTAAAAAAGTACTTCTTTGCTGTTTGTTTTCTTTAAAAAGAAAGTAAGAAATTGCAAAAATTAAAATGTAAATTTGTGCAAAAATCTCTTGCTTATCTTAAAGTGCAAATCCTTTCATTTTTATCTGACTACCATAAAGAGTATGTTTGCATGCAGATGAAAACCGAATATTTCTGTTTGGGTTTGGGGATGTTAAAGCCATTCAGCAGATGCTACCTGCCAGGCACTTCCTTTAGAGGGCCTTCAATACTTTCCCAACACAGATGCCCTGGGATACGAGCATTTTGATACTAACATCAAAGCAGCGGATCAGACTTCAGAAAGAGCCGTGCTCATCGAGTCAATGGCTGACCCACAGGGCAGAAAGCATGTAAAATGACTTTCCCCAAAACCTGTCGGCCATGCATACTCGCCTAGCCTAAGCCCTGACCGCCACAAAAAGCAGACAAAACGTTAGAGCTACATACACTGGACAAACATGTGCTTCCTTTCTACGGTAAAGGGATTTAAAAAAGTAAATCAAAGGAATACGTCTTAGTTTCTTTCTCATTTCAAGCATGTCAAAGGTTTCCAAAATTAGTCATTATGCCAAAAGAAAATTGTTTTTGCGAAACATTTTACCTCCAAATTAAATGCAAAGTTAAGAAGACAATGAAGAATATTTAAAACTGGTTTATGAATACTGGTTTTCATTTTGTTTTTGCAAAACAAATCCCAAATATGGAAGCTTATATGAAACAGAACAAACAAAGAAACTGGAAAATATGAAACTGTTACTACTTCTTAAACCAAAATCAACATACACAGTAGTCTTGCTTTGTTTGATTTGTGTCTGAAGTTAGATCTATGAATAACATCACACTAAATTTAAACGTGTTTGTCTTCTTAATATAATTATCATTAGCTATATGTGCTGATAGCATTGTATTTCTTTTTGTATTCAAAACCTGATCATGGTCAAAAATAGAGGTTCTACAGTCCTGTGTGCGCCACTGGTTTCCTCTGTCTACAAACCATCAGACATAGGAATAAATTGCATCTTCAACATTCATTCATGTGCGGCAGCCATATTAGATGTTAAACCCTGGGAGACCTATAAATATTGTGGAAAATGTTAGTCAAGTCAAGTTTATTTATATAGTGCTTTTCAGCAACAAGGCACTCAAAGCGCTGTTGCCTTTGATAATAATCTGGGGTAAAGATCTGGGGTTTGGGACAACAGATGACTGGTAATTTTCCTCTGTGAGTAAGAAAACCCGTTTTGCAATTGTCACCTCTATGCGAGAGGTCAACTTGTGAATTATGAAATCCAGCATGAAAAAAAACTGATTATACCTAGAAAAGAAAAAATAAGATGAAAGCGCTTTCTATTTTCTCACAGATGGTGTGACAGAAAACAACACACCTGGATGAATTTCAGCTACTGGTTTATAGATATACTCTCTCCTTAATATATTAAGATGTTTAAAAAATGCACTTAGACCATGACCTACAATGTACTCTGATAGTCACCTAGTCATTTTTTTAAGTACAGGGTTAGGGTTAGATTTTCTCTAAAGGGCAATTTTATTGAAACATTGAAAACATAGTGCCCCCTTCCATTTGAATGATGTGTGCATGTGGTAAAAATATTTTAAAAGGTGAAAAGATGTCTAATTATGACTAAAATAAAGTTAGTTCCCAGTAAGATTTCCAAGGGTGTCTGTTTGATCATTTTGATACTTCAAATTTTAATTTTATGGGGCAAAAAAACATACTGGCTCTGTTGTACAACTATTTTAAAGTCTGTGAGGACGTTAATAGTTGGAAAACTTAGCATATTCCTAGGCAGGAACCACTGCTGTAGTGGAAAATAAGGAAGTCGTAACCAAATAATCAATAACCCTGTTTCATTCTGATGACACTGCATTTATCACACCGAAAACCTTCAAAATGAAGAAACTCCCTGTAAATATTCTTCAAATAGTCATTGTCTGGAAATGTTTGCAAATAAATAAACACATCTTTTATTTATAGATATGTTTTACTCTTTAATAAAGCCTTAAAATGATTTTTAAATTTTGAATAGTCCTAAAAAAAACTAAAAAGCTTTAAAAAAAGCAATAAAACACTTTTCATTGTAACCCTAACTTGTAATTGTTGGGAGATGATTTCAAGTTTTTGCTCAGTATTCCAGAGTTTTAATTTCGTTAATAATTTGAAGAAGAGAGAGATAGAGATAAAAAGGAAGGAAAAATCAAGCTGGTTTAGTTGCATCTGTGGATCTACATTCATCTAAGAAGCGAGGAAAGAAAAGTACTTTCACTATGACCTGTCTGGTTGCCTTTAATGTGGTATTTGGTGGTGATATTTGTGTAATAAATACATACTGGCACACAGGAAACACGTCACTGCTGGGGTTTTTATTCTCTCAACGTGCGCCGGCATTTCCCATTTCGAGCATCTGCTCCGGTATTTTAAGCTGATCTGGTTAGTGAAAGCAGTGTTCAGCGGCCATAAAGGAAAGGTTTCACAATGAGCGAGCAGTAGACATTTGCTCAGTCATCTCGGCTGGGGGGGATTGGGGGACCACAAAACCTCCAGACCGGATCACAGTCGACCAGGGATCTGCTCGCCGATTCCTCCTCGCCGTACAGTAGTAGGCAGGGAGACTAGTGAAAAAGGTCACTTTGGTTTTTTTCTTCATCTTGATGATTGGTTGAAAATTGCGTCCCCAACCACAGCCCACAGATAAATCAGGTCAGATAAACACAGTTATTGAAGTTTGACATTTTGCACTCAGGAAAAAAAAAAATCCTGCTCTGAGAATAAATGCAAACACTGACGCCTCTGTCTTCACACAAAGTCCTTTGTGTCCCCCTAACAATGCTCTTATCAAACCACTACATTTCTTTCTCTTCTGCTAACTTTCTCCCACAAGATAGACAAATATGGCTGTGGCCTCCACTAACTGTACTATCTATTGTTTGAGCAGACCGAACCCTGAAGGAAATGCGCCTCAAAGAGGATTTATGTCCTGTGTGGTCGCCTTGTTTTCTGCCGACTCGATGTGTCAATATTTTTGTTGCTTGCGATTACCAGAGTGTCACAAACAAGCTGTTAATTGTGAAACGTTCTGGTGGAAATAAACAAGCACACCATTAATTAGCTCTCCTCAGGACCGATCATTAGAGGTTCCTTTCTGCAGGGTGAAACTGTCGCCGCAGCCTAGAAGAGAAAGTTGCCTGCAAGTCTGTCTCCGTCGACTCATTAAGAAAGTGATAACTCATCTCTAAATGCCATTGCACTGGTCCGATCTGATTTTGTGCTGCCTGTCATATCCATGGCTCAGAGCCAGCAGCAGCAGAGCTCAGGGTTTTCTCCTGCGCTCAAAGCTTTTCTCACGGCATCAGGTCTGAACTGCAGTGTCACATGAATCCGTGCCTGTAAATGGAGCAGATGCAGATGTCTTCTTCTAATGCACGCAGGATAAGGCTTTGCAGCAGGAAGCTGATGGCTGAAGGAAATTACCTGAATTATTAATCAAAGAGTTTTTTATGGTACTTTTAAGGAAGTCAAGTCTCTTACTACTGTCATCCTAAAACTAGGCATTGGCCTGCATATTATTCTAATGGTATGATAACCTTAAGGAAAATACAAAAGTATCAAGGTATTTACACAAAGGACAACACTGCACACACACACTCATACCTAAGAACAATTGGCAAGACCAGTTAACCTAACAGTCATGTTTTTTGGACTGTGGGAGGAAGATGGAGCACCCGCAGGAAGGACACGGTCTGGGACTCAATACCCAGGACCTTCTTGCTGCAAGTCAACAGTGCTACTAAGTGCGTCGCCTAGCAGTTGTGCTCAGGTAGCCAGCCTGCAGTCAGCTGCTTAACAGACATGCTGCTTATAGTAACCAACTGTTACTTTAAGAAGAGAACGGGTGGCGCTCCTGTAGTTTTAATAGTGTTTGTGTTTTTCACCACCAGAAATGTTCTTAAACAGACAAATTAGTCTTGTATAAACTGAGAACAGCTTAGCTTTCTTTCAAACAGCTGACCAGCAGTGTGCAGCAACATGTGGCGGATGAAAAGGGCAGTACTGTTTTCGAAAACGCTCCCAGACTTTTTCTGGCTTTCCATTAAAAGGACCATAGAATGATATCACAGAAAAGTTTTATTGATTTTAAACCTTAACCGTATAAAAATAGGCGTCAGTATTCCCTTGATAGCGGTCTGCTTGATGCCTGTACACTCTGGACTCTGATAACAGACTAACAGAGACAGAAACAGGGATAATAAAGCTCACGTTGTTGCTAAAAGATAACTAAAAAATGCTTTTGGCTGCTTTTTAATAAGAACTTTCATTCCTTTAATAAATTGAAGTTTAGCAAATAAAGGGAAAAATTTGTCTCACTGTACTGTTTAGTTGTGGATCCTCCCCCAGCAACCACAGTGGTGACCACATATAAAAAGCATAGAAGAAAAGTAAATAGACATGTTAACCAGCTAAAGTATAGATGCACTAGCCAGAAATTATTGGTCAATTTCCAATCTTCAGTTTTGGCTTGCCAAAAACTGATAACATTATGCCATATATTATGTGTTTACACATATCTCAACAAGATTTAGAAAATACAGCAACTCCTTTGTTCCTTCATTATTAAAACACCTAACTGACACTAAACATAGACAACTGAGTCTTCTTTACTCAGTAACAGCTATTACACTGAACAGTATTGTCATGGCAACCTGGATGTACTTACATATAGTGTGATCAAGCTCAAAATTGTCCGATTTAGTTCACCTGCCGATTTCGTGGTGTATAGCTTCTCTAAAATGTTCTTGTTATCCCGCACTATAAATATCATTTAATTATTTAAAAAATAATGTTGTTATTTTTGGTAAAAGGGTTGAAAAGCAGTTTCAGTCACTGTCTGAGGGTGTCTCGAAGTAGTTAGAAAAGTTGTGTTGACGTTAAAAACTTTTTCAGCATGTTTAATTTTATGCCTCTCTCATCAGCTACCATCCTTTGAGGATGCTTCTTAACACTGCAAATGCTGTTTTAGGATCGGTACAGGAGAATGAAAAGCAGGAATCACCAGCAAACATCTTATTTCAGTGAAGAGTGCTTAGCAATATGTAGAAATAGACAAAACATCTCTGTTTGTTGGTTACGAGCGGTGGTCACTGATTCATCGTGGCCGTGGCCCAGATGTTCCAGCCGTGTTTGGCAGTGGCAGACGATGTTGTGTGTACTTGCATGGACAGATCTTTGCATACACGCACTAATGCATGTATATGAGCAGTTGTGTGTGTGTATGTGTGTTTGTAATTGGGAGTAATGGGCGGGCTTGTTGAGGCGGGGGAAGAAGAGTTGGGGTATTTGGGTCTTTTTTTAAACATAGCTGCATTGTTATGGCTGCTTGCGCTTTGATGTTACCCAAACCTCCAACTTAGAGGCTCTCATTTTCGGCTCCTGACTCTGGAAAAGGCAATGACTTCCAGATTGGGGGACCTAGTCACCGCTGAGGACGGGTTGCTGGGGCGGGACGGGCTGTGGGAGGTCCTGGGGGGCAGAACAGGTCAGTCTGATGGGGGCAGAACAGGTCAGTCTGATGGGGGCAGTAACTGTGGATGCATCAAATAGGAATGTGTCAGGTCTTGTTTTTTTTTTTGTTTTTTTTTAAGAAATTACTTTTAGTCTATGGTGACAAATAACTGACTGAAAGTTTAAAGGATGAATGTATTAGTTAAATAATTCAAAAGTGAATTACAGTTTTTGGTTTTCTCTTTGAAGAAAACAGACATTTTCATACTTTCTTTCTCAGCATAGACAAAAATCAGTCATAAACTTTTCTTAGTCATAAAAGACGGTTTCAGGATTATTCCCCTCTGTGTCAGACCAGACAGTTCCAGTTCTTCATGCAGCTGTATGTTTTCACTTTTAACGCACCAATGTCCCTGACGGGAGCTTGTTTACAAGCTTATCAAATATAAGTGGCATCTAGAACAGGACTTTCCAGGAGATCACACAAAAGCATGCTGTCATATCTCTAATAAGCAGTTTGCACCTCATTTCCAGCTTCTGCTTAATAATTGTCTTGCTCTTTTTTTGCTTCTTATGTCTGCTTCAGTCTTTTTGCACTTAGTCTCTCATTGCAGGTGTGGGGGAATTTTACCACACATGAGATACAAACACCTTTTTTTCCACTCCTGTTCATCCATAAACCCATAACCATCTCTAGACGTAGAGAAAGAAAAATTTTTTAATAAGAGTGTGTATTTAAATTCACATTAATAATTATTATTTGGAAAAATGTTTGAAACATATCTATATAATATTTAAAAATACTAACAATAAAATAATAAGTAAAATTTTGTGATTTACTTATTTGAATTTGTTGTAATTAATTGCCTTTATTTGTAAATAGAAAAGTTACAAAACAATAATGTGATTTCTATGCATCATGTGTTAAGTTGACAAAAATGAAATAATGCATTTAACCTAGAATAAAATACATTTCTGATGCTAAAAACCTGTACAGCTGAACACCAGCTTTTTGATGGTAAACATATTTATTCTTCCTTGTGAGGATGGAAAAAATTAAGCATCAGGGTTGTCAAAATAGTCGATATTTTGACATAATCGATACTGGAAAAAAGAATAGAAAAGATATTCCTTTGCATGAAAATCGATACAAACTGACCCATTCACATTTGCCCAAATTGTTGCAGTCCTTCTGGCAGCAGCGCTGCAACAACAGACACTCAGTTTACCCTAGTAGGGATCTTTTGGTTTTGCTGGTGGTCAGAAATGATGCCAGAAGCATGTGGATTGTGAGTTTATTTTTGATTAAAAGCTGATTCAGCTTGATTGCTAGACTTATGAATGATCTTTATTTTTATTTTTTGACTTTGTTTATTTTCTTAGAGCAGAAATGCGCATTTTACACATTTCTATATGTAATTAAACTGCAACAAAGTAAGAAAAAAATCAAATAAATTGGTGAAAAATGACGTAAAATGTAAGAAATGATTTTAAAGAAACGCAGAGTAAGATGGAATCAATTACATTGTTCTCTTTACCCTCTTTAGTCTCTCTAGACAGGGTTATAATGTTTCTCATGGCCAGACGAAGCATATGTATTAGCTGAGCTTTTTTCTGTCCGATATCCCCCCCGTAACATAGTATATTTGATCCAGTGGAAGATAGATTTTTAAAATCTTTCAAATTACTTGCATCCCCATAAGTTGTTTCTAGCAAAAGATTTGTTTAGAGTAATTGGGATTCACTTGGGATTCACTCACGACCAAATGCGTCACAAAATCTCTTTGGGAGACAGCATTTCCACTGAGAGCAAAGGTAAATCAGCCAGCAATTTCCAGCCGTTGTTCGCGTCTTTTATTATTTCTGCTTTGCCACAACAAGGACGACTGAAAGAAGCTGTACATTTGTGTTTTTAATGTCGAAATCAACGTAAAATGTAAGATTAAAGATGTTAGACTCAAAAGCACTCCGAGGCAAGAGAGAGGACGCTTTAATTTCCTCTTCAAATATTGAAAGAGACTGATCTACTAAGAGTGCCATTTGAAAACTAAAGAATACATTAAAAGCGTTTTATCAGCATAAGACACGCTAAATTAAAGTGTGTGCGCACTCAGAAACGAGCGACTGCGTTATCTTGCTTGCATGTGTAAAAAAGCATACGTACACACACGTTCATGCGCTAGGGTCAAGGTGGAGGGCTGTCATTACAAACAAGTGATGTCTGAGATCCCATTAACTCTTACATTCAGCCGCAGATTTCTGTTCAAATAGAGTGAAGATAAAAGGCAGAAACAATATCCTGATGAATCAAAGGCCTTTCAAGTTAAATGAGACTACAGAGACATGGAGGGCTACATTTATGATTTCCTGACGCACTTTAAAAGGTGTTGATGTCTAATTGTAATTTTTAAAGTAATCACTTCTTTGAAGTAATTACATCTTTGATGTAATCAACAAATAGGATCCTTATTATTCAGCACTACTGCTGCCATTGGCGTCTGATCGGGACGTTCTTTGTCAGTATGGTTGCTTGATGTTGGCAGAAATTAGCCAGCATGGTCCAGATTGGTCTACAAGCTGTACCAAGATGCTAGAGAATACCCCATTAAAGGTGAAAGCTGTTGCAGTGTACACTGCAAAAACAGTGAACGAAGATAAAAGCAGAATGGGCAATATGAAGGAATGTAGAGAGCAGTGCCCTTTTTACGGTACAAGCAGAGTGTGAACGGACTGGATGTTGTATATTCTGAACCTGTTCAAACAGAGCACATTGTGGCCTTCAGTAGTAAACAGCTGCAAGGCTAGCTCATTTGTATAGCACCATTCATACACATGGTTTGCAACAAAAACATAAAAACTGTATTTAACCAAAAAGCAATGTGCATTTTACATTTAAACCAAATAGCTAAGACTTGATAAACACTGATAAAGTTATATTTGTCCATTATAGGAAAGCAGTGAACAGTAATGTTTTATTCCTGATTTAAAGGAGCAGTTCGGTTTCTACACATTTTAGGTTTTCAGGCAGTTTATTCCATAGCTGAGGAGCAGAAACTTAACGCTGCCTCCCCTCTTTTTTAGTTTTTGACCTAGGAACAGAGAATGAAGAGGTCTCAGATGTTTCAGGGGTCTACATGGTTGCATACATGTTCATTAACTCCAAAAGGTTTTTTTAGACCCAAGATCATTCAGTGCCTTAAAGATCAGTAACAAGACTTTTGAGCCAATCCCTTTGTAAACTGCGAGCCAGAATAGTGATGAAGCACTGGTGTGGTGCAATCTGTTTTCCTGGTGTTGGTCATGCTCTTTAGTTTTTAGCATCATTGAGTCTAAGGGCACATTCACACTTCTGGTCCGGTTCAGGATTCTGTTAAAGTGAGTAAAACCAGACACTCATTTGGCACGGTTTGCTTTCACACAGAGATTTTTTTAGACCGGACCAAACCAAGGCATGCAGTTGCAGCGGATTGTTTCGGGATCAGGATTGGGAAGATAAAAAGCATGAATAAAAAAGTCCATCTCATTGGGGTTTTTCAGGGTCTTGGATGGGTTCACACCGGTGTGATCCATTCCAGAAACCGGACTCTGGCATGGTACCAAGCTTTCCAGAGGATGGTGTGAAAGTACCTAAGTTCTGATCTCTCATCATTCATTTTTGGGGGCCAGAAACAATTACTTTTTTTCTTTTCTGCAGTATACTGGAGGAAATTCTGACCCCTCCACTGAGTAATATAAGGACTCACTAACTCATTCACTTGAATTTACTGTGATCATCTTGTAGTACTTCATTATCTGAGCTGGACGATCATAAAGATGTTGAATAAAAGTATTGTGAGAATAGAGCCTTGAGGAACCCTACATTCGATATTTGTTTGCTCTGATGTATAATTGCCAAAAAACACATAATAGCTCTGGTCTGCCCAATAAGATCTGAACCAGTTTAGCTTAGTACCAGACAATCTGGCCTACTTTTCTTTTCTATGAGTCAATATGTTTTGAACATTTGAATAGAATGCAGCACAGATGTCAAGTAATTTTTAGAGTAGTTTTAAATGCAGTGCTATCGACATGTGTCATAGACTGTAAAACATTTACCAGTTCAGTTTCGGTGCCTGCTGTAAGCACTGAAAAGCATTGTAAAGACTATTTTTCTTATCAAAAACAGTGAATTTGTTCAAATTTTATGTTTTTTAAGGGCCTGGGAATGATTCATTATTCAGGAATCCAATGAGTCCTCCTTGCCTTGCATGTTGTTTCTCTGTTAAATAAGTGAAGTTTCAGTCATCCACCGTTAAAAAAACCCTTTATTTCCTATTGATTTGTACCATGAATTTTTGCTGTGGTGATTTATGTCAGCCTTCAAAGGTGGGTAATTCATCTGCTGTAAATTAAAGGCTTGGAGAACTAGTCCCTCATCTCTTTATGTGTGTGTGTGTATGTGAATGTTTGTGTGTGTGCGCACGCCTGAAGATGGGTGTAAATTTTCACTCTTATCATCTAAGAAACTGCAGGTTTATGATTCATAGGGACTGCAAGTGTTATTCAGTGTTTCACATGTGCGTGTGTGTTTGTGTGTGTCCCATGTGCATGTCGGCACTCGTCTATTGTACCAAAAGTAATTATGTGTAAGTTATGTGTGTAGTGGGGGGTGGAAAAGGGGAATTTTTTTCTTAAACACAGAGGGGTAAATAATTATGGGTTAAATGAGTGAGCTCAGTCAGCCTCTGAGTGTGTGTGTTTATAAAAAAAAAAAAGGAAGGCACAGCAAAAGCCACTTCAAGGCGGGCTAATTACCCCGAGGAAGAGAGGAAACATAAATGGACTATTTTGTGGCTATAATGTTACAGCAAAACGGCTTCAGCGACCTCAGCACGTGAAGTGGAGCCACAGCAGATGTGTGTGTGCACGGGTTTGCATCCTTCTTGCAGCATATGCCGAGAAGCTGAAAATGTGTGCAAGAAATTCTTTCATATTCTGTGGTTGTGTCTGTAAATACTGATGTTGATGCGAAGGTATTAAATTTCTGAATCATCACGCGACTTCACATGAAATGTAAGCATTCATTTAAATTTTTGTCAACTCCTGTTTGTGCCCTCGCTCTCATGAGCATTATTTGCTTTGATTGAGGTTTTGGATTTTAATGTCATGTAACATTTACAGTCATACCATCTGCTGATGCAAACTGCACAGTTTTTGGGATTTTCCCTGCAAAATGTCAGTAATTCTGCAAAAACAAATCTAAAAATGTCATTATTTCTTCTTCTCTGGGCAGAATGCTGTAGTTAAATGCAAACGAAGGATGTCAAGTGTACATTATGTCAAATTGAAATACTGTGTGACTTAATTATCAAAATAAAGGCAGTTCGAAAATGAAGAAATAACAGCATTTTAAGTAATACCTTGCACCTAAATGTAGGTTTATTTTTTTTACTAAAACATTCAATTATTTATTCACGTTTCAACATGTTTAGTTGTCTACTTCTTATTTGTTTTTATGTTTATATTTATGTTTTTTGGTCTATTTTCAGGTCAGTTTATTAAGCACCATTCACAACACATGTATACTTTAGCCAGTTTAGAGTACAAAAAGGTTAAATGTATAAATTATGTAGAAAAAAAATACTGTCTAAGTTCAGTTGAAATCAGTCCAGTTCCTTTCACGTCAGTTTAGTCATATAGTCAGAAATTTAAAATAAAGCAGTACATGAGTTGTTTCTATGGGAAAGAAAGAAACAAAGTGCACACAAAGTTGCTCCATCAGTGGTAAAGTAATGGTTAAGTAGCCTACAGAAGCACTGGGCCAGGTGTACTTTCTATTGAAATAAAATCAAGAGAGTCGACGAAATGAATGGCAGCAATTGCTACTTCAATTACTTTCTCCAGGAAAGAGACAAAGGTAAAAACACAAACGCTGGCCCAGCAGTACCTTCTATGGGAGAATAATATAGAGACATGTATAAAGGTGCAAACAGAAATAGTCCCATTTAGTGTTTTGTCCAAGAAAAAGACAAACAAACGAGCGCTGGACTATGACTACTTTTTATGGTACAGAAAAGTACAAACAGTTAATGGTGGAGATAGGTGCATTAGTAGCCTTTGTTTAGGACAGAGATATAGCTAGAAGCATAAGCACTGGATCAGTACTTTCTATGGTAATAATAAAAACATACAGTATGCAAAGTTAAAGGCAGCAATAGCTTCTGCAAAGACTTTCTCCTGGAAGGAAACACAGAGTTAGGCGTGCTTTCTATGGTTTTCTATGGTACATATGGCTGTTTTATGTTCTGCTGTAGAAAAAGCTTCAAGAAATTCAACTAATTTTCATCCTTGCTACGTTCTCTGTTCATGTCGTTTACCAGTCTCTCACCAGTTTCAGACTTATACATACCATCAGCGTCAACATCCAGTCTCTGATTGTAGTAATAGTAACATAATACAGATGCACTAATTACAGACATTTGTGATGAAGAAGCACTCCAGAATAATAAATCAACATTGTCGGAATTAATCCAACTATCACTTCTACCCTAATTTCTGTGGTTGAAGTCATAAACTCCCTTATTGGGCATCACCTTTAGCTTTCTACAGTGTAGGAAAACACATATGTATCCCTGTGTCGCGTTTGTTTTTTTTGATGAACCAGCTCTTTTGACACGATCTTACATCTTCTCAAACCTCTAAGACATTTTTTTCATCTTTTCAGATTATTAAGAATGCAGCCCATCTTATTCCCCCCACCCCCCCTTCCACACTACCTGCTGCTCCATCTCCCACACTTTTTCAGCCCAGCGCAAGAGGCAGCACGTTTTGTTTTCACGTGTCTCAACATTAAAAGCGGTTTAGCGGTTTGATCTCGGCTCTCCAACCGCTCGTCGTGTGGCATACACATGAGGGGACGTCTCTGTGTTTGTGTGTTTGGTCAGAGTAAGACTTTAAGATGCTGAGGATAGTGTGTGTGCGTGTGTTAATGTGGAGTGCAGTGTGTGGAAGCTCTGCCTTAAAGTGATAAGGTATTCACTTTGTAACTCAGCAGGAGGCCCAGCAGGTTGCACAAAGATCTTCCTCTCTGTAGTGCTGCTTAATGCAAATGGACCTACATGCACACACACATCTGTCCATCTTCGATTGTAGAACACGTTTTCAGAAAAATGTTTGTGCACAAAAAAATCCTCGTCTTTTCCAAGCGACTCATTTGCACGTACTTGGAGCATCCATTCATACTCACCTAGTCAGTCACAAACAAATCTGCACTCGCACAGAAACATGCATGTTTATAGTTGCACAAAAACAATGACCCTATCTTACAAATACACTCACACCGCAAATTCAAACTGTATCTAAGCTTGCATGGCCTGACTGCCTCCAACTCTGCAAACCACTGCGACATATCGGATGTCGGCCACCATGCCGAGAGCATTAGCAATAACTGGATTTCACATAACTTATTGAGAGCCATTTGTAAATAGAAACATGAAAGGAAAGTAGCTCGCACGCAGCCTCACTTGATCATCAAAGGCTTATCGATCGAACAGTCCTCCTCCTCCTTTTTCTCCTTCTCTTCCATGCTACCCTGAAAACAAGCGGGAGAGCGAAGTGCAGCCCATCTGTTTTATTCCAAAACATGTTTAAAATATACAGCTTTTTCCTTTAGTCCTATGTAAGTGTGTGTGTCTGTGTGTCTGTGTGTGTGTGTGTGTGTGTGTATTGTGGCAGGTGTCTTTGTCTTCTAGCAAATGCAAATGTCCCAGTTTGATACTTTAAATGCAAACTTTCTGAAATTTGGGTTTTGGTGTTCAATTTCTAGTTGTGAAACTGAGAATTTCTTAACCTTTTCATGTTTCTTCTTGCATCATGTAAAATCTATCTCAAGGAAATGGCAAAGCACACACACACGCGATTGTGATGTTCTCTTAATCATTTTCTATTGAAGTTTTTTTTTACGATGTACAGATAACTGATTATATTTTTATATAACTTTTGTTATTCGGTTTATGTTGTAATAGGTCTTAGTTTAGGGTTTTTACTACTTTCACTCATAGCTTCAAAAAACAAAAAACTGTTAATCGACAGAAAAGTAACTATTAACCCACTGTTTTTGTATTTCCCTTCATGCATTTGGTATTTGCACTTTATTACATGATTGCAATAAGTGAAATATACAAAGATGCAGTAAAATCTATACATTTACCTAAAGGCTTGTTATCACCAGCCTAATGATTTTATTGAATCGTAACTGAACGGATTCTGTATCGTCTCCTCAACAGTCCAACAAAGTGTCGGTGGTACAACAATCCCACGGGATGCACCCGCTGACGTCCCTGCTGCCCTATAGCAACGACCACTTCAGCCCGAGTCCTCCACACCTGCCCACTGACATGAGCCAGAAGACAGGTGGGATCACACTGAGAGACACACATGCAAGTCTGTGCACTTGTTTAAATCTGACCCAAATCTCATTGTTTCGTTTGAGTAGGCTGGAATTTCTTGTAAACTTTTCTTTTAAAAGTTGCCCTTTTTAATAGTTATTTGATTCCTACAATGTCTTTGTAAGTTGTTGCTTTTTCATTCCTTTTCAGTCCAATCCTTCTAACCATTAAAACAACAGTTTTATAGTGAAGTTAGTCTAAAGCATGCTTTCAATAAGCTACCACCTCATAAAGTTTTTGGTTTTTTATCACATATTCATTTAAGAAATCTCTAGATTGCTTGTAAATGTTACTTATCTTTGTATTTGTGTATTTACTCATTTTAATCTTTTGTCTTAAATAATCTGTGTTTATTGTGCTCTTCTGCGCATATTGCTCTTAGATAAATTTGGAACAAACGATATAATACAACCCGCTATTGCAGATAACCAGTCATGTCTTTACAAACTACAAAACAATTTCAGGAAAGACCTGAACCAGAAGCTGAAAGATGCATCCACCTTCAGTTGATCCACTACTTGGAGCTTAAATAATTTATTACAGTATTATAGGGAGGTCTGTATCGCAAAGCTTTGTAGATATTAAGTACAAGTTATTTTGAGCTGTGGATATGAAGCTGAATGCTTGAACTACCAAGTATCTCTTTATGAGACTCTTATTTTTAGGTAAGAAAGGAAGTATCTCTTAGACCAACAACACTGTTACTCAAGTGTTAAAGAAGCCTCAATCACTTTTAAATGGTTCATGAGGCAGCATTTTGAGTTCCTGGTAGATAATAGAAACTGTGAGTGTCAAACTATCACAACGGGCTAAAGTTAACCTAAGTTTGCCTCTGCTAAACTTAGGTTTTTTTTCCTAGTTTATTGAGTCTGGACTGCATTTGATTATCTATAGTTTAAAATCTAAATGTCTAAAACCGATTAAACCTGAACTGTATAATTCTACACTGAAAAAAGATTATTTAAAACACAGTTTGGGATTAATAAAACCTTTATTCTATATATGAAAACCCAGAAAGGAAGAACATGGTATGTTGGCATTAGAAACCCCTTAAAAATAAACAAACAGAGAAACTACAATAGATGCACCAGTCAGACCTGAACTGGATTATTCTACGCTGATTTGATGTTTGTGATTTATTAAACCTGTACTCTTATAGTGAAATTAATTTAGTCTTCAGAAAAATAAATCTCATCTCTCTTCTTTTAATTCACATATCTTACTCTGATACAATAATTTCTTGTCTGTCAAACTTTGTTATTTTAAGTATTTCTTATAGATTTAACACCAAAACTGGTAACAAATAATGTTTGTGTGACAAGCTGCGGGGAACAAAATGCACATTTCATGAGGCGTTTTGTCTCTGGAACATATTTCCTAGAACATTTTTATCTCCTTTGGCTGTTTCTTGTGCATGTTTCTACTGTGGAGTATAAAACCAAACGGATCGCCCTTCTATAGCAGAGGAGGTCCAGTATGTGATTGAAAACATTTGAATTATAGTAATGTTTGTGTGCAAATGTACAGCTAGCTTGGCTTTTGAATTAACTGAGCCAATCCTGACTGTGCAGGACAGAGCACAGTTTTCAACAAGTGCTACTATTTAAAGAGATTATTTATGACAATTTCATAGTAGTTCAGCTCTGAAACTGAATCAAAATAATTTTTTACTAGGAAGAAATCTGTAGTAATCCAAAGATGCTAATTAAAAAACACTGCGGGATGTGTCTTCTAGGAACAGTGACCACACACATTCTGTATGTTGCAGTAGCTGCTTCTAGATTGGTTAAGATCTTATTTGGCAGTCCGGAACTACTTTGTGTTATTTCGTAATTATATTTCTGTGCAAACAAAGATATCTTGTGGGGTTCCTCAAGGCTTCATTCTCGAGACACTTTTGTTCAACATCTATTTGTTACATTTAGATGTCAAAAGTGACGTTTGGGTTTCCTTTAATTAAATGTCTTCCCTAAGGTTGGCAGATATTATCAAAGCACTTCAATGCAAACCCTGTAAAACAAAGCAAGGTTCAGCATGGGTAGCTACGTAGGTTTAAATGTTGTGTATGCAAACAAAAATACAGAAAATATGAACTGGCAAAGAATTGGTGCTGGGAATATTCAACCAGTAAGAAATGTTTTGCTCTCCCACACTACAAGGCTCCACCTTTAGTTCAGAGATTCAGTGATCTAATTTTGTCCTGGTTCCTCCAATGGAAACACGCTTAAAGGACCTCAATACCTAGTTCAAAAAATTTTTTGCTGAGTTGTCTGTAAAGTGTAGAGACAACATTAATTCATCCCTCGGGTTTAGGAACATTTTCACGCCCGAGTGATTCATAGGTCAAAGTTAAGTGGCTTATCACAGAAAAAATGCATTTTTTTTCTTAAAATTGCCAGTGACCGAACCGAAGATGGGTGAAAAAGCAGCCAAAGTTAAGGAAAAAAGTTAAGGACTACCTTTCAGGATAACATGAAAGGTTGGCTCTTTGGAGGAAGTTGTAAAGAAATGAAGGACAACTTAAACAGCTAATAGCAGACTCAAGATAAAAGTCGTTACTACTGATAGAATGTCTTATATTCACACACACACTGGGACACACATGCTAGAGACAGCTGTTGAATTATTTCACACACGTTCTGTTTGTGTTGTTAAAAAATTATTCATCACATCTGCAAAAAAGATTCCGCACACACATATATTCCAAAGCTGTGTCATTTTACCAGATGTGGACACACACACGTGATGTAAGATAACAAATTGATTGTCTCCATATACCTCTGTCTCTCTCTCTTTTACTCACACTCACACACACTTACACGCGTACACACGCACCAACACACACAGACGCTCTGTAAGCCTGTGGCCATCCCGCAGCAGCTCTGAAATGGCCAGCTCCTCTGAAAGGACTGCCAACCACACACACACACAAAGATGGAAACAATTAGGGTGACAATCGCAGAAACCATCACAGCAGCTCACATGAGCTTCTCCGTACAGATTCACCCTGTACTCTGGAAGGCACAAGCTAGCACACCCTGACATTTAAACATGACTGGAGTTTTGCCTTTCTTTACGCACAGCCTAAAGGGTGGTTTGACCATTGAATGTATTTGTAATACATTCTATAAGCTTTTTATTTTAAATTTCATGGCACTCTCAAAGTCATTACTGGGAGCATCCTGTGAGGATCAACTTCCACTATCGAAACTGGGTCAGATCTTCATATGCCCTCTCTTATCCGAAGCTAAAACAGTCTAGTCTCTGTGACAAAGAACAGAACAAATTCAGTCCTATGTACGTTTAAAGATTGTTTTATGTAATTGAGCATATCAGAGGGCAGGAAAAGGAAGGCGCAGGCACAGAGGCAACGGAGCGTCCGTTGGTACATTTCCAGTGAAATGAAACTAAAACATCACTTTTATAACTAGCATTTGTTTGATCCTATCCTGTGGTTTCTTTGTGTATTGTAATAACTGCACTGCTGATGGGAATTTCTGATAACAATAAATACCACAGTCTCTTATGAATGGCCTAAAAGGAACTTGTTAAAAGCTGTAAGAAATCACGTCAATGACAGACAGTAATGTTATATGGAAATGGGAGAAAACAATAGTGCTCAAAAGTTAAGGAAATGTGTGATAGCAGTATCATTGTTGAATATTGTGATAAGAATGTCGATCCCTGACTCTTCATCAACATTATGTCCCCAGCATTCCCCTCATCCCATTCACTAAAATCTATATCAGGTGTAGGCATCGAAGGCAGTGATAGTTGCAAAAGTAATCATAAAACATTTTGTCCACCTGTGTATAATTTAATCTCAGTATAAAACCAGATGTTCTGTGAAGGCCTCAGAGGTTTGTTAGAGAACATAGCTGAACTAACAGTATTGATGAAGACCAAGGAACAAAGCAAACAGGTCAAGGAGAAAGCTGAGGAGTCTTTTGAGGCAGGGATAAGGTATAAAACCATATCTCAAGATTTGAACCCAAGATTTCCCTTCCTGCAGGACAGTGACCCTAATCATACAGTCAGAGTTACAACAGAATGGTTTAAAATCAAAGCATTCATGTGTTAGAATGGCCCAGTCAAAGTCCAGGCCTAAATTCAAATAAGAGGAAAGCTCGTAGAGAAACACCCTGAAGACTTGCAGCTGTAACTGCAAGGTGGTTGTACAAAGTATTGATTTTGTGAGACCGATACACATGCCAGCCACATTTTTTAAATTTTTATTTGTTCAGCAAAATGAAAATGATTCTTTTTACCTCCATTTCACAACTTGGCACCACTTTTTATTCTATCACACAAAAACAAAAATGTGCATTGAGGTTTGTGTTTATAATGTGGCAAAATGTTAAAAAGCTCAGGAGGTGTAAATACTTTAGCAACAGCTCAGTAACACACTGACGGCATCCATGAGACCATTTTTTCTGTAAAGAGATCCGGAGACAATAAGATGAAGTGAGAAGAATGACAGTATTGTACTGCTGTGATCAGTTATTAAACAGAGAGACCTGTGGTAATCCTTCGCCTGCTCCGTCTGGAAATCCCCCTTTTCCTACAAACAAATGCACCCTGTCTGGTCTAGACTCTGTGTGTATGTCCATAACTGAAGGTGGATTCGTGACTCAGCTCTTAATGACAGACCGAGCCACCTGCTTCTACCTCACTGATCCACAAACACCTCGCTAACACCTGGCTGCTCCTGCCGCTGCATCCAGTCTTTCTCAGGACATTTCACACAGGAGGAGTGGTCACACAAATCCACACTCACTTTACCTCATACCTGCGACTTGTCAGCTGATCACAGGTATGGGTTACCTCACCTGTGAGGTCATTTCTCTTAACACACCTTTACTTTTCTAACTCTGTTCAGACAGGATTATGGTCTTTTTATAATCGTTGACAAACTCAGAGGATTACAGTTAAGGAGTGGGGAGCTGAGGTGAGGAATTCCTTTGCTTGAAACAACTTGAGTTGGAATAATTAAGACACATGACCAGAGCTGCGGTCTACTGCTTAAAGATGGTAAAATGTTTCACTCATCATAGAGGTTTTTAAAGCTTCAATCACCAGATTCTTTTACCCTTTGGCCATCATCACGCATTTTCACAGTTTAAGTAAAAAGTGCAACCATTCCTTGCTTAAAGCCATTCTTTAGTGTTTATTAGGTTCACTTCCAGCTTGGATTAAGTCTAAAAAATGTTTTTTCTTCTCATTGCAGAATAAAATTTGTTTTCCTTTTGAATTTCTGAACAGTTGTATCAGTCTTTTGTGCTTGTCCTTGTTTTTTTAACCATTCCTGATCTTGTTTACAATAAAACAGGACACTTTCAGATTCCCTTTGTTCCACGAGATTCATCTAATAAAAGCAATCATCAGAATAAATTGTTCTGGATGTCTTTGTTGTTTCGGTCCAACAACATGAAACATGCAGTTATTAAAGTTTAGCTTTTTGCAGATTTATTTATATTACCAGGACTCGCTGAGCAAATGTTTGCTGGAATTATTTTTGTTTATTACAGACAAAAAAAAAATCATCATTTAGTTAGTGTTATATGGAACTTGAATCAGTATATCTGTGTGAAAACAACATTGATTTATTTTCTCCCTCAGCACAGTCAACGTCTTTTTTGTGGCTAGTTATAGAGAAAAATTAGCAGCCTTTTTTGCCGTACTTATTTGTTTTTTAAAGCAGAACAGCATCACATGGATTGCTTTGCCATTAAAACAAGAAAGATTATGTGACTGAGTTTTAAATTGACAATACAACCAGTAACAATACAAGCTAACAAAATACAAATATCTAATAGGGCTTTGCTGATGTTGATATAATTATCTAATTATCCCGCATCATAATTGGTGCCTTCAAAAGCAATAAATGCAGAGCAGAGCATTTACGAAAGAGAATGAAAGCATTAATTGTTATTATTTGCTGTTATGTTCAAAAAAACTTTTAAGGAAAATAAATGAAATTAGATTAACCAGCTCAAATGAACTTTTTAGAAAATGTTTGTATTTTAGGCTAATCACAGCATTAAAGCTGTTGCTAGCATAGCAGATAGTTTCAGTTATTGTTAGCTTAGCTAACATTCTGTTATCATTGTAACTAATGCTAGCATTTTAGCAGATTTCTATTTTTATAACTTTATTGTTGATTGGGTTTGCTATTGATTGCTAACATGCTATTATTATTATTATCACAACCAATAATGTTAGCATTTTAGCTAATGATTCAATAGTAGCTGTTGGCATAACACATAGTGTTTGCTGCTTATAAGTCACTGCAGGCTACATTTGTAATAGCTGAGCTGCAATCCTGAGCTATTTACTCATATTTTTTTTTTCTAACATCCATAGAAACTCTGTGTCACCACGATTTTATTAAACAGTTAGTTGTCATTATGTGGTTGAACCATAAGATGAGTGTGACTGTGCTGTTTTTCACTTTCCTTTAATTACACATGAAATATTTTAAAGTGTATTTTTTACTGCATTCATATCAGTCATTAAATATAAGTATCAAATATTCAGGTTTTCATCCAGTTTTGTCTGTGTGGAACTGTATTCCTATGAATCGCTTATTATTTACATAAACACTATGGAGCAAAACCAAAGCAGTGTTCTCTCATCATAACATAACGTGGGTGGTGGCCAGTAAATGTTCCTGTAAAAGTATCTGGCGTTGCCAGCATATTTCTTTCTGAAATCTTCTGAAGGTTAACAGTTTTTTCTTTTTAACTTCCTTTATTGTTTGTTAAGCTCCAGTTCTCACCTTATTGTCAGTGCACGGCTTACTTCCTGTGCTATTTCCATTACCACCCACTGTCTGTTTTCAGCCCTGCCTTAAGATATGTCTTCCTTTTGTGACATTTTTACTAAACTCACCCCGTCCCAACATAATTTTCCCATTGACTTCCCCTTTTTTATTGCATAACATCATTTAATTGATTTATCAGCTACATTAGAATATCTTTACTCCCCTGAAATGTTCTCTTTTTTGTAGTGGCCTTTATTTCATAAGTTGGTCAACAGCAAATGGGGTGGACAAATAGGGAAGACATGCCGCAAACGTCAATGGGCTGGGACTCAAACCCATGTGGACTGTAACCCCCGTACATGGGTCGCACGCTTTACCCATGCACCGTGCCCACTCCCTTGAAATTCTCTGTTAAAATTTCTAGGTATGTTTCTGGAATCAAAACCTACATTTAGATCATTAATGGGAAAAATAATAAGTAATAAGCACTCATTCTTTTACATTTAGCTGCACAACAGACTAGCAGCTGATATACTGTGTGTTGGACAATGAAACTGAAACACCTGGTTTTAGACCACAATAATTTATTAGTGTGGTGTAGGGCCTCCTTTTGCGGCTAATACAGCGTCAATTTGTTTTGGGAATGACATATACAAGTCCTGCACAGTGGTCAGAGGGATTTTAAGCCATTCTTCTTGCAGGATAGTGGCCAGGTCACTACGTGATACCAGTGGAGGAAAACGTTTCCTGACTCGCTCCTCCAAAACACCCCAAAGTGGCTCAATAATATTTAGATCTGGTGACTGTGCAGGCCATGGGAGATGTTCAACTTCACTTTCATGTTCATCAAACCAATCTTTCACCAGTCTTGCTGTGTGTATTAGTGCATTGTCATCCTGATACACGGCACCGCCTTCAGGATACAATGTTTGAACCATTGGATGCACATGGTCCTCAAGAATGGTTCGGTAGTCCTTGGCAGTGACGCGCCCATCTAGTACAAGTATTGGGCCAAGGGAAACCATCAATGATCCACCCCCATGCTTCACTCTGGGCATGCAACAGTCTGGGTGGTACGCTTCTTTGGGGCTTCTCCACACCGTAACTCTCCCGGATGTGGGGAAAACAGTAAAGGTGGACTCATCAGAGAACAATACATGTTTCACATTGTCCACAGCCCAAGATTTGCACTCCTTGCACCATTGAAACCGACGAAACCCGAATATCCCTTTCAGACAGCTTCCTCTTGCGTCCACAGTTAATCCTGTTGGATGTGGTTCGTCCTTCTTGGTGGTATGCTGACATTACCCTGGATACCGTGGCTCTTGATACATCACAAAGACTTGCTGTCTTGGTCACAGATGTGCCAGCTAGACGTGCACCAACAATTTGTCCTCTTTTGAACTCTGGTATGTCACCCATAATGTTGTGTGCATTTCAATATTTTGAGCAAAACTTTGCTCTTACCCTGCTAATTGAACCTTCACACTCTGCTCTTACTGGTGCAATGTGCAATTAATGAAGGCTGGCTACCAGGCTGGTCCAATTTAGCCATGAAACCTCCCACACTAAAATGACAGGTGTTTCAGTTTCATTGTCCAACCCCTGTACGTAAATAATCCCTCTCAATTTATCAAAAATCAATTTAGAAGGATGATCCTTCACCTTTTTTAGGGAATGATTTCATTACACATGTATAAAAAGATTCTGAATATTTGTCTAAATGAAGGTTTATTTATCAAATGAATTACACCTAACTAGGATTGTTTTTATTGTCTATTACATTGGGGTATGATTACTCATTATATATCTAAGTAAACACCAATATTTCTATAATTTTCATCTAAATAAGAAAAATAGGATATGAATAATAAATTAACATTTAAAATATTTTCAGTGTTGAAAGGTTTTATCATATCATTTATTATCTAATTTCTGCTTTGTCAGAAAGGAGTTCATGTCTCTTTTAAAATTCTAATATCAGATATTTAAGTGGGCAATTTGTTTGGGATAAAAGGAAAAAATAAGGTCAAAATTTCAGAACCGCCCAGAAATCCAACGAACTAAACCAGAACATCAGGAATGAATCATGAGATGTGGCACAGCATTTCTTGCCCCTTCTGGTAATAGCTTTTGGGATATCTGGAGGCTACTCTGTTGGTCATGGAGAAAAAAACACACTCTAAAATAGAATCACTGAGAGCTGCTGGGTATGTCTAAGGTGTGGAGGAGAAACACAACTTCACACAGAAATTTGACAAAAGTAAAACACTAAACATTTCAAAAACAAAAACATTTCTTGCAACCAAATCTGTCAGGTTAAACTGGAAATAGCCATTTTTTCTCTGTTTCTGTTCGAGTCCGGATTTGGCTTCGATTGAGAGCTTTTGGAGGAGTCCTCATGAGTCTCATGAGCCAATCATAAGTGGACTTTGAAAAATGTGGGAGCTTGTCATGCTACACAGTCTATAAGAAAACGTTATTTAACATTTTTTCCTTTCCTTTGAAATTGACTGAGAGCCAGAAACGTGAACAACTGTCATTGTAGATGAAATATCTCCATGAGGAAGCTGCTTTACATTCAAGGTTTCCGAACATGTAATTATTCTACTGAAGAAAAAGACAGGTTAACAGATTAATCACTATTTAAAGCTAAAGCTACTGGTTTGAAGGAGAGCAGTTCTTGTGGGGAAAAGGTCAAATCTAGGTGTTTGTGGTCACTATAACAGTTACAACACATAGCAACTGACCCCCAAATGTTCTCTTTCATATAAGCTCAGCTTTTAGACAGGAAAAGACTTAAAATCAAAGACTTCCTGAGGGAATGACAGGAATGCAATGATAACAGCCTCTTAGATCAGATTGTTGACAATCATTAACTATTTTTTTTTTAGTACCCAAAGAAGTCAAACCACAGCAAAGTGATTAAAGTATTTTGTAATTAACAAATGGATATTACTAAAATCCACATTTTTACATAATATTTACCTATATGCGATAAATAATTTTTGATACAATGAACCATTAAGTTCAGTTACAGAAATCATAGTCTGTGCAATTAGGGTTATGCTTTGAGTCAATTAAAGCTGCACCTTTAGGTTCTATGGATTTTATAGTTTCCCTATAAGACATTGCAGACTTCACATTGATCATCCAAGGCTGCAGTGTGTCTTTTGTTTTTGACACTGTGTGACTCACCTGTTCATTTCAGACATATCTGCAGTCAAGCATAAACACCACGCGTGATTCAAAACTCAAACATCTTCCCATTCGATCAAGCGCCATCACATTGCGTTGATGTTTGCTTATGACTGTCGGATGGACAATAAATTAGAAAATACAGAGGGAAAAAGCAGAAGTGAAACACGTCTGTGCTTATTGTATAGATCTGTAGGTGTTATGGTGCATGTTAACAAGAGTGTGAATAACTTTAGCAGACTGCAGGTGCACTTTGGGGTATTTTCAGATTAACTTATTTCTGTAATTTGTTGTGAAAACCAAGGAAAGGGCCGCATGTAACAATCTAGTTTTATGTTTCATATAAAACATGATCTGAAACCTCACTTTTTTCAAATTAATAAGCAATCTGAGTCTGTGAATTTGCTGCAACACTAAATGTTTAGTTGCCATATACAGTTTTTTACCTTTAAAACGTAACACTTCTCACCAAAAGACTTTGACTGCATCTTTAATATACAACTCATGAAAAATAATTATATAAATATCAAACTCGCTAGTATATCGGTACATTTCTAGATGTTTCTGAATTTGTTGCTTTTTAAACTTTTTCACTCAGATCTAAACTATTGCAGCAGACATTATTTGATTTTTATTCAAGAAGTAGGAAATTAATTATTATACATTTAAAAATTGTCATAGTATTTTTTTTCTAATATTTCTTTTTAAAAAACTGTCAAATAAAAAAAAAAAAAAATACAAAGTAAATATGAGTTAAATGTCTCAAGAGGTAAACACATAAAAAGTAAGTTAAAGATTTATGACTCTTTAAAAACTTTCAAACAGGATGCCAATTGTTTCCATTTTCAAAATTAATAGCAGGAGAGGGATACAGTTCACTTAAAGACATAAAAAAACAAGAAGTGAAACTGCTTATTGGAAATGAAAAAAGATGAAAAGTACCTCCTGTAGCTTTACACTGTAAAACACATATTATTACTGTGAGTTTCAATCTTTGCTCTTAGTAAAAGTAACTTTTTCAACACTTGAGTAAGTCCCACCCTTACTGTAAGAAAGCACTACAGAGTTTTCTTCTGGTCTTGGCCTCTTTTATGTGCACCACACAGGCTGACTGACGAGTCATTTAAAGGCGCAGAAGCTGCAGCGCTTTCACTCTCAGTGGTTATAACCACCGCAGCACATTATTGACACCGGGATACTATTTTCAGCTACTTCACTCTCATTTTAACAAACACTCGTTCTGATAGCGAGCTGGTTTGACTCAAATGGTCCAGCTTTGATCTGGTTCCCGAGACGCTGACATGGAGGCCGTGAGATAGTTGCAGTTGCTTGGGTAATAGATGGCCGCTTTTAAAAAAGGGGCATTCCAAAGAAAACTGCCCCATTACTGCTGCTAATTTCCCCCTTCAGGTTTCCCAACAGCAGTCAGTGCTGCTGGTGACAACAAGGGAGAAACGTGACTTACAGAGACCGGTGTGATGTTTCCAGCGCCGCGAGATAATACTGGCAAGCCGGCGAAATAAAACTTGCCCTTTGGGTTTTCGATTTTGATGTTTGCAAGCAACTCATTTTAGCGAAACTGGGTGACTTCGAGAAAAGATGTGAAGTTCATCACTTCAATATCACTAAATGTAATAGCATTCAGTTATCAATATTATGGACGATTTCCATCTAATCTATTATGTTCCTCTGGTTACATTTAGGAAAGAGCATAACCTTTGTGTTTATTGTGCATAATGTTATTTGCCCATGAACAAATTCAGATTTGTTAATACAATTATTAAAAAGACAGTTTTAGTTCTTATAGCCATAATATTTTCTCTGTTTTCCGATTAGTTAACCTTCATGTGTTAAAGTTACCACAGAAATAAAGTTTGAGGAATGAAGAAAACATGTTTTCCATTATACAAAAGGTCTACTTCAGAGAAAGGTGTTTTGGCAAAAAAAATATTCGTAGCCACCTTTGTCACAGATGTTTGATCAGTTAGAGCAGCAAAGATTTAAAATCATTTCAGCTGCTTTTAAAGAAAGAAATGCAGTCAAAAGGACTGGTTTTCTCTTGCAAAGGTTTTCAGCTTCTTGATTTCCTTCTTCTGCTTAGTGAACTCACTTTACTGAGTTATAATCTCACTGAATGATAACCTCGAGTAAAAATCTCTGTTGTAACATTATATTTGCACATGTATTTAAAACAAAAATGTGCAACATGATCTGGTTTCCTTTATTTAAGATAGAAAGGCAACAATTATTCATGCTGTTGCTAAAATTATATTACTTTTAGATAATCAATTATAGAAATGGCATTTATAACACTTCTTTATTGTTATTTAGGATTTTTTAATAGACTTCAGCAAAAATCTAGAAGAATAAGTTGTTTTAAAGTGCAGACTTTGCAGAATATCAGAGCTGGACTATATTGAATAACACTCTTCATCACAATATAAATTTATGCAATGTCTCAATTGCAATGGACTGCTTGGGTGTAATATTTGGTTGAATATTATATTTTAAGAGCCATGCATGCAAATTCTGTATAAAATACCATTTTACCCTCTTGGATAGACTTTCACTCTCCTTGATTCACACACTTGATGTATATTTTAAGTGTTGGAGATGCTAAAGTCCACAAAGAGTGGTGTGGAACATTGCGATGAAGAAAAAGTAATAAAAGAGTCTGGGAAATCTGGGTAAATCATAATTTATGCTTCAATTGCTATATTCAGCAATATTATTGCACTCACATGTCCTCCTGATATCATCCAACCTAACAGAATATTATTAATTTTTATTAATTGACACAAGTCTAACAAGCTTATACTGCTGGTTAATTAGCCAGGGGATCTGCCAGGGTAAACACTACAGTCGACTGCTTAACAGACAAACTGTTACGGAGTCACCCTGAAAGAGTGATGGGTGGTGTTCCTTTAGTTTCCACATCATGACTGTCCTTGTTTTTTATCGCAGTGAAGAAATACTATGTTGTAGCCTTCTTTTTGCCAGACAGTGAGCACCAATGGAGAATGGAAACTCTGTTACTCAAGAACTTTCTTCAGTCTCTTAAAAAAGGACTTTAGACTTTTTAAAACTTGAGTATACCAGGAAACCGGTCTATACCAAGTTCCAAGAGTTTTTAAAGACACTTTTCCCACTGTAAGATCCTCAGCTCCAACTTTCCAGCTTTGTGATTGGATGTTTGACCCTACATTTTAGGTGAACAACTTGCTCATTTATGCAGTTGCTCCAAGTGGTGAAGAAGTGCAGGAGCCAGGAACCTCCTAATCCTGTACATCTCTGTGCATCCATACCAAATATCGGCTGTAGGTCACGGAACATTTGTAGTTCTATTGTACAACACTGTGCTTCTTGTCTCGGTTGATGCAAAGGGATCTTAAATGCTGCAGTACTTTGCAAAGGAACCATGTAATTAAGAGTCCCTCTGTTTTGCTCTTGCTTGTAGGTCTCTCTATGTTTGCTTTGCAGCACCGTTATCGAGTCTCACGTCTGCTTGTTTCTAATCAAGTATACCCTGAATAACACATCTATGTGTTTAATTATGTAAAATGCATTTTGATGGGAAAAACAATTCTTGGTAATGAATCTGTGACAGATGAAGAGCTCTCCTGTGAAGACATAAGAGAAACAAAAACAGCTTTTTTTCCTCTAAATGCAGTATTTTTTTTACAGTTGATTAAAGACTTTAGCTGGTAATGTTTGTCTGAGACTAGATTACCTTAAATAAAACAAATATTTATGATTTTTTTTTGCATGATTAATCCACTAAATATACAAAGAATTGCAAAACTATTTATACCCCTTGATCTTTTACACAATTTGCCACATTATGACAAACCTTGTTGCATTTTACCAGGAAATGATGCGATAGACAAATGAAACATTATGTGTAAAGGAAAACCAACACAACAAATCGCCCACACCTTTCCAGCTGTCAAACATGGTGGAGTCATACATTTGTATTCAGTCCCTCAGAGATAATGCTTAGTAGAAACACCATTCACTCCAATTACAAGTCGTTTGGTCTCTACCAACTTTTCACATCTAGAAGCTGACATTTTTGCCCATTCTTACAGTATTTGCAAAATAGCTTTAGGTTAATCAGATTGGATAAAAAGCCATGCCAAGGATTCTCAATTGGATTTAGGTCTAAACTTTGACTAGGCCATACTAATGCATAAATAGACTTTGAACAAAACCATTCCATGGTAGATCTGGCTGTATGCTTAGGGTATGCTTTGTTGGTACATTCAGCCTCTAGCAGGTTTTTGTCTGGTATTGCCCTGTATTTAACTCCATCCATCCAAGAAAAGCATCCCTACAGCTTGATACTGCCACCACCATGTTTTACCATGAGATGGTGTGTTCAGGCTGATGCTAAGTGTTACTTTTCTTCTACACACAGAGTTTTGCATGAAGGCCAAAACAGCATCTTTTCCCACGTAAGCCACTGTTTCTTATGCAGCGCATGACTAATAGTTGTCCTGCTTTCTCCCATCTGAGCTCTACTTCACAATTATGCACTACTTTGTGTTGGTCTATCACAAATCCCTTTGAAATACTTTCTTTATGGTGGTAATGTGACAAAATGGCAAAAACCTCAAAGGGAATGAACCCTTTTGCATTTGACATCGCTTGCTTATTTTCATTTTCATTTCATGTGATGCCCAGTTTTGGGTTTATCAGGGGGAAAATGCCAAGTTTTTGTGTCCAGACAAACTTAATTGGCAGAGCAGTACCTTTTCCTAGTGAGAAATGTTTGATATAATCAAGGTGAGGCAGAGCAGAGGTTAGGTTAATGTAAGGGGTAGATAATGAAGAAGATGAGAGAGGAACAAAACAAGCTGAGGTCTGTAATGAAGGAGGGGAGGTCAAAGGTAAGAGAGGGGTGAGTCTGGATCCTGGAGGATCGGAGAGCCACGACAAAAAGCCAAGGGAGCACAGGACAGAGGGGGGTGGGTGTGGCAGGATTAATGGAGGGGATGACAGATCAGAGTGGTGAGACAGGTCGGCTGACTCAGTCACATTCCTGTCATCCGGATTTATAGCAGCTTGGGGTCCTGAGACAGGCCCGGAGCTGCGGCCAAATTACAGTCATCTACAGCATTCCTCTGCTGCAAACACAGGTTAGCAGCACAGCCGCGCTAAATGCTAGGTGCTGCCTGTTGACAAATGACTTCCTTTGAAGGGCACAAAGAAAGAGGGAGACGGTCAGAGAGAGGCAGCCTGTTTACTGAGCGAGGGCAGAGAGTCACACAGTCTGCGTTTTCTTTTGTTGGAGAGCAACTCTGCCATAAGTAGAGATGAAGACTGAATGTTTGTATGCATGTTTGGGTGTGTTTGTACAATGTGGGAACAGTCACCACAGGCCAGATTATGCAGTTCCCAGCGGAGGGTCCCCCACATGTGCACGGACACACAGAGCGACCGCACGGATCGGGAGCACGGGACCTTTGTTAGGGGAGTCTTTAATGGCAGGTTCCCAGGCTGTTAATGATGCTGATAGCAGCTCAGACCGGAGGCCAGGTTCTGACCTGAACAGACAGAAACACACAGAGATCATTTACTGACATTACGCTGTATTATAACAACCTAGATGACACTGTGTAATTTTTTGTTTTTATATTTCCTGCAGGCATTCACAGGCACCAATCCCAGGACCTCTCAGGGTATTACTCCCTTCCTCCAGGTGGCGTTGGCCAAATCACTCCCTCTATGAGCTGGTGAGTTGCACACATTGTTTAATAACTTGTTCCATGTTTAAAGAAAAATGCCAAAAGCCTTTTTCAGGTTTTTTGGCAGAAATATGCAGATTTCTTCAGTTTTTCTGAGGTTTCTGTTAACATAAACCACTAAACTGCCAATCAGATAAAACAATTTTTTTTTTTTTTTTACATTCAAGGCAATTGAGTTCTGCAGTTAATCCTGTTTGTTAAATGGATAAAAAGCAGAAATAGTTTGATGAAAGTTAATTCGGACAACAATCAGTCATCAACCCTCCAACGACACGGACAACCAGTGCAAATCTTTGCACATAGATGAGTTAGAAAAACAGTGTTTTTGTATTTTATATCCCAAACAAACTGACACTTAACTGAAGAAATAGCTGAAAAAGTTTCTCTTTTCCATCTTTTTAATGTGCCATTTTATAGTACAATTAGAAAATATAAATGACCAACCCTGAAACAATGAAGAATTTAGTTTTTAGGTCAAGATCAAGAATTTGAAATGTATATTTTCTTCCCTAGAACCAGTATCATTTTAAACGTTTTGTCTATTTCTGGAGTGTCTCTTTCTTTGATTAGACACAGTACGGGTTTACCCTTTAAGTTGAGGATCTGTTTTATGCCTGAATGATTACAGGTTAAGAAGCCTGAAAAACGTTCAACCCCACAGTTTTGCTCTTGAAGAAACCAAACTTTATGATCTTTTAAAATGGTCTTGATCAGTTTTTTCTTTTCTGTTCCTGTCTTTATCCCGATAAGACAATGTCAGCGCTTAAAAAGAGGTCGAGTATTACAGGTTTTTCCTATTGCCAGTACCAATATTTAAACTACAGGGTGGGCGATTGCCGATATTTTTTTAAAAGGCAATTATTGACCAATTTATCTGCCACCTGATAATATCCCACCTTTAGATGTGTGCATAGTACGACAAAAAACACACTTAAGTGTCCAGAACATTTATATGGATACAAAGAACCTGCCAGTCACAAGTTAACAAAGCCATAATTTTCACAAATGTTTCATTTTTTCCTCTAAATGAGATTATATTTTTGTAAAACTACAACATTATACTGCCAAAGACCTAAAACCTGTCATTTAGACCATTAATTAATCCGGAAACCATCTAAATAGTTTGTTGTCTTCCTGCTGTTTTTCTTTATTTTATAGTTTGCAGTTTATTTGAAGCCATAGGATGTCATTTTCATTCTGTAAATAAAATCAGCTTAACGTGGCGCTCATGCAACCTGTTGGTACTGATGAAGTTACTTCTGATGAAAATGAGCTTGTAAAATGAAATCAGTAGAGTTTATTTTAATAACCTGCTAAAATGACAGACATGCAAAAATGAAACATAAATGAGTTTAGAAGTCATTGTGCCCAAAGGAAATATTGTAATGGAGCAGAACTAGACAAACATGTAAGCAAGGCTTGGAGCAGTTGAGATTTTTACCCTCATATGTGTTTGTTACTTTTCCATCCTCTTCTAGCTGCGGTGGATTTCCAACAACATGGAAACAATAAACCAAAATTGTTTTTGTTTTTCTTTCTGTTGTTGTTTTTTGCTGAAACTCTACAGAAAAGGAGTCCAAAGCAGACACGTCTGTTCCATGTTTTCTCATTTTAATGTCATGCTGTGTGAATGTGAATCTATAATGTCAGACCGCCGCAGAGTTATGGGTCCACATTAATCCGTTTATAGCAACCTCCAGAATCCGAGCCGGGGAAAATCCTCTCAGGAATAGTTTATGTTTTACGTCAAATGTCATGAAGATTTAAGAAGAAAGCTTCTTTTTTTTAAATGTGATTACATGTGTGTTTATTGTGTCTCTGTAGGACCATTTTTGTCCCCAAATATTTCTTAAGCCACTGATCTACAAACATTTTATCATTTTCAGAGAAAGAACCCTTCATTGTGGATTTTCACAAGTGTTATTAGCAGATAATCTCCTTTACTCCAGATTATCTGCTTATTTTAGGTCCTTCGTTGAAGGAGGAGACCATTGAGGAGGAGTGCTTAAATGTCAAAGTGATGTTTTCTGCTGTGTTGACTTTCAGCCTGGGACTTCTGTCCCCTCTTAGCCACCTCTTGGTGTCCCCTCTCGTATATTGGCTTATTCATTATGCTCATCCCACACCCTGAGGACAAAAAGATTAGCTTTTTGTTTCAGGATCCAGCTTCATATTTGAGCACACAAGTGAGATAGCACATAACTCTGGTTGACATCTTTTTGAAAGTTAGGTTGATACTAAAATCCTTGGAAATTAAAGCGAGAAAGGTAAATAACTAAAAGGAAGTTTAAAGAACTGCAGAGGTTTGCAGGCTCTCGTGTATAAACTGGCTGCAGAATTGCTGTAAAAAAAACATCAGGGATGTCAAAGGCAGCCTAGAGGCCCATGGTAACTTTGGTGGAGCTGCAGAGATCCACAGCTTAGGTGGGCAACTCTGTTGAAGGAATACCTATTAGTCTCCCCCTCCAGAAATCTGCCATTGTTGAACGAACAGCATTAAAAATCCTGTTTGCGGGTCGCCACAAGCCATATAGGAGCCACACCAAACATGTGGAAGAAGGTTCTCTGGTCAGGTGAGACCCGAATGAAGGTTTTTATTAACCAAAAAAACAAAACAGTGCCTCTCGCCCTGAAAATAACACCATCTCCACCCAAGAAAATATGGTAGTGGCAGAATCATGCTGTGGGGAGGCTGTTTTTTCGTCTTCCTTCCACTTCAAATTTTGAGCTACTTTTTTTTTTTGGGTCTATCGAAGGAAATCCTGAAAAACAGATTGAAGTTTGTGAATGTTACCCGGCAGCATTTCAATGGCAAGAAACTGCAAGGCTGACAAATCAGTGCCTTCCAACATTTACAGAACATTTTATGAAGGTTTTCCCATGACAAAGCTGCATCTTCATGTTGAAAAGCTGCACAACGAGGCAAGCTGTAGTTCCCAGCATACCTCGGCTCAGTCATGCCTTTCACATACCGTCACTGGGGGGTTTTTCTGTGCGAGTGTGCCGTCAGTCACAAACTGCTGCTGAAACACAGTATGTTGCCTTTCTGGGCTTTGGACCGAGAGTTAAAAATCCTGATTGCCTTTATCTTTATGTGACTAAACACCTGACCTGTGCTCCAGAGGCGATTCAGCTGAGGAGATGAAAAGTGGAAGCAAGATGATGGTGATGATCATAAAGGAGGTTTAGATAATAGATGTGGATTGAAGTATGTGTTTATCTCTGCATAAAGCTAGGGATGAGTCAGCTGAGGAGGGGGGGGCAGGGCTCTCAGGAGATTGCAGTTTTCTACATATCAAAGACTGTCTCACACGTCCCATCCCCAACCCTCGACCTCCCAAGGTGTTGACGTTGGGGCTTCTTCAACGTCAGCTCTGTGCTGACACACAGTTGTAAGCAGTACAGATCCAGGCTCTGGTTTTCACAGGAATAATTGTGCATCACAGCATCATGTTTGTATACACAGATTTTAACCGATTTATGACTTTATATGAGGACAGAATTAAAAACATCCAGCCAAAATATTCTCCCTTGTAACAAATGAAAATTCAAAGACACTGGAAAAGGAAACTGGATATTAATTACAATTTTACAAATGCTTAATTTGCGTAATCAAATAAAGTCAGTTTGGCTTTAAAGACTTTTAAAACAACAAACTTTGACCTGTAAATCTAAAATCCACCACCTGCTTCCTCCGTTTTGCCACGGCAGGCAGAGCCAGCCGGTCTACCCTGCCCTGTCCCCATGTGGATTCAGGCAGCCCTACTCCTCCAGTCTCCCCAGCGCATCGTCCTACTCCAGGTACTGCATCCTGCTGGCTGGACCGAGCCAGAAAAACAAGCCTGGGATGAAAACCAAAATGAAAACAAGCCGTGCTACGCAACAGCAAGCTCCTGTTTACAGCACATCAGAAAAATGCCAGAGCAGGACATTTCCATTTGTTGTGGCAAACCATCAGAGTTTCATTGGCACAGCTTCTGCCAAAGTCCTTTATTGAATCGGTGTGCTGTAAACGGGACAAGCTCAGCATTTCGCCAAAGCAAGCCAAGTCAAACTGAGCCAAGCCAAGCTAATCACTGCTCATACTTCATGAAAAGTATAATGACGACCGCCGTTCTGCTGCTTTAAGCTCTGTGTTTTTATTTATGTCTGTTTCTCGTCTCCAACCTCAAAATCGCTGCAACAGAAGGGTATGCCTACACGCTCAACATGCTTTATGGTTAGAGTTTCACTCATTTGAATATGAACATTGTCAGAGGTCTCTGCATAGCCACACAGTATATAAAGGCTTGCTTGCAACACGGGGACGCTCTGTCTTTGCTGGAGCCACAAACATGAGGCATCAGAGTTTAATAAAGTTTGTATTAGTGATGCATCACACCTGAGGTGTGTGGTTTTATCACACCAGTGATCTCAAAACACAACTCATTTTAAAGCTTGTATACAACATTAGAAACTGGTTTGTGCTGTTTGTTCTTAATGATCATAATCCCCATTTTCAGACAGGGAAAATAGATGTGCATTTCCCTTTTTCTACTGTTTCCAAGTAGTACCTGAACTGAACACCGTAAGGTATAAAACCAACAACATGCTTATTGTTGTTTTTTATTATTTCTTTGACCAACATGCTTCTCAAGCTGCCAGCTCTTGATGCTTACTGCTGTTTAGATGTTGTTGTGCAGTTCTTTCTCTGTGCTATTTTAAGGCATACAGCATTTGCTGCTCTTTTACACAATACTTTAAAGAAAAAATAAATGTGGTTATTTGTGCACCCTCTACAATGTAAAAAACAAGTTCTTCCTTGATCTTCCAACTGCTTTCTTGAACAAAAAATACTTGGGCGCCCTCTAGTGGTGGCAAAGGTTGAAACCACACCTGCATTACATGAAGATCAGCATTCATACATCATGACATAACATGCTATGATATTTTAATATATTTTTTTAAATACTTTATATGGTACTAATATTATATTCATATATAACAATATATAATTGTATTTCAAATAACATTTCAGTGCATTTTATTTAAAATATTTCAGTCAGTGATCCTATTTTACTGTTAAAACAAAATATGTCATAACCAAAAAAGCTGATAAAAGTAGAATTTTTAACCACAACAGGTTTACATTTGGGCTTTTTATAAGATTCAAAGTCCTAATTGGACATTAGATTATGCTTTCTCAGCTTTCAGGCTCATTGCTTAGCTAGAAGTGCCTTTGCTTTGACGCTTACTGTGGTCTCTACCCATCAGTCTGTGCACCTCTCTGAGCTCACTTGTTTGAATCATTTCACTGTTTCTTCTCATCTCCCCCGTCTGTTTTAACCCCACCAGGTTTCCTCACTCTTTGATGCTTGGACCATCGGGAGTGCATCCTACAGGGATCCCCCACCCGGCCATAGTGCCCCCTTCAGGCAAACAGGAGCATGATCAGTACGACAGAAGCATGTACATGTAAGTCGGTCCTACTTCAGTGCATGTTTCCTTCATTAGTCACATATTTGCTTACATTGTTGTTTTCTGGGTTCTTTGAGTTTATATTTTTGCGGATGTTCTTGCTCCTTTAGGAAGCCGCAGGTGGAGGTCAAGCGGGAGAAGGAGCCAAAGAAACCGGTCATCAAGAAGCCCCTGAATGCCTTCATGCTGTACATGAAGGAAATGAGGGCGAAGGTTATCGCCGAGTGCACGTTAAAGGAGAGCGCCGCGATCAACCAGATTCTGGGACGAAGGGTGAGACTGCAAACGACACATGACTGCAAACCTGCTAGGGGACAAGTATATTGTGTTATTTATGAACATGCATGCATTTGTTTTATTTCTATTAATGCATTGTTCTAACATCCATGCAAACGTGTTTTCCTTATTTTCTTTCTAAGATTTTAAGCGCCATGTATGTTGAAAGTCAAAGAAAAGTTTCTTCTTGAAGTGTTAATAGAATGAATCCTTATTTTGTTTGGGATCTTCATTTGTGTGTGTATGTGTGTCCAGTGGCATGCTCTGACCCGGGAGGAGCAGGCCAAGTACTACGAGTTGGCCCGAAAAGAGAGACAGCTCCACATGCAGCTCTACCCGACCTGGTCCGCTAGGGACAACTACGTAAGCACACCTTGTTATTATTACCTTCATCGCCCCCCAACTCTGGTTCACTGACACTAAATGAATCTATTCAAAACAAGGAGCTGATATAAAAAAAAAAAAAAAAAAAAACATAAACAGGAAAGTGTTGAAGCTCCTCGTTTTTGTTGCAGAACTGTTAACCAAAGTGATGAATTTTGTATCTGGGTTTGCGGTCGGAACAACCTTTAGAGAAAATACGTCACTGGGTTGCCACGGTTACAGCAGCAGTGGAGTAAATGAAAATTAAAGACATAAATCATCGTGGATATTTTTATTCATGTTGTAAAAGTTCGCCAATGATTACTAGTTTATAAAAAGTGTTTGAAATATTTTTGTCACTGTTGTTAAATTATAACCCCACTAACTTAGCTGTTAATGGATGTTGCATCGTACTTATACTTACTGTACGGAAGGTTGTTTAATATTTATACACAGCTTGGATCCATAAATGTGACAAATATTAGGCAGGTAAAAGGCTCATACAGTTTGGGATTTGATTTGATCCTTTTCCCAATTTGGCTAAATATAGTTAAAACAAGAAGTTTCCAAACTTGTTTTTTATTCCACTATCGAAAAGGTAAAAATCAAAATCTTTCAAAAAAATGAAACCATTTTTACGTTGGTTTATATTTAAATTATCTTTTATCTGTGGTTTGCTTCATCACACCTTGATTTCTTTTGTTTAGCTCATTGATTGTTTTGTTTTTTTGAGTTGAGCTGACTGACCCCGCAGCGCCGTTCATTCTTTTTAGACCCTTATGAAAAATTATTTCTTAAACTTGCAGCCCTTTAGCTAGGTTTGGTTTAGATGTCAAACGAAGTGTTGAAAATCCTCTATTGTTAATTTTTCGGCACATTTTTTGTTCTGCGATATCCAGAATCTTACAAAAACTGGAAAAAAATGAGAAATTTCAGTCTGGAAAAGTATCATTTTACCTTAACTAAAATTTTATAGGAACTCTTTTTCCAAACTAAACTTAAAAACAAGAAACAGCTAAATGTTTGTTCTCCAAGTTGAGTCTTCAATTTCTTTTCTTTTGTTTTCCAGGTTTATTATAATTTCATAAATCCTCAAAGGTTTTCACAAAAAATAAGAATTTGAGCTCTTTCAATTTTGCACTTCAATAAGTAAAAGCTATTAGATTTTAGAGCCCAATGGTCTATATGTTTTAAGTTTCAGTGATGAAGTACAAATCATTTGATAAACAGATATTTCTTTCACTCTTATTTGATTCTCTGAAAATCAAAAAGAAGGCGAAAGCACACCAAGATCAGCTCAATAGCTCTGACTATCTGATTTGAAGAACTATCTTATTCGCTGAATTGTATCGACGCCTTTGCCTGCAAAACCAAAGTGTAACATTTCAAGTATCGCTCTTCTGTGGTGCATGCAGTTTTTCTTTTTAAAAGTTCAATGTTTTGGGGGTTGTGCTACATCTGGGCTGCTGTGTGCCTCTGACTTCTCAGTTTGCTGTTGAACTCTTGCAGGAGGCGGGCCTTAGCGGGGTCGCAGGGGAAAAGAGTAAAGCTGATTGGGTAGGGACTCGTCTAATGGTGGATTTATACCTCTGTGGTGTGGGGTAAAAAAAAAAAAAGTGCTTGAGAAGCTGCATGAGAGGGGAGAGGGTTGTGGGTATTTCTGTGCAAAGTTTGCATGCACCTTCCAAAGAAATCTTTATTGATGCACACGCTCGAAACATCACGAACAGCATGCAAACAGCGACAGGCACACAACAGGCCCATCTGATTGGTCAACTATGGATGCTCTTTGCAAACTCTTGCCTTATTTTTGTACTACTAAAACTCTCCATTAAACAGAGGTATAAATCAGCCCACTTTTTTCAACTAACAGAGAGCAGGGCTGCATGGCTGGCCTCGCTGCATCAGTTTATTTATCCTCTTGAGTTTCATTTCAAACACTAGAATTGCTTCATTTTTCATGAAAAACATCATGCTATCGGGTTAATAAATACTTTATTAGTATATGATGTTTTTCAAAGTATTACTGTTTTGTTTTGTTTGAGAAATAACTAATTTTGACACAGTTCTGCTGCTTCCCTTCCAAAGATTCAGACTTTTCTGCAATTTTTTAATGTATTCTTTGCATTTCTTTTAGTCTTGAAAGCTTTTTCCCTCGTTTTCTGACATGCCGCTGTACCTGACCATTACAGCTTATTATGCAGATAAAAAAATTTTTAAAAAGTTGGGGGGTGGAAATGGGGGATAAAAAC